>OY821517.1:79412502-79750002 GCA_963682025.1 Cordilura impudica
GAATACTTCCCCATTGTTCCCCTTTTTTGAATATTTTCAGCCTTGGACTTCACAGCGGATAATAATCAAAATTTTTTACGTTTTATGAACACAGCACTTTGAGACCTTTCAATTGGTATATAAGATAAGGTTGCTTTTAATTCAGAATATAAAAAAATACACTTTTCGAAAAAAGTGCAAACAAAATGCGACATTTTTTGTCAGAAAAGAAAACACAATAAGTTTCAGCTCAAACTACATATTTCCCACACATTAAGAAAAACAAGTAAGATAATTAAAGTCTGATATATCCATGATTTTGGTGAAAGGGTCCTAGATCCAACTTTACTAAGGACATAATTGGGTGTAGAAAATAAGCATAAACCACATTTGGGTGACATTTTTATGGATTTTTTGCGCGCTGAAATGAAATAGTTAATATCGAATGTTATTTTTATATTGGAGCCAGGAAGAAAAATGGACTTTATTTGTTGCAAAACATATATAAAATATAATTTTGAGAAAAATATATGGAATATTTTTATTTTTTGAAGATCAGAAAGCAGCTTTATATGGGAGCAATGACTAAGTTGTTTTTTGCACAATGCTTTATATGGGAGCAATGACTAAGTTGTTTTTTGCACAACCAACACTGTGGCACATTTTCGGGGTCATTGTCTGGGGGTGAGAAATTTAATGTCAGTAATGGCCAGTATAGTAAAATGTTCGAATGGTTTGGGCGGTCTCATGCCAAACTTTTCTTTAAAACCTTTTATTTTTTTTCCTAATCTTGATGTTTGTTAACTTAGTTTTTCAACTATAACTCAAGAACCACTAATGATTTATCATTTCAGTTGATTTCAGAGGGGTCATTTGTATGGAGACTAGGTCTGAAAATATCTCGACTTAAGCAATATTAAGGTTTACAAGGTTTACATAGACAAACAGACAGACAGACAAACTGAAGCACGGATGGAAATCGCTAAATCGACTGATTTTCAGTCGATCGGTATAATAATAGATGGATCTAGGTCAAATAGTTGCAGAAGTTACAAACATCAACATAAACTTATTATCAAGGTTCAGAAAATACACACATGAAACACACAATGTTCTGTTCAAAAGCAGCCAACACATATCTTTATTTTCATATCAATTATGTGCGTTTCTAAATTTTCTACGGTACCCAACACAACCATGACTGTGTTCGTTTTAATATTTCGTTATTTACACGAACATTTTTGTATCACATACTTTTTGTTTCAAACACACATAAAGCACACATTTTTGAGTGTTGCTTTATTTGAAGTTCATGTTCTGCAACGTGTAGTGAAAAAAACACAGAACATGTACAATAAACAGGTTCGAGTTCAGTTATATTTTAAGTCGTGTTGTGGCTCGTGTAGTAAGAAAAAACACAACATGTACAATAAACAGGTTCGAGTTCAGTTATATTTTGAGTCGTGTTGTGGCTCGTGTAGTAAGAAAAAACACAACATGTACAATAAACAGGTTCGAGTTCAGTTATATTTTAAACACGACTTAAAATATAACTGAACTCGACTTAAAATATAACTGAACTCGAACCTGTTTATTGTACATGTACCATCTAGTACATTTTTGGGAGCAAAAATTCACTCAAAGTTGCTACTAACACATACATAAAACACATATTCAAGTTTTACAGAAAAAACTATACAATGCTGTGTTTAATTAGCATACCTTTAGGCTCATAAAATTATTTATTAACAAACCCAGTTATATATCTTCTGTGTGGTCAACAAATATTTATAATGATCTTTAATGAATTTGATTTAAAAATTCACAATTTAATGGATTTTATTTAAATATTCACAATTTTTATATATAAATAGATTCAACAAATATTGATATAAAATAAAATTTCCTAGAATTTGCACTCGAATTTCGAGGGCTGGGTTCTGCTTATAGAGTATAAATATAATATATTTAACTAATTTCTTTTCGTGATGAAAATTCTGTTCGAAAGCTTTTTTTCTTTTGAATTAAGTTACAGAGTCATACCCTACTCATTATTCTTATGGTTATTCTTCAAACTAACCTGCTACATTTCTTTGCTTTTTTTGTCTTACTTCGATACATTCATATAATGACTAAACGTTTCCAACATAAGTTTACAATTAGTTGTTAACAATAACTACCGATTGTATATACAAATATTAGTTTTACATATACATATCAGTTGTTTACAGTTCGTGTTCAGGCATTTGTGTGCTTCATATCATTTATTACATGCAAAAAATCAAACCTTCCCTAACCCACGATTTATGTGATATATTTGCTAGACAATTAGTAGCAAATGTTTTACTTTTGGATTACGCGAATTGTTTGAATAAATACAAAAAAGCTAATCCATAAGCAAAGGGCTCGAGGGCCAGTCATAAATAGTTTAAAGAGCAAAACATATACTTGCTAGAAAAAGTATCGGTACACTTAAAGTTAGAACTGTCATACTACAAAAAAAAATATAACACAAAATAAGTATGAAAATTATAGTCGGTTTAGAATTTAGAGAAAGGGTCTTAGGTCCAACTAATTGGATATAGAATTGGATATAAACCAAATTTCAGTGGCATTGTTAATTTTAATTGGCTGCAGATATGAAAAACTTCATATCGGATGTTATATTTATATTTGGACTAGATAAATGGGCAGATCCTGACAATATTTGGTAAAGTCGCATATTTTTACTTAAACCTATGCAAACTAGATTTGAGATAAAGTTGTGCAACATTTTTGGTTTTTGTTAGATTTAAGTGAAGATCGGAAAGGAGCTTTTATGGGGGCTATGACAAAAAATTTTACTTTATTGTTTATTTCTGGACTACTGATCACTGGGATCTATGTGATAATTTGGATCTTATGGCAATTTAAGTCGATATCATAGGAATCATTTGTATGGGGACTAGGTCTTTACGTGCACCGATTTTTAGCAATTTCAGTAGCGTTCGCCCTATGGCCAAAATAGCTTATATGTCAAATTTCATCAAAATATTTCTATATTTGCGACCTGTACTTTTATTACAAGGTTTACATGGACGCACAGACGAACGGTCAGACAAACGGAGAGATAGAAAGTGATTCTGAGTCGATTGGTATAATAAAAGATGGGTCTAAATCAACATTTTTTTAGTTGTTAAAAAATAAGCACAACCTCAATATACCCTCACCACATAGTGATATAATTGACTAAGCTGAATAGTTTCTTTCTTTCTAATAAATTTTTAGTTTATAACTTATTTTTCACACATAAAATGAAAGGAGGTTTCATGTGCGGTTTTCGAAGTACTTAACGAAACTAACAAAACCCCATTTGCTGTTTTGATTTAATGGCTTCGTGCGTATTTTGGCTAAAACTTGATTTTTTCGAAGAACATGCAATTTTTCTCACGGTTATATCTCGGGAACCAATTGGAATTTTGTTTTACTGTCTTCGGCACAATTGTAGCTGTAGACTAGGAGAAAAAAAGTGTAAAACAAACTAACCCGAAGAAATTGCATCTAATGTCGAACATTTTTCATTTGTTCTCTCATTTGGCAGCATTTTATAATATACTAGATGTAACCCGGTGTGCTTCGCTGCACCCTCCCCCTCCCCATCCCCTATCTTTGCATTAGAAGATCTTTGGGCGATTTTTATTTTTCCCGATTTTCGATATTGGCGATATATTTTCCACGTCAAATCACATTAATAACTAATGTACTTGTCATAAGACTATCGCTTTCGTAGTACTTCATATTTTTTTATATAGGAGGTGCCACGCCCACTAATCCCATCCCGCCCAATTTTTATTGGACTACTCACATTAATATCTGGTGGACTCATGCAAAATCTGGAGTCTTACCCTTTTATAGTACACCAGTTATATGATACTAGATATCTACTTTGCATGTGCGGTGCTACGTCCACTACTTCGATCACGCCCATTTTTTTGTTCGACTAATCACACAAAGAACCTATGGGCTCACGCAAAGCCACAAAGCTCTCTCTTTTGCAGTACTCCAGATATATGATATTAAATAGTTACTTTGCATGGGGAGTGCCACGCCCATTGGTGTGAACCCGCCAATTTTTTGTCCGACTACTCATACTAAGATCTGATGGGGTCGTGCAAAGTGTCAAAGCTTCCCTTTTTTATATGTTATATGATATCATATATTTACTTTGTATGGGCGGTGCCACGCCCACTGCTCCGATAACGCCCATTTTGTCTAACTAATCACATGAATAACTTATGGGCTCTCACAAAGTCCCAAGACTCTCACTATTACAGTACTCCAGATATATGGCAGTTTATATTTACTTTGTTTGGCAGGTGCCATGCCTATTGGTCCGATACTGCGCATTTTTTGTCCGGCTACTCCATTAATAATAGGTGGCATCAGACAAATTTGAAGAGCTCTCTCTATCACAGTACTCGAGATATATAATATTGAACTATTACTTGTCTGGGAGGTACCACGCCCACTTATCCGATCCCTCCCATTTCCGGCGTAGCTACTAATATTAACAATAGGTGACCTCTCACAAATTTGTAAAGCTCTCGCTATCATAGTACTCAATATATATGATATAAAAAATTTACATTGTGTGGTAGGTGCCACGCCCACTAAAAATATTCAAAAAAGTTATAGCCTATAGCACTTCCCACATCCGCAGTAAGACTCTGTGAAAATTACAGGAAGATCAGATGAGTAGTTACGGAGATTACCTCCTACAAACAAACAAACAAACAAACACACATTACCTCTTTATTATATTAGTATAGATTTCATTCATAATTCTTCAGAACATTATAGTACTGGAAATTGGGTTTTTCGCATTTTCCGGCTGTATTTTACATCGAAAATTCGAGTTTTTAGTTTATCAACTATGTGCAATTTTTGTCCTATAGATGGCGTTGTTGCTAGTGCATAGAAAGCTTGACCTAGCCCTAGCAGTCAACACAAATGTCATGTAGCCACACGCTTTCATAAAATCAATGCATCTATGGGCTTGAAACTACATTTCCTGCTCACCACTTTGATGAGTTCCTACAACAATTGTCCACCGAATCAGACGAACAAGTAGAGCAATTCATCAGGTCACCTTGCCAATGGAAAAACGATACAAATAAAAAAAATCTGGATGCGTTGCTTGCAGAAGTTTGTTGGTGGAGTTATAAGGTATTCCAATATGAAGATGCTGGCACCGAAGTCGTGGCGGACGATTTTATTTGAAGGACGCACGGAATGAGAATGTGCTATCAAGTTTAGATGATGATGATGATTCAGATCATGGACCTGAACCACCAACAAAAAACCAAAAGCATCAACTTCACAGGTTTCATATGTTTTGCTTGCCTTTTGCTACTTTTTTCATACATTTCTCGAATTTTCGATGTAAAATACAGCTGGAAAATTAATATTTTTTTTATTTTGGTGGAAATAAAGTTAAAAAAATGATATCTTTGCGACTGAAAATTTTCGACGTTCTAGTAATTTTGAGGCACTAGAGTTAGTTTATTTTACACTTTTTGGTTCCTCCCTTTCATCCAAAATGAAGCTTCTTAATATTTCTTTTTAGGTTACTTCATGTTGACGAATTCTGGGCTCCAGTAAATCCCGCAGGTGATCAGGTGATTTTAATTGTGTTTTAGCATTAAACAGCAACAACAGCTTGAGATTGTGAGCTGTAGGCTTTCGATCCGGCTCCAGTTTTTGTGCGCTTTTTTTTTAAATGTTTTTGTATACAATTTGATCCATTGTAAACTCAACAAATACGAGTTTCCCAACCCAGCTGCCTGCCACTTAACCCCAAACTGCTAGCAAAAGATTTTCTTTGTAGTTATCAACGTCTCAAGGATAGATATTTACTCGTAGTTGAACTTGAGTGAGTTTTAATTTTATTGAAAAGGATTGAGCACTTTTTAAGAAATTCTAGGTCAAAGTTGAACTTTTCTTTTTTTTTTAACTTTTAGCGTGAAATGTGAGTTTTTATTTATTTATTATTTTTTTTTTTATTTATTAAAAAATGTCATATTTGGATTTTAATAATAATTACAAGCAAGTTTTGTAATAATGGAATTTTTTTAAATGTTTACACTCAAAATAATTTTTACACTCAAAAAAAAAAAATAAAATCAACTGGAAATTTTGCTATTACTACTGAAAAATTAAAAATTTTTTGCCGGCAAATTTGTTTACACTCAACGAATATTTACACATAAAAAAACGTTAGGCGATTTCTTGTGACCGATTTTTTATTCTAACATTTTATCCCGATTTTGACCAAACGTATATCATTTGAAAGGTATTTCTTCTCTGCCGCTTTGCATATTTACATATTTTTTAATTTTTTCCTTTATTTTGAGTAAATTGCATTTAAAGTTGCTACTAGCACATACATAAAATTACACATATGCTATGTGTGTTTTAGTAAATTTGTTAACGTGTTTGTCAATGAGTTTATCTTCATTCACAATAATAATAAACCATAAAAGTGTTGGTTTGTGAATTGGATAAGTTGAAAAAAAAGCTTCCCAGAAATTGCACTCGAATTTCGTGCGCTGGAATCTGCTAGTACTATTTATCTAAAAGTGTTGCTATTACTACGGAAAAATTTATTATTTTTTGCTGTCAAATTTGTTAGTTTTTGCAAAACAAATCTGCTGAGCATTAGCGCAAAATTTCTAATTTTGATATGAAAATAAGGACTTTTATTTATTGATTCTTATTTATTCAGACATTTCAAGCATATGTGGGTAAAAAAACTTTTTAAAAATAAAAACTCCAATAGATTTTAATAGCTTTTGTAACAATGGGAGGTTCCTCGTACTTATAATTGTTAATCATGCAATTATAATTATTATTCATTTGATTCAAATATTGATTGCAAATAATCCATATTCTGTTCTGTGTTATTTCAGTTCTTTATTAGTTTTTTGACTTCTTCATCTAAATCCCGTTGTTCCATTTTCCATTGATTTCGAATACTGAAGATAAACGGATCTGACGTTTTAAATAATATATTAAATAGATGTTCATTTGTGGAATTTCGTGAAATTTTTCAAGTATTGTGCTCTCTATAAAATCTGTAATTCACACTCCTTTTTTCCTAAGCTTCCTCTGATAGATCTCCAATCTTATTCATGATAAAGAATTTTGTGAACTGTTGCAGACATATATCTCCATGGGTACTTGGTTGTATTTATTTTTGCAGTTTCCTTAGCATAATATCTTCATTGCACGCAAGAACTTCTAGGATTATTTTAAATCTGAAACTAAGGTTTAAATCCACTTCTGTTATTTCAGATGCTGTTTCTTGATCTGAAAATAATCTTCTTGCGGTTTTGCCATCATTTG
Source organism: Cordilura impudica (assembly GCA_963682025.1). Lineage (NCBI taxonomy): Eukaryota > Metazoa > Arthropoda > Insecta > Diptera > Scathophagidae > Cordilura > Cordilura impudica. The sequence continues at coordinate 79,419,865 of OY821517.1, forward strand.
TCTTGCCTGACCCTTGTTTTGGCTGATCTATAATCAATCCAAAATTGCGATATTTATCTTGAACATGTTTTTTTTTTTTTTTTAACTTTTTAGCTTTTTGCTGGATTCGTTCTTTCTTATTGATCCTGAAAAACCGAAATCCAAATCATAACTGATTTTTAGTATGTGTTCCATAAGTCGTATTCTTGCTTGTAGTGGTGATAATCCATATTCATCAGTATTATCTAATGATTTTGTCTTGACTTGGTTTAATTGGCTTGATGTTGCTTGGCATATAATGCAGCTGAATGCAGCATTCGGGTTACTCAAAGCCTGGCCTACTTTTCCATCTATCATTGTCACCATTATTCTAACTCTAATTGTAATGGCTGTATTGTTGCAATTTGGGCCTTGATATCACTAACTTCTTTGTTAATGGCATCATGAGTTTCTTTTTTGAATTCAAATTTGATTGGCCTGGAGTATTTCGTAGAAGTTGCTGTCTCATTTTTCCAAATATCCATTGTTTGCGTTGTACTAGTCGCAGGCTCTGAATCTTTCAAAATCTTTTTCAATCGCAATGGTACAGATGATACCATTAACATATCTGAGTCCGAAATATTTTCACATACTACTTGTTTGTATTGTTTTTGTCCCGAAGAACCACCACATCCCCATTTACAAAAAAGAATTAACTTTGTGTTTCCATATTTCTTTAACTCATCTCCTTTTATTGATTGTAGCAAGAGTTCGGCTGTGCGATCAAGAAGGGATTGTAGTTTTAACTCTGCCGAAATTCGTGTGATTGTAATAGCGTCCTTTGAAGGCAAACAATCCATTTTAGCAGCGGTTCTGTGATGATCTGCTGGATACATCTTTTCGCCTTTTTCAATCGCAAGCAATCTGAGCTGAATATATTGCTCCTCATTTGTGAACTGTTTTACATCGCTCGGAGTTGGTATACTTTTAAGAATCCATTTTGTTCTCACTGGACTAGCTTTAACAACTTTTTCAATGATATCCACATTTGTCAATTGTTTCTGTGATATTAATTGATGTAGGAAAGATTCTTTTATATTTATACATCCAACTTCATCGTTAACATCTTTAAATTTCCGCCACTTAGATCTATCGCTGCAGTTGTCCAATGATTTGTGTGGTCGTCCAGCCTTATCTTGCTTTGTTGTTTCTGCAGCGACGCACAGTGGCGCCATTTGAATTTTTTAGTTGCAAAAATCATATCTTTTGAACCGAATAACACAATTGAACAGTTTAAACAGCATATGATAGATAACTGTTCAGCTTATGGAAAAGGTGCTACGCATTGTAGGGGCCTACTTATGGGTTATCAAAGTTAAAATTTGTAGAAAAATCAATTTTATGGTAACTAAAAAAAATTATTTTTACATTTTTAGATTGTTTTTATTTTTTTTCTTTAGGGTTTTATGTTTTAAATTATTACCCAACAAATTAAAAAAAAATTACTTCTTTTTAAATTTATTTTTTCAATTTTCTGTAAAATATTCATCACAATTCGTAAGAGAATGTATATCTAAAAGACTAATCATTTCTAAACTATAATTATTTTCTAACTTTATTCGTGACTTCACATGCCGCAGGGAAGAAATAAGTGGATCGGAAGATGCTGCCAACATGTTGAAGAGGTCCTCATTTTGCCTTACCCTTGATGCTTTGAATGTGTTCTGCAATCTATATTTTTTATAAAATTTGTTAAGAGACTCCTGTGCTTCTTCAGAAAGCTCTCCAATTGGCAAAGACTGGTACTCAATTATATCTTTGCCATGCGCCAATATTTTATGGACGGTCGGGGTCAACTTCTTCTGTGGATACATTTCTGCTAAAAGAGATGCAGTTTTCGATGCATATTCTCCATATTTTGTAGAATTGACATTTTCTTTGCAGTTTAAAGCATTCAAGATCGTTCCCAATCTTTTCACGATTTGATTGTCAATTCCAGTGATTCTAGTTACTGCCTCATCATTTTCATTTTCGTTTGAGTTACCGTATCCGTGCTTGGGACAGTCTACTTTTAGTCCAACTTGTTTAAAAAAAGCATCCTGTATTTGCTTCTTTCTGATCTTTTCCTTATCCTTTATTGATGTATTTTCATCGAAGTTTTCCTCCTCTTGTGGTAGGGTATACGCCAGTTTTAGCAAGAACTCCTTACACCTTATCCTTGCGTGCAATGGTGACATTCCATATTCGTAATTCTCCTCGTTTTTAGAATCGTTTAAATTACCAAAGTTCTTCTGACTCTTTTTGCAAATCGGGCATGACAATGTTGAGGTTGTTCCTGTCAGTTCGTTTACGACTTTTCCATCAACCATGGTCAGGTGGAACTCGTAATTGCATTCAATATATTTTCCTTCTCCAATTTGCAGCTTTGCTCATTTGTTCTTCAATGTCCTTCACCGTGGTTCTTATGAGTTCTGCCGATTCCCTTGCAAACTGAAACATTATTGGTCAGCAATAATGCACTGATGACGGACGTGGATTTTTCCAGTGTAGGGAAACATCAGATTTTAGCCGCAAAGGAACAACAGATGCCGTAAACAAATTTCCGTACAATATTGTAGCGTCATCGAAAGATAACCTTTGCTTATAAACGCTTTGTCCGGATGATCCATCGCAGCCCCATTTGCTGATCAATGTCAGTTTCTCAGGAAGAATTTTCAACTCATTTTCAGTAAGACTCTCCAACAACCGGTTTGCTGTATGGCCCATGAGCTCCTGCAGATTGGCTTTCACAGAAACTTCCGTAAACTCCGTATGCAGTGGTCGTGAATTTATTTTGACTTGCGTAATATGCTTGTATACTGGTAAAACGTCAGCCCCGTGTCGCATCAAGGATGCCCGTAGTATCTCATATTTTTCTTTGGAAAGTTGTAAGTCCATAAACAAGGCCAAGGCTTCTTCGGAACCATACTTTTTAATGTGTGCGTTTGTGGGCGTGGGAATGCTTTCCTTAATCCTTTTTAGTCGCAGTGGGCTTGCATCAGCAACAGATTTTGTAATCTGCGACCAAACTCTTTCACTATCCTTTGTATATTTAATAGGCAGCGCGTCCGATAAATGCTTCGTGGTCAACTCATTGGTGGCATCGGCAAGTTTCCTGTGAAAATTTCTTGTGAAAATTGAACACTCCTCAATACTTTTTTTTGGCCTTCCTTTTGCTCCTCTGGTTGATGTGGTGGGTTATCTACTGCCAATATATCCAGAATGGTGTCTTAGATTTCATTTAGATTTCGATTAGATTTCACCCATTTTGCCTTAATATTTGCATATATCAGATAAAAATTATTTTTTATAATTTCGCTTCTCTCAATATTTCCGTATAAGCTATCAAGTTCTTCTAAAGCAGCTTCCGTGAAAAACTTTGGTGTGGTTGACCTTCTAAACAGTTCAAATAATTTTAAATTGTTTAACGCCATGATTTCAGTACTTGTTGCGCCAACTTTCAGTCGTAGACTAATCCAGGCATTATGCTTATTTTGCAATATATAGGCTTATGCTACCATGCCTAAAAATTTACCTGTTCCCTGCATACATATGGATTTAGGCTGAATTATGCAATTTTGATATTATGCTCGTATCTAAATAAGATTTGTGCCTACCTGGAGGGACCATAAATCAATATTGTTCTTGACCATTTGTACTCCAAAGTAATTTTTAAGTGAGGTGCGTACCTGCGAATTTCAATGAGTAGTTTTTTGTGCATTAACAGAATATTGGGAGTAGACTTTGGCAGAGGCTCACAGGTAGACAACCGACTTAAAATACAATTTTCAAACTATTAGATCAAACTATTGTCAGTCAAAACATGTAAGGGATGCATGCCATACAATTTCTGCAACCATGTCTTTTTTACCTCTAGAAGCCAAACGGGCACGTACGGGCAGATAAAACCTTTTGAATTATGTAAAGAAATAATCAAAGAACATGTTTTGCAAATATGGCAAATATAGAAAAATACAGATTTTTTTTATTTTCCGTCAAAGTTGAAAAATAGTGAAAAAACGGATAGTTTTGAAATAGTGATTTATCAGGAGAAACACAAAGCAAACAGTTAAGTTTTTTTTATCATTATACATTTAATAAATACATCAATCAATACAAATAAAAAATAAGGCGATTCGTTACCTATTTTTCGTGATATTACACCTGAAATCGCAACAAATTGACTAAAAATTGTGTGTTTTTTTGAAAACCGAAAGTCGGTCAACTTATATCTTCTAAACTAAAAATGTGATATTATTAAGAGTAGCATATTTGAAATCGTTGAAAAGTTTTCTATAACATGGGTTTATTCAAAACTTCGTCGGCGCACATGAAAATTTTGATTTTTGCAACCTCGTTTGCTCTACGGGCGCCACTGTGCGACGTTGGCCTTCCAACCAGTTTGCACTTTTTATATAAAACTTTTGTTTACTGTAGCTACATCCTTTGTAGCGTTTTTTTAGTGCTTTGATGAAATAAGATAATTGCACTTGTATTTCGTTGCTACACGAATTTAAGTTTAATTTTATTTTAACGTAACTAAGAACATATTCCTGGTTTTTGTTTCTAAAATACTCTTCGGCCAGTTTTTTATAACTGAAGCTCTCCATATTTTTTTGAATATTTTTATTTGCGACTGTTATTGCTGAAATATTTTATAGCAATTGAGTTTGTATTCAAATGTCACTTTTTTGTAAGCCTTCTCATAAGCCATCATACTATGTTTCTAGGTAAAATAAAAAGGTAAGAAAATATCATAGCGCATTACTACCTAAAATAATATATAAAAAGTAGGGCTTCCGTAGAAATCGTTCCACAGGACACCTGTTAGCACTATTTCTGAGCGCTGGAGTCGATGCATTCGCAATTTTGCCGAAAGTTAAGTGGTTGCTCTAAATATATCCAAGGCATTCGATCGTGTATGGCACGGTGCATTGATATCAAAGCTTACTGCATTTGGGGTCGGTAATGACTTTTCTCGATTTATATCGAGTTTTCTCTCATCTAATGAGTTTCAACTTAATTCAGGGGTACCCCAAAGTTCCGTTTTTTCTCCTCCTCTTTTCCGTATCTTTCTGAACGACCTTCTTCGTCAAACTTTTAATTCTGTATACTCGTTCGCAGATGACATAAGCATTTGTCATTCATTTTCCTTTAATTGTAGGCCAAGCCTGTTGGAGGTTGGGGGCCAAAGGCGCGCAATGAATGACACACTCAATCAAGACCTGTTAACAATCTCCGATTAGGGTAAAGCGAATAGGGTTGATTTTAATGCGCTGAAGACTCAATGTTGTATGTTGACCCGTAAGGCCATGGATTCAACAATGTCATCTGTATATATGGTTGGTATAGGTATTGAGGAGTCGGATACTCTTCATGTTCTAGGCATGAGAATTCAATGTGATGTTCGTTGGAACGAGCATATTTTTAAAGTGTCGAAAGAAGCATTCAAGTGTCTTGTTTTCTAAAACGGTGCAAAAATTACTTCACTCCTTCTGATCTCCTTAAAATCTGTACCACTTACATCAGACTGAAAATGGAATAGAGCTCCCATAAATGGGCAGTAGCTTCAAAGTCCATTTTGGAGCTATTGGATCGTGTGCAAAGGAGGGCGTTGGCGCTGCTGACAGTAGGGTATCCAACTCTATTGACTCATTGGAACATCGTCGGAAAGTGGGTTGTGTAGCACTGTTCTATAGATATTACCATGGGAAATGTTCTTCTGAGATTAGCGAACTTATTCCAAGTGCCCGAGTTTCAGTTCGCTCTACCCGCTTCTCTAGTAGATCACATCCGTTTGTAGTCGATTGTCCAGTTGACCGCACAACGTATTACAGAGAGAATTCGTTTATCAGTCGAACTAGCCGTATGTGGAATAAACTCCCCGCAGAGGTCTTTCCTGGCAGTTATAATCTAATAAAATTTAAGTCAAATATCCACAAACACTATTCCTCCTTCGCATAACCTATTTTCCTGAGATCAACACAATGCACTGCATCTGTAGGGCGCATGCCCTGATTGTTCGTTAATAAATAAAAAAAAATCACAGGAGTGTGTTTTCTTTACAACTTGCATTATTGCATTGCTAGGTAAAATAAAAAGGTATAAAAAAGTTATGATAATAAAAAACCCAGGTTATAAATTAATTACATCCTCTGTGTATTGATATTCCTACTTACAAATATATCAAAAGAGTGGTGTATTTTGTAAGCAGATATCATTACTGGTAATAGAACAAATAATGACTAGTAAAAGCTATAAAATACCTAAAGCACAAATTTAACACACCCTTGTATACTTATAGGGCTCTTTAAATTACCATAACTTTTTGAATAATGTCATTAAAATGAAAAAAAATTTTCTACCCAAGGGTCGTCACGGGTGCAAAAGCATATATAGGGTTAAAGAGAACACTTTCTGCGTGTGGTATAGGTTTCTAGTTCTGTTTTGTTCCCTAGAAGTTCTATTTCACTAAAGTGGTAATTTTACAAAAATATAGTAGTTTGATAAATGTTACATAACGCCTCTAATATGAAACGGTTGGGCTGTGACCACTTAGAACAACTAAAGATTACAATCCTACCAAACTTGTAAAAAGGACCGCAGGTCATTATCGATGCTAATTTGCGAGTAGTAACCATTTATTTTTCATAAAAAACAAACAAAAATCACCTTTTTGAGATTAAAAAAAAAACAGTTCAGTTGACTTTGACTGCATGCCACGCCCACAATTAGCAATAGTTTAACTTAATTTTTTGCCTGTCTTAATCTGGATATATTAGCTGCAAAATGGCGTTAAAATTTTAAAAACCGGTGTCAAAAAATTAGACTTTTGGCCAGTGAAATCAAAATTTCAGCCACAGTGCGTCTTACCACACTGAAGAGTGGCTATGATTCGAGTTATTTCACGAAAAAATTTACTAACACATCTAAGCTTCAGAATAATTTTGCTATGATCAGCACCGATTTCTTTGATTTTGGGACTCTTTTCAAATTTTAGTTTCCCCAAAAAATTAAACAAACAAGTTTCTCTTCTACTAAAATAAAATTGATGTAACGGACCTGCATGTCGTTGCATAATTGTAATTGTACGAAAACTTTTTCAGGCACTTATAGTTGCCATACTGGGTTTTTTGCTTTGCAAAAAAAAAAAATAAATAAGTAGAAACGTTCCATTGGTTTAAGTATACACGTATACTTTTTCCAGCTAATATATATAAGTTGCACAACTATTGTGTTTTTATAACTTGAAGTATGTCTGTAAGTCAATAAAGTTCATATCAATACTAAAATCATTTTGTTTTAAAATATGATTTCTTTTAATATTTATTTTTTTGTCTCATTTGATAACGATACTCGAGGGTTACCTGTATATGAGTCATTCCATGTCAGACCGAACACCTTTTTTACACCACCTCTTCCGATTTTCTTTAAATTTGCCAGACGTATTAAACATAAAAAAATATTTTACACGTGTTTTGGGAAAAAAAATTAAAAATTTTTTTTAAAAAAGTTATTTGCATTTGAAAATCGTCAAAATCGTGAAAAATCTTCCGACATGACAACATTTAAACTAATGTTTTTATAAAACTAGTGAATGGATTTTGAAGTTCAATACCTTATTTTAAAGGTATTTGAACCTTCTTTTAAAAAAAAATATTATTTTTTATAAATTAATTTTTTTTAATATTAAAATTTGGGTTTTTTACTTAATTTCTGTTTTCCACAATCTTCGAACAAGTCGAAAAATCGGAAAAAAATATTTTCTTTAAGGTTAATATATTCTTAACATTCCCTCAAAATTTCAGAGTGGAGGTCGAATGGATTCTATTTTTTTAACAATTTTTTTCCATTGCAGCACCACAAAAAAAGAAAACATTTTGTTTATAAACATTTTACTTTCAAGCATGTTAACGAAAATTTCAACGCATGTATGTATGTGTGTATGTATGTATGAAAGTAAAAAAGTGTATTTTTTTTTAATATATAACTAAAAGTTAAATAATAAGCAATTTTAATTTTTATATACATTTGTAATAGAAAAATCAGCTGCAAATGATGTAGTATGAACTTTAATTTGTCTCTCTTGGTACGGAATAAACGCATGGTAGCCTAAAGTACCTGGTATCATTTTTGCTTTAGTAAACCATTCTTTAAGTTTTTTCTCCTGCTCATTATATTGTTCCGTACTAAAAAATTCGCAATTTATGTTTTTAACATTTTGTTTAACCCATTGGTAAAAAGTAGTCGGGGTATTGATTGGATTGTCAATATTGGTCAAACTGGCTCGGGCTGCTAATCTTTTAATTGTGCCTCCAAGCCCATCGCAAGGGCCCTTTCCGTGCGAAGTTGCAAAGAAGTGTTACTCTGCTTTTATAGCGAAATCATCTTCGTGAAATGCAAGATTGTTTTTATATTGAGCACTTGCACCATCTGAGAAGTAAAAAAATTTTTTTAAGGAACTCAATGTTTCTTTAAGGAACTTGATTAGACCTTCCTGAAATAAATTGACAGCTATTGTGTGGTGTTTTAAGCATTCCGATATTGCAACATAATTAATAAATTTTTCTTTCCCATTGTCATTGTAGTAAATAGCAATAGGATGAATCGTTACCTGGTCGTTATTCCAATGAGAACCTTAAATGGAATCTTGAATGACAAATGAATAGTTTTCTGCAAAGTCACAAATCACAACGCATTCCCCAGGTTGCAAATCTTTCTTTTTTCTTTGAAAAAAATTGCTTTGTTGTTTGGCAATGTAAGAATGGGTTAACAAGCGACGTAGCTTTTCTGCCAATTTTTCCAAGAATTCGTAAGTTTCTGATTGAATGGTTTCCAAAGATGTTCTGTCAACGGTAATCCATTGCTTATATGATATCTTGTCTACGATATTTTCCGTCAATAATTCATTAAGTTTTTCAATTAAATTATCACATCCTGGGCAAAGGTCACACTGCTGAAGATAAGATTTTGAAGTAGGCGAATTGCAAATTATTTTTGATAGGCAATCTTCATAAGTTTTAATTTTCAATGTATCGCTTGTCAATGTTGGCAACCCTGCACCGTCAATCATAAGCTTAACATTTTGATGAATGCAACACACACAAACAGAGTGCGTCCCACTCGCACCAGCAAGGATACAACTTTTTGGTCTTAATTCTGCGAACTTTGAAAAATGTACTTGGACTTCTGGGTACTTCTCTTTAAACAGAGCATAGGCTTCATTTAAGTTGCATAGCACTAAACGTTTTTGAACTTTTTCTTTTCCACTTTTTCTTCTGATTGTTATAAAGTCTTTTTGTCCAGCCCTTATACGGCTAATCTCTTGTGAATTATAAAAATCTGTTGCTTTATTAACGACATCATCAGGTAAACGTTTTCCTAAATTTACATTGGGCGTAGATAGAATACCTTTTTCATGAACTAATTTTTTTTACCACAGAAATCATGTGCCGTGATGCATTTGGAAAATGTCTCTGAATTTGATTATAAGACCAGTCTGCAAATAAAGTTAGGATTCGCATTTGAAGCTGTCTGTCATTTGTATTTTCATATTGTTCTTGAAGTTTTTAAATAATTGTTTTTTCTTCATTGTTATTATTGTTTTCTGAAAATATTTCTTCATAATCCTGATCTGTTGTTTGTAAAACTTTTTCATTTATCGCACTAATAACTTTGCGTTTTTTTTTGTATGATATATTTTTTTTTTTTTGCAATTTTCTTTTAACTATTGGCGATTCATTCAAAAACTGCAAAGATTCATTAAATTTTTCAATATTTTGTGTGTGTAGTGTGTTCTGGTCTGAATCGCTTCTCATAGCACATGGGCTCGTTGTTCTAGGGTTAGGAGATAAACTTCCTGTCGAAACACAATCGCTGTCAATTATTGGCATTTTATTTAGTTTTAGTCGACAATGACCACAAATTCTAAGCCTTCCATTCAAGGTTTGCAAATTTAATTTTAGCTTTTGTTGAACATTTTCCACATTTATCCAACGTAAATTTTTCAGTTTACTTTTTTTATGTTTGACAACATTAAACGGATTGCAACAAAATCTGTAATTCGGTTTCATTATTTTAATTTACTTAACAATTTTTTATTCCCTCTGAAAGCACTGAACTGAGATAAACGAACTTTTCTTGTAAACTAAAAATCACCTGCAACATTGCTTTTTTATAATAGAACATACAAAAAAATTCTAACGGCAAAATAGAAAAAGCAAAACAAACAAATCTCCAGAACAATATGAATTTGTTAGCTTGTGTTTTTGCATACATACATGCATTGATATTTTCGTTACGCAAAATGCAATTTTAAAAAAAATATAACGGCACATATAAAAAGCAAAACAACAAATAATGCTCAAGAACAACATGAATATGTTAGCGTGTGTTTTTGAATACATACACACATACATACATGCGTTGAAATTTTCGTTAACATGCTTGAAAGTAAAATGTTTATAAACAAAATGTTTTCTTTTTTTGTGGTGCTGCAATGGAAAAAAATCGTAAAAAAATAGAATCCATTCGACCTCCACTCTGAAATTTTGAGGGAATGTTAAGAATATATTAACCTTAAAGAAAATATTTTTTTCAGATTTTTCGACTTGTTCGAAGATTGTGGAAAACAGAAATTAAGTAAAAAACCCAAATTTTAATATTAAAAAAAAATTAATTTATAAAAAATAATATTTTTTTTTAAAAGAAGGTTCAAATACCTTTAAAATAAGGTATTGAACTTCAAAATCCATTCACTAGTTTTATAAAAACATTAGTTTAAATGTTGTCATGTCGGAAGATTTTTCACGATTTTGACGATTTTCAAATGCAAATAACTTTTTAAAAAAAAATTTTTAATTTTTTTCCCGAAACACGTGTAAAATATTTTATAATGAAGACTTCGTTCTCAAATTTTGAAAGACATCGAAGACATCAAAGTCAATTTTTAGCAAAAATCGTACGGTTTGACATGGAATGACTCATATGTACGATGTTTTATATCATAGTCTGTGTGTGTGTGTGTGTGTGTGTGTGTTATGACTATGTGATATGATTTTTTTTTAGATTTTGTTATTCATGTCGCGTATCATTTTTGTTTATTAGTTTCTGTTTCTGTTTATTTTGTTTTTCTTTGTTTTACTATTTTTTCGGCTTACAATATTTTATTTCATCTCATTTGTGAGTAAATGATCATTCATTTGTTTGTCGAAAGGATTTGATTACAACAATCGTTTAAAGAGGTTTAGATGGTTAGCGATAGAAAACAACATAAACAAAATACATAAATAAATACATTTACCATTTTATCTAAGGATTATATGTATTTATTAAAGTATATAAAAATATATAGAAATATTTTTTAAAGATTGATAGCAAATGGAGGTGGTAATACTTAACTGTTTAGCTGTTGGTTTAATTAGTATGAAAATATCACAACTGGAGTTCGTGTAATCATATAGTTACTAACTCATTATAATTTTATAATAAGCAATAATAATAATTCAGACACTTATTTATTAATAACACAGTGTTCACAATATCAGCATCACCTCCACTTTTTTATCCAACTAAATGTTCAAATTTAGAATCCTGGAGTTTTTGGCAAATTTATATAACATTAGAGTAATAAACCCGCATTTTACCAAGATATATTTTTATTTTCAATGAAGTGATATTTTTATTTTTGGTAAATTTGTAGTGTTAATAGCTAACATAAACATTTTAACTGCAGATTAGTTATGAAATGGATTTAAAAGGAAATAAAGAGTAAAATTGTGTAAATATATTAATACAAAAGAGAAAATGTATTAGCTCAATACACTTACATAAGAAATCGGTTGGCATCAACTGACATGACCACATTCGACTACCACGACTTGCTGAATTTTATTGAAAGAAAATACCTATTGTTGTTAAAACAGAAATTCGGTTCATGCAATCGAATTTATTTATAATTCCGATGCAGCCACCGAATTAATATGCAATTCGGTTGCCACTACCGAATTAAAATTCAACTCGGTTTTTACTAAAGAATTCCTTGACTTTTTTCAAAAAAACTTTTAATATGAAGATAATTGAGTCTAAAGATAGATTCAGATTAATTAATAAAATCGCTTTAGTACCCCGTATATCTGTGGTCACAAGCGATAACCGCATAAGTCGACTTAAGAACGATTTGAGTTATGTATGCTGTCATATTCTACTAAAAACGCTTTATATTCACGTGAAATCCCCATTTCTCTAACACTTTTTTTTAAAAAGTTATTAATGAAAACATACTGACCTATGTCGTAACAAAGTCCCATTTCATTTACATAAACAGTTATTTTTCTCGAAAGAATGATTTTTGCCGATTTGAGTTATGTATACTATCATATTCTGCAAAAAAGTTTTTATATCTACGTGAAATCCCCATTTCTCTAACACTGCTTTTTAAAAAGATATTAATACAAATATTCTGATATAGTTATGGAAGAGCTGCTAGATTTGGTCAATGGAGTTAGTGGAACCAAAGCCCAGGATTTTAACCAAATATATATGTATTCAGTTTACGAAGGAACAAGAGGTAGATGGCCAACTACCATATTTAAACTCGATAGTTATTAGAACCGGACAGACCCTACAGCTTCGGGAAGATTGATTAATTTCTTTTCAAAACATCCTCGAAGGATTACATATAATAAATACGGAAACAAATTTTATAAAAACGGTTTTGGACATAAGTGATGAAGAATTTTATAAGGAGAACATTATTATTATGGAAGATACATTGCGCAAAAACAAATTTCCCAAGAAAACTATTCGAGATCTAATCGAACGTGCAAAATATAAAAATAGGATTTTCAGAGAACCAAAACTAACAAAAATATATATATCGACAACATATATACCGGGGTTGTCTGAGAGAATAAAGAATACCAACATTTACAATCACAATAAATACGAGTTAGCATTTAAAACAGGCAATACAATTGGAAAATTATTTAGAAAAAGCAAAGCAAAAGTAGACAAAGATGATAAATATAATATTATATATGAAATTAGTTGTGACGGTAATGAAAAAGAAACATGCAACAAAGTTTATGTTGGTACAGCAAAAACCAAACTAAAAACAAGTAAGAAAATTATAGTCGGTCTAGACCGACAATACGATACCCTATACCATGCGTTTAGAAACCCTATCTCTTAGGCCCAACTAACTGGACATAGAAAATAAGCAAAAACCAAATGTGAGTGGGATTTTTATTAATTTTTTTGGCTGCAGATATAAAAAAGTTCATATCGGATGCTATATCTATAAAGGGGCTAGGTCCAAAAATGGACCGATCCTGATCATGTTTGGTAAAGTCTCTTGTATTTTGCAAAAATATGTACAAACAAAATTTGAGAAGAATCAGTGCAATATTTTTGTTTTTTAATAGATTTAGCTGAAGATCGGGAAGCAGCTCTATATGGGGTCAAAGGGATCATTTTTGGACTACTCATTAGTGGATGTAATGAACGCATACAAACCCAATTTGAGCAAGATCTATATGACAATTTGGATCTTATGGCAATTTATGTCGATTTCATATGGGTAATTTGTATGGGGGCTAGGTCTGAACATGGACCGATTCTCACCAATTTCAATAGCGTTCATCCCATGGCCGATAAAAGATCAAATACCAAATTTCGTCAAAATATATTCATATTTGCGACCTGCAGTTTGATTACAAGCTTTACATGGACACACAGACGGACGGACGGACGGACGGACATTGTTAAATCAACTCAGAAAGTGATTCAGATTCGATCGGTATAATTAAAGATGGGTCTAGGTCAAATATTTTTGGTTGTTACAAACAGCAGCACAAAGTCATTATACCCAAACCACATAGTGGTATAGGGTATAACTAGATTATTCTCACATCGATCGGATTTATAAGCCATTAACAGACCAGTAGAGCAAAAAGCGCACTCGCTGCCCATTGTTCAATAAACAACGATAAACCAAACTTTGATTCAACAAAAATTTGACAATACAACTGTATCTCCAACAGTATAAACAGAAAACAATATTTACTATTAAGACAACAGAACTGTAATCATAGTGATCCCTGAATTCGGTAATTAGCACCACCGCAATTCGGTTGGCAATAAATTCGGTAGCCACAATGAATCTATATTCTGTGTGTTGGAAAAGATTTATGCTGGAAATGCTTCATATAATGAATGTTCCCAAGGACAAAGCTCTTAATTATAAGAGAGATACGGAAAACGTAGCTTAGACCTACAGACATACGGTTGACAAACACAAACTTTTAAAACGAAAGTTAGTTGACAATTACACTGTGTGAAAAGAAGTTGTAACTCAAACAAATTAAAAATTTGTTTTAAAGTAAATATAATTTTTAAATGTTTTTTAATTGCGAAACTAAAGTTTAATTCGTTTTCAATAAAACAAGATTTCTGTCAATGGATCATTGATCATTGATCACAATTGAATTTTCTGGATCAGTGGTTTGATAGGTACTTATCGCTCCACATTACAATATTAATGTTTTTTAATGTTTTTTGTTGATGATCAATTCAAAATTATTTGTGTTTTTATTTTTATTGTTATTTATCAGGTAATCCCTGACGATGATCAACAAAGTTGATAGAAATATATTGGAAAAAATATTGTTATAAATATCTTCTTAAATCCTTCAGAAATAATTCCTTAAATGGATTTTTTAAAATTCGAATTATTTTTGGAGTTACAGAGCTATATATTTATGTGACGGACTTAAGTATAAGCACATTCTGCATAATAAAAGAAACTGACATTTTCTTCATATTAAGAAGCATAAAATATTTATTTCGTGAATATTCTATGAGTGTAGAACAAATACATTTAAAAAATAACCATAAAACTGAAATATGCTTTATTCAAGGGTAAAAAAAAGGAAAAATATTTAAAAAAAAAAAACATTTGCTTAGTGGACAAAACTATAGGCACAGTCTTTGTTATGTAAGTTTAAAAATTAATTTGAAACTTTATTAATATTTAGTTGGCAATCCTTTTTGTTTAATAACTGCCTTTAGTCTATTTGGCATTGAGTGTACTAATTTTTTTGTTACATTTTCGCCAATGTTAAGCCATTCTTCCATTAACGCTGCTTTAAGTTCAGCTATGTTAGCCATCGTGCGTCTTCGAACTCTTCTGTCCAATTCTTCCCATAAATGCTCGATAGGGTTTACGTCTGGGAGAGTGTGGCATGATATGTGCCGTATTGTACGCAAGCCACATCTTTACTTCATGAGCTGTGTGTTTCGGGTCATTGTCGTGCTGGAATGTAAATGACTCACGTAAGTTTAGTTTTTCCTCGCTTTTCTTAAGATTTGCCTTCAAAATGTTTCAGTAAATTGCCTTGTCCATGATGCCATCAATAAATACTAGTTCCCCACACCCGCAGTGGACATGCAGCCCCATACCAAAACTCCACCGCCACCATACTTTACCGTTGGTGAAAAATTTTTTGCGGCATATGCAGTATTCACCTTTCGCCATATTCTAGTATGTCCATCAGGAGAAAAATTTACAATTGTTTTAATGGTAAAACGACTTCGATCCATTAATTCCCCGATCTCCGCAAAAGATTTGCCTTGATTATGCAAATGTAGAATTATTTTGCGCTGTGATTCCGTAGTTTCACTTTGCTTTGGGCTTATTGTAATTTTTCACTTACTAAAATTAATTAAAAACAAGTAAGAGTGTTAAATTCGGCTATGCCGAATCTTTGATACCCTCCACCTGGGTTTTACGTTTACATTAATATCTGGAATTCTTGCACTATTTGTAACAAATGTATATAAAATATTTGAATATGTAAACACTTTGATAAACCTACTACCGAATTATTACAACAAATGCTCTGAATTTTCAGCATTTGATAGAGGTGTCTATATATTTTAGGTCATAAATTGGCACAATGACTCCCGATTTATCCCATTTTAAATACTAACCTGATCCAGATAATTACAAACAATATTAAGTTTAACCAGGTAAATGGTTTATTTTGTAATTTTCTTTTTAATTTAGATTTTTTAATATAAAGGTGCATTTTATTTTTTACAATCCTTTTCAATTTTCCAGACCTATTAGTATAGGGCACATTTGTGAGTCCGCATAGATCAACTTTCAACTCTTACTTGTTTTTATTGTATTAAATCTATCTTTGTGTCTTTAAATTAATTAAGATAATTAAGATGAAAATATTTAACGAATTGTTTTTTTTTTAGTTAATATCTGAACATTTTACTGACACAAGGCAAAACTAAAACTGCCAAAAATTTCAGTCAAAACTATTTTGAATGTATTTGTTAAATATCGCATATTTTTTTTCAATTTTAAACTTTAAAGTCTTTTTAAGTCTGGTATTAACTCTATAATATGAAGGAAGTAAATATGTGGATTCTTTAATAACAATGACAAGTATAAAACACTTTTTTGTGCATTACATTAAAATATTGTAAATTTGAACATAATTAATTTTAGAAACATAATTAATTTAAGAAAAATGTCCGATTCGTTTTTAGATGATGCTGAAAACACATCAAAGAAATACAGAACATAAAGATTTTGCTTCAGTTAGTTGAGACACGAGAAGGTACTGGATGGCTGGAGCAGGTCAAAGGTGACGACTATGAATGCAAATGCAAGGCTTTTGAAAATATATTAAAATGCGATAAATCAGATCTAAGTATACATGCTTATAACCACTGTTATAAAAAATCTTTTAAAACCAACAGTATTGCCATAATTTGAAATTGTAAAGATGCTAAATTGCAAAAAAAGATGCTTAAACGTACTGGATGCTAATTTTTTTTTTTCAAATTTCATTCCCTTTATATTGAAAAATTATATACTTATTAATAAATTCTTTGATTTTTAAATCGAAAAATTAATATAAAACATATGTTTAGATTTATATTTTTTAAATTTTAATTAAAATTATTTTGGATTTAAACTTAAAAAAAAATAAACTTAAATTAAATATTTTTAATTTTAGAGGGATTTTTTTTTTTTTATTTAAAATATAACAGAAATTACATTATCAAAAAATACGATTATATTAGAATAATTGGTTTATGGAATCTAACATTTCTGTGATGTCTTCATCTTCAAGTTCTTCTTGGCTCTGATATTTTTCTGACGATCGACTTCCATCAACGACATCGCTCGGTATATTGTAAGTGTGACAGCACCGATTTTTCAATTTCAATCCTTCTTTTATACGTATTACAGAACATAACAACTCGGATTTTATTCTATTTGAAGTTTGCTTTTAACTAAAGCCATTAAACTAAACAAACGTTCAACTTCGGCTTTTGAGAAAGACAAAACTAATATCTACAATACAAATATTGATAACTCCTTAAATGGATTTTCGCCAATAGAATTTTTCAATCCATAAAGAGGTTGTATTCAGTGTTGTATCCCAGTTTTGTTCTGTGATATAACTCCATTGGATTTGAATTTTGTCTGTTTCAGATGATATAAATTTAAGCTCTTCTAATATATTGGTTATCTGTTCTTTTACCCGATTTAATGTGTTTTGTATTGAAAATTTTGGCATTTTTTTAATACAATAATATTTTTTGGCAATCGACTTTCTAATTCATTAAAAACTGCTGTTGGTGTTTACATTCTTCTATTTCAAAATGTTTTGTTATATTTGTTGAAAGAAACGAGCAGAGTGGTAAAAGGAGTAGTACACAAAATTACTGTCCTACACTTTGAGAAATTAAAACATATCAATACCATTAAAATTATATATTCAAAAATAATGAAAAAAAAATATCAAAAAAAAAGATGCTAAAAGCAACTTTTTATTAATAAAAGATTCTAAGTTAGCATCTAGCATCTTTTGATAAATTTTGGATGCTAAACGACAAAAAAAGTTGCTAAATCTAGCAACTAAAAAGCTAAAACGGCAACACTGAAAACCAAGAACAAATATTCTGTTTGAGTTGTAACATCAAAAAGATCAAAAAGATCAATTATACAGAATTGTAAAAATATTTTTTTTATAATATCTATATGTCTTTTATATTATTCTTATGTAATTCTCATGATATTTTTATCTTATTTTTTATATTTTTATTCTTTGTTTTTATGTTATTTTTACATAATTCAAATTGAAAATGTACAAATTAAAAATAAATTTTAAAAAAACTAGTGTAGAGGAAAAAGTGGGTGTAGGGAAAAAGGGAATTTTTTTCATAAGCGTAGAGATTTCTGAAAAAATCTCCTGGCATCACTAGTACCTATTAAAAAACAATGTAAAAATTCACAAGACAACGCGACATAGACTTGCTTTGTTCAAAAGCTTCCATAAGACTGAATGAAATTGTTGCTTACTTTACTCTTTGGTGAGTATTTTCGTTTTTGTTCGGCTGTATACATATAAGAAGCCGATTAGAGTTCAGTTTACTCGTGCTGCTATGTATATGTTTGTGTGTTAACAAAAATATACAATATCCCAGTCATCATTTCGAAGATTGTTTTAGCAAAAATTAACTTACTGTGTCTTCTTCGAGCACTTTTGATGATTAAAAACTGATTAATCACATGCGCTATTAGAAAAAGACTAGAAAATGATTTTTGCTTTCTCTTAAAAAGTGATTTATAGAAAAATTACATTAAATAAGACTCTAAAATGAGTCGAAACTGATCAGAAAAGCGGATAAAAAGGACTCTCAAGATTCGCGGGTAAGGTAATATTTAATCCCAACAAAAGAATATTTTGTGATCAGCAAAAGGGCGCATTTATTACTGTTTTAATAGCACATATGTGTCAAAAAGACTCTACATGATCATTTATTGCATAAAATGCTTACTGGGATTTTATTCACTATCTATAGAAACAGGTTTTTAAGTAAAACAAATCTGCACACAATTTCAATTCTATTTCGTTCACAATGATACGATCACTTTGTTTACTAGCTACCAGTAAAATAACAAAATAGCATTATAATACAGCGTAATGATGAATTGTACTTCTCAATTAGTTTATTTTTAATGTGCCATAAGAAGTTCGGTTTGTGCTAAGAAAAGCATGAATATATGTTTCCCAGGGCGAAGCTTCATCATTGCACTATGATTGAGTTGAGCTCCGCGACTATTCATAATGTGAATAGCTCGTGTCAAAAATTTTTGGTAGTTGGGAATGGCGTTTATGTTAAGAAAAGCATAAATGCATGTTTCCTAGAGCAAGGCTCGATCATTGCACATTGATTGAGCTGAGCTCCGCAGTTATTCTTAATGTGGATAACTGTTGGAACAAAATTTTGGGAATGGCGTTTGCCTCCGTCCCGACATTATTAAATAACAAATTTTAAAAATTTATTGTTGTAAATTAACATCTGACAAAAAATAGTTTTTTTCTAAACACCAATTTTTTTATGGTTTACCTACCTACTACATTTGAATGCAAGTATGCAGAGTTTATACATGTACTAAAAATACAACTCTTAAAACCATACTATTTTTGCAACTCTAAAAATTTCAGAATTTTGTAAAAATAAAATAAAATACCGATTTATTTTAATATGCGTTTATTATGGATATACATATACAGAATATATGAATATTATTTATAGTATTTTGATATTGGCAACAGTAGTATGTATCAATTTGTAACATTTTGTGATGTTATAAAAATCGCAGAATATTGATGTTGATTTTACGTAGTTTCTTTTATTAATTAATTAACTTAAATATTACACCAAAAAATATTGATATTGATGAATTTTTGTATAAATATTACACCAAAAAATATTGATATTGATGAATTTTTGTATTATTAACACAACGACCACAAAAACAACATGCACAGCTATGACAAAATACAAAATTTAGGAAAACAATATAGGAAAACGTCATATTTTTTTTACCTTTTCAGTAATTTCTCGGCACCTATGAAACCTATTGTCATGATTTAAAAACAGGAACCTTCTCATGATGTCAGTGAAGCATTCTCACTAAAAATAAGCGCCCTAGCTGCCCTATTGAGGGCGTTATCACAAGAACAATATTAAAATCATATTTTCTCAGGACTTTTTTAATTCTTCGCTCAATTCTCGGGACCAGATCAACCGATTTGGACGATTTTAAATAGCAAACTTCTCAGGATGTTAGTAAATCATTTTTTATACCAACGAGCACCCTAGCTATCCGATTGAAGCCGTCATCGTGATTTCCACAGACGGACAGTGTAGTGTGTTTGATAAGTCATAGTTACCCTACCTTCTGTACGGTAACTAAATAGTAAAATTAAATTACTAATTGTAACTAAATATATCCACCTGCACCGAACTCAAGCGTGAGAAAAGTATTTCTCACAATTGTACTGTAGTATAGTTACGTGTGAACTGCTTAATACGCAAATTCACTCGTCTACTCAGTTACACATAATGTAAGTGTATGTGTACGCGTGTACAATGCATGTGCGCGCGTACGTAGGTAGATATACGTTAAAATTAGTATAGAAAAAGAATTAATAAAGAGACGTGAAAGTAAACAGTCGCATGAGCGGCTGTTTTTAAACAAATAATAAAAAGTGTAATTATTTAAATTATATGGCGATCCTGCCAGGCCACGTCCTGAGAAAAGGACATCAGGACGTGGCCCATAAACAAATATAATAAAAACATTTCATATAATATAATAAAATAAATTAAAACTGTGAGTGAACAATGCCAAAGCTAGTGTTTAACAAGAGAAAAAGTGTATGAATACAATGGAAATTCTCAAAGTAAAAATTCACATTGAAAAGAAGGTGCTTACAAGAGAAAAATTTGCACCCCTTAAATATTTTGCTTACGCTAAAGAATAAATGAATAGAGTTGTTATATGAAAAAAAAAATATAATAATTTTAAGCATAATTTATAACAGAAGCGAAAGAAAAAATGATCTTAGAAGATGCCAAAATACTAGATACAAAATAGCGTGGTTGATGGTGATAAAGCACAAAATATTCAAAATTTTGGCACAACTATATATTCTACAACTACTTCATCGTTATCATTTAATAACAGCCTTCTCCAAAGTTAATCCAAAAAAAAAGGTTTTCATCATTTATTTCTATACATTAAATATGCCAGTAAAAAAGCAAGAGGCTCATCGTGCGCTTGAGCTATTAGAGGATTATCATTCCAGATTATCGGAATCTCAAGATCGTGCTCTTAGAATTGCAATTGAACGTGTCATACGTATATTTAAATCACGCCTTTTTCAAGCACTATTAGATATTCAAGAATTCTATGAACTTACATTATTAGATGATTCAAAAACAATACAGCAAAAAACTGTAGAAACATTACAAATTGCCAGTAAATGGGAACAAGATGGTCACACAGTAAAAATTGCTGATAATCAACCCATAAAAGTTGTTGATGCCGATGAAAATCTTGTTAAAAAGGAGCAGCAACAGCAACAACATCTTACAGATGCCACTTCTGCCACAGAACAGCAACAACAACAACAGCAACAGAACAATGGCCGGCAAACATCGTCGGGAAATACAGATGTAAATATTGTAAGTCCATATGAAGTCTATATGTTTTACTAGTTGTTTTTATATTTTTTTATAAGTATATTTTTAAATGTAACAATCATTTAAGAACAATGAGAATGACGAATCAATGTACTTTTAGTTTTAACAAAACAAAATAATTCAGAAATGTTTAAACTAAAACAATTTTTTATTTCGTATATCTTTGTACTTAATTTTTATTTTTGTTTGTTTGATTTAATATTGCATATTTTCTTCTATTAACTTAATGCTATAATGCCAAATTTGTATTTTAAGTTATTCGTATGTAAGTTTTTATTATTTTTGAAAAACGGAATAGAACTGCTGTAAATACCTTAACATTTTTATTAAAATTAATAAATTCGTTGCTTGGGTTAAATATTTATAATTTATAATTTCCGTGAAATTTTTTTATGAAATTGAAAATTTTTTATTACGCTCCTTTCCCTTAAATTTATTCGGTCAACTTAATTTTCAGATCCACTTTTGGGACAACGTACTAACGTTAGATCAAGTCCTTTAATTTTTGAAAGGTTTTCTAGCCCGAAGAAAATTTTTCAGTAATTAAATTCTCGCGAAGATTATTTTTTTTCCGATCCTTACTAGCGATTGAAAATTAATTAATTTCCGCGAAATCTTTAAGGACGATTTATTTAATTGGAACATGAAATTAATTTTTAATCATTGATGGGTTAAGGTATATTTTAACTACACCAAATGAATATTTTTATCATAAGAAATCTGGTTCTGTTTTCTTTTCGTTTTTAATCAATGTTTAATGTTCGCGAAATACCCTTACGCGATGAAATTTTTCTTAATACTTAATCCTCTCGATTTTTTTTTAATTCATTCTCAATTCTCAATTCAACTTATAATAAACAATAATAATTTTTTTTGGAAAATTTTTTTTCCTTTCATTAATTCTGTAAGGGAGAAAAACATGATTTTGTAGAAGCAGAACTCTTACCTGGTCATAGATAATTTGAAATAGGAATAAGGTCAATCGAGATAGGAGGGAAACGAAAGATAAAGTGACATAAAGAACAAATAAATCTTACTAATATTTACTTGGAATTTTTTTTTCTCTTTCTCAATCATTTATATTGCATTAATTTGACCGCGTAATGCAGACGTGCTGATCGTGGTTTGAGTTAATGATTCTTTTTTAATAAATATACTAAATGCCCTAACTGATAATATGTTAACACTGGAAAATTTCTGTTGACATATTATAGAATTCTTTAAACTTTTAGTGCATCCTATAATTTTTACTCACTGAAACACTTTAATAAATTGGAAACACAATTAAAACAATTTAAATAGTGACTTTGTAATTGAATTTGATTTACATCCAGTTTCTTACACTTTTCTATTGATTTCCAAATACAATTTTTTCGGATTGTAATATACGACCCGGTAATTCAATTAGAATTCTTACACTTTTCTATTGATTTCCAAATACAACTTTTTCAGGTTGTAATGTACAACCTGGTACTTCAAATGGATTTACATCCAGATACACTTTTCTTTTTTAGTAATTTAAATGATTACTTTTATAGTTTATAGAATAAATTCACAGTTTAATTAAATTTAAACTGAGTTTGAAATCAATTCCTATATTTTCACTATATTCACTATATGAAGTAATTGAATGGTTAAACTTATATTGGAGGTATTCAAATTAGTAGAAAGTATCTTTTAGATGCAGAACAGAAAAGAACTTCATTTTTTTTCTGTATAAATTGGATACGTAAATTACCTTAGTTTGCTGAGCAACTCAACTCAAAATTATTACGGAATTTTTGGACTTCCAATAAATAAAGATTACATATTTTTCCCCTCCTAAGAATGGTCTCGATTGAGCCTATCAGAAAAATAATGGGCTAAAGAGGGCGATGCATAGCCCTAAAATGCCCAAGAGCACAGCAAAATGTTGCCAACATTTTGCAAGATAGAATAATAATAATAATTTATGGAAAAGGTGCTGACTTGGTTATTAATGGAAAGTGACTGAGGCCACTCTTTCTCAAGCTTGGAAAATAGCTGGTAATCACAGTCTGACACTAATAAGCAACTGTCACGATGACAAGTTAGCTAATAGCCCATGACCCCGGGGGATAGAAATAAAATAATGAAGATATATATATAAATAAAGGTAGATTCGAATCAATAAAATGTCCATGATGTTAATGGGAAATTGATTGAGGTCAATTATACTCTAGGTTGTGATATAACCGACATCGATTAATGGCATTAATAAAGTTGCAACTATATAGATAAAATATGAATATTGAATAATATGAAAATGGGTATAATAATAATGATAATAAAATGAAAGTGCTATACAATAATGACCAAGGGTAATAGAGATAATAGAAGCAATAGGATATTGATAACTAGTGCAATATAATTTTTATAAAATTTACAACAATAAATATTTGAAATGAAAATGAAAATTGAAAATGAGAATGAAAATTGAGAATGAAATGAAAATTAAGATAATGACAAGATCGTAAAATAATTTAAACTATTGAGAGTTAGTTCCGATATTGATACGGAAATTTTTATAATGTTTATAAAGTATTGAAAAGGGAAATTGAACGAAAAATTTATAATGAACATTTTTAATAATTTTGAAAGAAAATACTTATTTTTTAATAGAGAAAGAAGATCGAAGGAAATAAAATTATTGCATAATGAGATCCATTGAAATTGGTCTAAAATTTTAAAGCAACTAGATAAACATTTTTAACATTTTTGACAAGTAAAGGAAAATCTAAAAACTAAGATTAAATTTAAAAATCAAATTAAGAATTTAATAGTTGGAATTAAATTATACTTGGAATCGAAGATTACAAACAGAATTTAATTTGAAGCATGGGCTTGAAAAATTAACTAGAATTAAAAATCTGGAAATTAAAACTTAAGCTTTAAATTGAAAATTAGAACAACCCATACACATAAGCATAGGTTAAAACAAAATAGAATATAAAAATATAGAGTACTTAATATAATAAATATAATTTTTTATAAAATTCTACAAATTTCTAGGAATAGAGAAAAACCTAAAAATTACAATTAAATTAAATTTAAAAATTTAGAAAATAGAATTCAAAATAAACAAAACTAAAAGTAAAACTTAAATTAAAATTTAGAAATCAAAAATCTAAATAAATTTTATAATTGGAACAACATAAAATTCCAAATTAAAATTATTTTTATAGGTTATATAAAAATTTGAATAAATTCTATTAGCTAAAAAAAAAAAAAAAAAAAAAAATTTTTCATTCTAATTTTAAAAATACCTGGCCAGGTCAAAATAAGTTTAAGATTAAAATTTAACAACAATTCTAAATATAAAATTTAAAATTTTTAAAATTAACATTATAATTAATTTAAGAAAAAAAGAAGAATTTATTGTAAACCAACATTAAAAATAAAAGAAGAATTTATTGTAAACTAACATTCAAAAAAAAAGAAGAAAACATTTTACATATAAATTATAATTTTACCTACAACATTAATTTTAAATAACTTTATAAAATTTAAATTAAAATTAAAAATAAATTTCAAAATCGAATTAATTAAAATTTAATTTTATTTTAAGGAAAAAAGGGAAGGTGAAGAACCCAAAATAGATCTTGAGACCTAATATTTTTTTTTCAAACTAAATTTAAAAATACTATAAGTATATGAAAGAATGATCAGGAATATATATCATTCTTTTTCTGTAAAAGGGAGGTGTAGTGTGTTTGATAAGTCATAGTTACCCTACCTTCTGTACGGTAACTAAATAGTAAAATTAAATTACTAATTGTAACTAAATATATCCAGCTGCACCGAACTCAAGCGTGAGAAAAGTATTTCTCACAATTGTACTGTAGTATAGTTACGTGTGAACTGCTTAATACGCAAATTCACTCGTCTACTCAGTTACACATAATGTAAGTGTATGTGTACGCGTGTACAATGCATGTGCGCGCGTACGTAGGTAGATATACGTTAAAATTAGTATAGAAAAAGAATTAATAAAGAGACGTGAAAGTAAACAGTCGCATGAGCGGCTGTTTTTAAACAAATAATAAAAAGTGTAATTATTTAAATTATAACAGACGGACAGACGGACAGACGGACAGCCGGACAGACGGACAGACGGACAGACGGACATCGCTATAA
This sequence comes from Cordilura impudica, assembly GCA_963682025.1. Lineage (NCBI taxonomy): Eukaryota > Metazoa > Arthropoda > Insecta > Diptera > Scathophagidae > Cordilura > Cordilura impudica. Next base: position 79,445,602 of record OY821517.1, read on the forward strand.
CAACTTCGCTTGTTATAAGGATCACAAATATATATATTTTATGGGGTCCAGATTTTTTTTTCTAATTATTACAAACGGAATGACAAACTTATATATACCCTCTGCACACTGGAGTGGAGGGCATAATAATAACGGAACATAACAGCTTGTGTTAAATGTAAAAGTGTTGCCAGATTGACAAAATTTTAATAATGTAACAGACGTCCAAAAAATTGTGCCTATACTTTTGTACACCGCAAATAGTATCTTTTCGTACATTTCATTTGCAGCATACAAAACGAAGATGTATACGAAAAAATAAACACTTTGTGTCTTAAAATCTACAGTAGTCCATAATAGAACAAGATCACTGTTGGTAAAAAAAAAAGTTACGCCTCTTTTTAATTAACATTTAAATACTAAATGAGTGTTGTGCCTATACTTTTGTCCACCACGGTAAATATTTGTATGACAATATAGGAAATTCTAGTAATAAAACTTAAAATTAAAAATTAAAAATTAAAAATTAAAAATTAAAAATTAAAAATTAAAAATTAAAAATTAAAAATTTAAAATTAAAAATTTAAAATTAAAAACTAAAAATTAAAAATGAAAATTAAAAATTTAAAATTTAAAATTAAAAATTGAAAATTTAATATTAAAAATTAAAAATAAAAAATTAAAATTCAAAAATTAAAAATTAAAAATTTTAAATTTAAAATTAAAAATTAAAAAATAAAAAATTAAAAATTAAAAATTAAAAATTAAAAATTAAAAATTAAAAATTAAAAATTACAAATTAAAAATTAAAAACTAAAAATTAAAAATTAAAAATTAAAAATTAAAAATTAAAAATTAAAAATTTAAAATTTAAAATTTAAAACTAAAAATTAAAAATTAAAAATTAAAAATTAAAATTCAAAAATTAAAAATTTAAAATTTAAAATTAAAAATTAAAAATTAAAAAATAAAAAATTAAAAATTAAAAATTAAAAATTAAAAATTAAAAATTAAAAATTAAAAATTAAAAATTACAAATTACAAATTAAAAATTAAAAACTAAAAATTAAAAATTAAAAATTAAAAATTAAAAATTAAAAATTAAAAATTAAAAATTAAAAATTAAAAAGTAAAAATTAAAAATTAAAAATTAAAAATTAAAAATTAAAAATTAAAAATTAAAAATTAAAAATTAAAAATTAAAAATTAAAAATTAAAAATTAAAAATTAAAAATTAAAAATTAAAAATTAAAAATTAAAAATTAAAAATTAAAAATTAAAAATTAAAAATTAAAAATTAAAAATTAAAAATTAAAAATTAAAAATTAAAAATTAAAAATTAAAAATTAAAAATTAAAAATTAAAAATTAAAAATTAAAAATTAAAAATTAAAAATTAAAAATTAAAAATGAAAAATGAAAAATTAAAAATTAAAAATTAAAAATTAAAAATTAAAAATTAAAAATTAAAAATTAAAAATTAAAAATTAAAAATTAAAAATTAAAAATTAAAAATTAAAAAGTAAAAATTAAAAATGAAAAATTCAAAATAAAAATTAAAAATTAAAAATTAAAAATTAAAAATTAAAAATGAAAAATTAAAAATTAAAAATTAAAAATTAAAAATTAAAAAGTAAAAATTAAAAATTAAAAATTAAAAATAAAAATTAAAAATTAAAAATTAAAAATTAAAAATAAAAAATTAAAAATTAAAACTAAAAATTAAAAATTAAAAATTAAAAATTAAAAATTAAATATTAAAAATTAAAATTAAAAATTAAAAATTAAAAATTAAAAATTAAAAATTAAAAATTAAAAATTAAAAATTAAAAATAAAAAATTAAAAATTAAAAATTAAAAATTAAAAATTAAAAATTAAAAATTAAAAATTAAAAATTAAAAATTAAAAATTAAAAATTAAAAATTAAAAATTAAAAATTAAAAATTAAAAATTAAAAATTAAAAATTAAAAATTAAAAATTAAAAATTAAAAATTAAAAATGAAAAATTAAAAATTAAAAATTAAAAATTAAAAATTAAAAACTAAAAAACTAAAAATTAAAAATTAAAAATTAAAAATTAAAAATTAAAAATTTAAAATTAAAAATTAAAAATTAAAAATTAAAAACTAAAAATTAAAAATTTAAAATTTAAAATTTAAAATTTAAAATTTAAAATTAAAAATTAAAAATTAAAAATTAAAAATTAAAAATTAAAAATTAAAAATTAAAAATTAAAAATTAAAAATTAAAAATTTAAAATTTAAAATTAAAAACTAAAAATTAAAAATTTAAAATTTAAAATTAAAAATTTTTTCGAACTGGGGTGTCGTTTTTCTCGAAAACCAGAATTCGTATCGTCGGCGGGCGGATTTTTGTAGGTAGTCACGTCTGCAGTCTTTACTACTAATTTACATCATACTAATTTTCAATAAATGATGAATTAATAAATGATGAACTAATTTTCTATATCAAATTAGTTAGACCTAATACCCTTTTTCCAAACACATGGTATCGCACGGTCGGTCCATACCGACAATAATTTTTTACTTATTTTTATTATATTTTTTAAATGGATATATTAATAAAAATTACATATTTAAGCCTTAGCTAATATTTTGCAGAAGAATGAAATGAGAATTCATCAATGCTTCTTTAGTTATGGCTGAAAAACTAATTAAACAAACATTAAGAAAAGGAAAAAATATAAAAAGTTATAAAAGTTTGGTCTGAGAATGACAAAATCTTAGGAGGTTTTACTATACTGGGTTAGAACTTTCGCACTGACTTTGAATTTCTCAAACCCCCCCCCCCCCCCCGGCAGAAAATGAACCCGAAAATAATCCATAGTATAATTTATTTTAACAAATAAAGAATAATAAAATATATAAATTTTTTTTTGATATCGAAAATACAACGAGAACTTAAGTCCAAAAAATCAAATCAATTTCTAATTTTATAAACATTGTTTTCATTGCAAACAATGTTTTCATTGCAATTGGCTAAAGCAATTTTATGTACCTTATGTATGTATGAAGAGTATATGTACCTTATGAAGAGTCTTATGCCCTTTTTCTGCCATAAAATGTTGCATTTTCCTTAGCTTTTTTAAAGAGTGTATTTTTTTATACATACGTAAATTCTAAATAAAACGCAACTTTGTTTTGCTCCATCCACAAATCTATATGTGCTACTTTCGTCAAGTGCAACAAATTGGTGCTAGTGGCTTATTTTAAGCATATGGCAAAACAAAGGTATTATTCTCATCCTATAACCTAGAACAAGGTAATAGCCTCAATTTATTTTCACTTTACGAGGGTAACACTTTTAGACTTTTCGAGGGATGCATAAGCAAGGTTGTATTTTATTTAGAATACACTTTTTAAAACAAGGGTAAATAAACTTCACCATTTCATGTCAGTCAAGAAAACAGCATTTTGTTAAGCACATAGTTTTATTTTATTTTAAATAATTAATATTTGTGTAAGTATGCAATCAATTCATTAAATGTATTGAAATCAAAAACAAGAAGTAGATACAATACTCAAGGAACTCAACAGTCAACACAACAAACTACATTTCACTGTAGAAAAAGAAGAAAATAATAACATACCCTTTTTAGAGTTAAAAATACACAAATCAGACAACAAACTTCTCTTCGACTGGTATACAAAACCAACTTCTACAGGCAGAATAATTAATTATAATTCATTCCAACCACAAAAAACAAAAATAAACACAGCATATAGCTTAATAAGTAAGGTAGTAGATATTAGCGATAGACAATTCAATAACAAAAACAAGCAGATTTTGGAAAAAATATTACAACAAAATGATTACCCGGTAAAGATAATAAAAACACTAATATATAGAAAAATTAATTCAAAAAATAATACTAAAAAAGACGCAATAATAGACAATTCCAATGTTGACAAGAGATATATAAGCATATCTTATATAAAAAACCTCACTGACAGTAAATCCCTACGAAAAATAATCCCAAAGGATAATATAACAATTGCACATAAATCCAACAACATGTTAAAAAACTTATTCAAAAACGCCAAAGACAAGATAGAAAAATTAGACGTGTGTAATGTTGTATATGAAATACCATGTAAAGGCACAACAAATGAACAATGTGACCAAGTCTACATAGGGCAAACAAAACGATCACTGAACACTAGACTAACAGAACACGAAACAGACATCAAAAAGAAAAGAAGTACCACCGGCATTGCACAACATATGCTAGATCACGCACATACACCTGATTTTGACAGAACAAGAATACTAGACATAGAGAATGAACAAAACAAAAGATTAATACTCGAAAGCCTAAGAATAAGACAAAAAGCAAACAGTACAATGAACCATAAAGAGGACATAGACAAAATATGTGTTAACTATAATATATTATTGTCTTAAATTATAAACTAAGTAGGTATAATAAATTTAATTACAATTTTGGTGTAATAATGCAATGTGTTTTTAGTGTAATAAAATCTCCCTGAAGAAGCCGGGAAAATCCGGCGAAACGTTGGAGAAAAAAGAAAGTATTAGTTTTTCTTTTAACTCTTGACCAGTATAGCCAAGTAAGTGTACAAAACAAAAAATAGACCGACTATACGATTCTCAATACCATGCATTTCGAGAGAAGGGTCTTGAATCCAACTTTGCTGAAGCAATAACTGGTTACAGAAAATAAGCATAAACCAAATTTTGTGGTATTGTTATTGTGGCATATGAAAATATTAATATCTGATGTTATCTTTATAGGAGGAGTATGTCTCAAAAAAGGGACCAATCATGACCATATTTAGTCAGGTCACTTACTTTTTTCAAAAGCATATACCATATAAAGAAATTTAAAAAAAATGTATGCAATATTTTTTTTTTTAATAGACTTAAGGCTGATTCCATAGTGACAGACATGACATTCAGTGATATTTTTAATTCAATATTATACAGTAAAAGTTTTTCATTGTTCATAAAAATATACAAAATTATGCAGACGGACCTGACCAACATATTTATCATTAGAAAACGTGAGAAAGTATTATACTTATTGGGGGGCAAAACGCAGTCGTGACAGACATGATAACAAACAGACGTCATTTAAGAGGATGTTTGTAAAACACAAAAGAGCTCTGAAGTTATTTATATGACAAATAAGAAACAGTTGTTTATAGTTAATATAAGAGATATAAAAAACATGAATTCTAAAATAAAATATAGTAAAAATAATTATTTTGTAATGTGACAGACATGACACTTCCTACATTTTTAAAATTACTTAATTACACTTTTTCTTTCTTAATGGAAAAATAGGGACCATAAAAATATTCAAAAATAAAATCTAACAAACTGTTGTCATACTTTCATACCCTTTTCTTTGAAATGGTATAAATAAAATTTATTTAAATTAAAATTTTAAAATTGGACCTAAGGTTGACCTTAGGAAATAAGCTTTGTGACTAAAAATTGTTCTACAGGCTTAATTTTTTGACTACTGATTAGTGGGTTAATACACACACATGCACCAAATTTCAGCGATACATATAAAGTACTGTTCAAAATTATAGCACACTCATAAAAAACTTTTTTTCAATTATTATTTGAAATTATTATTATTATTTTTTTTTTTTTTTATCAAGTTATCTTTGAAAAATAGGTCAATTTTTATGCTTAATGACAACCATGAATAGGATTGTTGTTAGTTTGCTTAAAATGAGTGATGATAAGTGCTAAAATTCAACCTGGTCTTACAAATTAATGGCTAAAGAATCAAAGAATTTCTAACAACGGGCTTTATAAATATCGAAATCTATATTAAGGAGTATTTGCAAAGAGCTCTTCCCTGTCATATGTCAACACAATGTGTCCACATCGTTTTGGCCCCATTTGGCAACATGTCACTACGATAAGAAAGCTCTTGAGCGGTACAAGAACAATAACGCTGTTTTTATACCAAAGGAGGCAAATCTCCAACCAGTCTGGAGCTAATGCTTGTGTAAAGGGAGTTGAAGACCACAAACAAGTGTCCCAAAATGTGGTAGATTTTAAACGTAGATGGACTACTTGATCAAAAAAAAATGACTGAAACCGATATAACGTCGCTAATGAAAGGTTATCCGGAAAAGGTCCGTAAGTTCATCAAAATTGCTTGGAAGTGAAAATTTTCTGTTTTTTTTTTTTTAAGCTTTGTTTAAATTAAATTAATTTAAAAATAATCAAACCCATAAAAAACAAAGTTTTTATTAAAAATCTTTCTTTCCTAATGCATATGAGTTTTAAATCACTTCGTGACTGTGTGTGACTATGCGTAACTGTGCGTGACTATGCGTAACTGTGCGTGACTATGTCAAAGTTAATCTTTTTCAAAGCAAGTCCATCGACCAAGTTTCAGATTGATTGGATGAGGGGAAATCTATTTTAAATCTCTCCGCGACTGTGCGTGACCATGCGTGACTGTGCGCTACTAAGTCAAAGTTAATCTTTTTTCACAGCAAGTGTATGGACCAAGTTTCAGATCGATCGGATGAGGGAAAATGACTCCGTGACTGTGCCTGACTATGAGTATCCGTCCGTAACTACCCCAAAATTAATCTGTAGTCACAACGGACAATTGGATAAGGGGGAATGGGGTTGCCCCATGACAGACAGACAGGCAGAGAGTATGAGTCAAAAGAAAGAATTTAAAAACTAAAGCTCTAGTTTCAATGGTTTCCCTATTATTGCATTTTATGTATATTAAGATTTTTTCGGTCTCACTCCTGCTTATATGGTCCTGATCTGGATCGACTATAATTTTCTTACTTTTTGTACGAATTCTTTTACTCGACTTTCAATTTTTAGTTTGTAACTCAAAAATAAATACGAATTCTCTAATGAAATTGGCACAAGTATAGTAAAGGTAATGACATCAATGTATTATTTTATGACCTTTGACATTTGGCCAAAAAAAAAAACATTTGTAATACTAAAAATATAATTTTTTGAGATATTCTCTGCCAAAATAAGGATCATATGATTATGACCTTTGATAATTGGCGAATAAAACATCTTAATATATCGATTTATTTGTTATACATTGGGTGACAATACATTGGAAACTTGTACAAAATTCTAAATTTGCTAATTTCGTTTTTTAATAATTTCGCTTTAAGTCTTAAAATTATGTATTCTTTTTTTGCGAAATCACTCTTTGATGTGTTCTCTATCGAGAGGTCAAAAATTCGTTACAAAAACTTCAATTAACAATGGAAACTGTTAAACTTCAGTACCAGGGATTTCAAGACAATAAAAATGGAAGATGCCATAAAATAATAACCGTTATTTATAGTTTCTGTCTTTTTCTTTAAACTATTTTTTTAAATACAATTGTATTTTTCAATGTTTTAATCTTATAATTAATTATTATAAAATAATGGCAAGAATAAAGTTCTGTGAAGAAATAAAACCCAGAATAATAGAAGATTTTACTGCTGCAAAACAAAATTTATGACAACTATTCTATGAATAAATCCACCACTTCAAAAATTATCAAGAAATATTGTGAAAGAGGTACAGGACAACTCAACATTTAGGTGGCAGGCCCCGTAAAACGTGATCTTGATATCAAAGAAAAATTGTCTGGCATTTAGCTAAAGCACACATGAACCAGTCAAGATGGAATTGGAAAAATCAGTACAAGTATAATTTAGCAGGCCATTATGGCAGAACATTTGTCTGACACCAAAAGGAAAAAGACTAGACCCAAAATAGTAGAAACTATTCAGAAATCAAAAGACGAAAAGGAAGCCTTCCTAGATATAGAAGGAGCTTTTGATAAGAAGTAATATATAACCGAAGAGGAGTAGACTCAGCGACATCAAAATTAATGGTAGAAGTTATCTACGCGAGATCAGTAGAAACAACAGCAGAGGAGGAGATCATAGCAGTCAACACAATCAGAGGATGTCCACAGGGAGGGGTTCTTTCGCCCTTAATGTGGAGTCTGGTTGTTGAGGAACTATTAATGGAACTGTCGGAAGCAGGTATAGAATGTCAAGGCTACGCGGACGATATAGTCTTAATAGCAAGAGGCAAATTCGAGGAAACCCTGTGATATTGTGCAAAGAGGTTTGAGGATTATATGTAAATGGTGTAGGGCAACAGGATTGAACTTCAATCCGACAAAGACCACTATTGTAACATTTACCAGAAAAAGGAAACTTAAAATTCTGGGAGAAGTCATCGAACCAAAGGTAGAAGTGAAATATCTGGAGATAGTACTGGACAGCACTAAAATCTGGGGATGTAAACCCAGTATCTTGCACTGGATGTACTCTATGATGGTCCGCCCAATTGTGCCCTATGGAGCTATGGTGTGGGCCAAAAGAACAGATCTAAAGTAAACTCAAATGGAGTTAAGTAAAATACAAAGATAAGCGTGCATAGGGATAACGGATGCAATGAGGACGTGCCCAACAGCATCACTGGAAGCACTCTTGGACCTAAGCCCACTATATATAGTAGTGCAGCGGAAAGCCCTGAAAACGGTGATCAGAATCTAGGGGGATAAACCCATAACCAGGGCAATGGCACCGTATAAGTCAAATTAATGATTACTCCCTCCTAGATTGCCCCATGGACAGGGTCGAGAAGAAATATGATTTCAGGAATTACTTTGTTACAGAACTTAGCAATAAGAGAGAATGAAGCTGTTTAAGTACAGCATATTCTCTAAGAGAAGATACAATCAAATGGTACACAGATGGGTCAAAAACCAAAAGTGGCACAGGGCGGGAGTCTGCGGGCCTAGAACCAAATACTTTGAGTCAATGGGAATACACACAAGTATTTTCCAAGCAAAAATTTATACCATAGACAGATGTGTACAAATCAACTTGAGTAGGAATTACAAAAGACGGGACTTAACCATACCATCAGATAGTCAAGCTGCTGTTTGAGCACTAAGCTCCTATGAAGTAGACTCCAAGTTAATAGGGGACTGTCTACAGAAACTAAATGAGCTAGGTAAATACAACAAGGTTAGCCTTTGTTGGGTCCCGGGACATATTGGAATTCAAGGTAATGAGCAAGCTGATGAACTTGCCAGAAGGGGAGCTTCCACAAAATAAATTGGGCCGGAACCGTTTTGTGGAATAGGAAAAGGAGTATGGGAAGGCGTACTCAAAGAACATGAGAATTATGTTAGAGGGAATTTTCCTAGAGCCACTTGGGCTTAAGGCCAACCAAACTCTTGTTGGGTGGCTACAACAATAAGAGATTCGAGTCGTGCATTGGGCTGTGAAAGAACGGACTGAGAATACTAACCGGGATTTTAACTGCTCACTGTAGGCTCAGGGAACATCTGAACAGGTTAGAAATTGTAGCAAACCCCATGTACAGATTCTGTGATGAGGAAGTCAAATCACCAGAGCACATATTTGGGGACTGTGTAGCGTTAATGCATAAAAGAAAAAACCACCTGGGCTCTTTCCAAATACTAGGTGGCGACATAAAACTACTAGAACCAACCAACATCCTCGAATTTCTAAGGGCTTCAGGGTTGTTGGATGAGATTTTATAGGGACAACGTATTTGCTGTCGAGACCGAAATTCTAAGTTAATAAGGAATAAGGAGTAGATTACCGCACAGCAAGCCGACTTTCTGGCTTAAGTGTATATTCGGGTAAAACGGATATGAGCTATGTGTATACATGGCTCCTCTTTTTCAACCTAACCAAACCTAACATAACCTATTAGCAGAGAGTTGTACAATAGATCACTCGGTCGCAGTACTTCAAACACAATACAATACAATACAATACAAGACCCAAAATATCTATTATATTAATAGCCTAGGCGATTTCTTGTTATCGATGTTTTGTTCTATCGTTTTATCCCGATTTTGACCAAACGTATATTATTTGAAAGGTATTTCTTTTTAGCTGTTCACCAGATTTACAGATTTTTAATTTTTTTTCCTTTATTTTAAATTGAATTTAAAGTTGCTACTAACACATACATAAAATTATACATATGCTATGTCTGTATTTATTAAATTTGTTAATTAGTTTGTTATATTCATTTACAATAATAATAAACGATAAAAGTGTTGGTTTGTGAATTGGCTAAGTTGAGAAATAAAGTTGCCTAGAAATTGCACTCGCATTTCGAGTGCTGGAATCTGCTAGTATAAATAAAACTGCTAAGTTTTGTGGTGGCAATATTACGGTATGGGATTACTTTTCGGGCTAAAAAATTAATCCCATTCATGTAGCAAAAGATGCTTTAACTGGAATTGAATATAGGCAAATTCTAGATAACGTAATGTATCTATACGCAGAGGAAAATATGGCCCTGGTCTGGAAGTTTCAACATGACGATGACCCAAAACACACCGCAAAAGTCGGAACCGAATGGCTACAAAATAATGAAGTTAGTGTTTTGGAATCACCAGATCTCAATCCCATAGAAAATATATCACAAATTTTAGATCGAAAAATACGGAAACAAAATTACACAAACAGGAGACATCTCATGGCAAAAATTTCAATGGATATCATTAACACCTTAATTGACAGCATGCCTCGGTATTATGAAGCAGTACTAAAAACTAATGAATATTCAACAAAATATTGATATAAAAAAATAGAACGAAATTTTTCTATTATTATATAGTGAAGGTTTCCATTGTTTTGTCAACAGCATAAAAATTATTACTTTTAGATTTTGTTATTTTTGTCTAAATATTTTTTTTTTTTTTTTTGAATAAAACATACAAATTTTTGAATTAATTAAAGGTTTCCATTGTTTTGTCAACAGCATAAAAAAAATTACTTTTAAGTTTTGTTATTTTTTAAATATTTTTTTTTTTTTAATAAAACATAAACATTTTTATATTAATTAAAGTTTTTTAAGTAAAGGTTTCCATTGTTTTGTCAACAGCATAAAAATAATTACTTTTAAGTTTTGTTATTTTTGTCTAAATATTTTTTTCCTTAAATAAAACATACAAATTTTTGAATTAATTAAAGTTTTTTAAGTAAAGGTTTCCATTGTTTTGTCAACAGCATAAAAATTATTACTTTTAAGTTTTGTTATTTTTGTCTTAATATTGTTTTTAAATAAAACATAAACATTTTTATATTAATTAAAGTTTTTTAAGTAAAGGTTTCCATTGTTTTGTCAACAGCATAAAAATAATTACTTTTAAGTTTTGTTATTTTTGTCTAAATATTTTTTTCCTTAAATAAAACATACAAATTTTTGAATTAATTAAAGTTTTTTAAGTAAAGGTTTCCATTGTTTTGTCAACAGCATAAATATTATTACTTTTAAGTTTTGTTATTTTTGTCTAAATATTTTTTTTTAAATAAAACATACAAAATTTTAAGTTATTTAAAGTTTTTAAGCAAAGGTTTCCATTGTTTTGTCAACAGCATAAAAATAATTACTTTTAAGTTTTGTTATTTTTGTCTAAATATTTTTTTTCTTAAATAAAACATACAAATTTTTATATTAATTAAAATTTTTTAAGTAAAGGTTTCCATTGTTTTGTCAACAGCATAAAAATTATTACTTTTAAGTTTTGTTATTTTTTTAAATATTTTTTTTTTTTTAATAAAGCATAAAAATAACTACTTTTAAGTTTTGTTATTTTTGTCTAAATATTTTTTTTTTTTTAATAAAACATAAACATTTTTATATTAATTAAAGTTTTTTAAGTAAAGGTTTCCATTGTTTTGTCAACAGCATAAAAATAATTACTTTTAAGTTTTGTTATTTTTGTCTAAATATTTTTTTCCTTAAATAAAACATAAAAATTTTTGAATTAATTAAAGTTTTTTAAGTAAAGGTTTCCATTGTTTTGTCAACAGCATAAATATTATTACTTTTAAGTTTTGTTATTTTTGTCTAAATATTTTTTTTTAAATAAAACATACAAAATTTTAAGTTATTTAAAGTTTTTAAGCAAAGGTTTCCATTGTTTTGTCAACAGCATAAAAATAATTACTTTTAAGTTTTGTTATTTTTGTCTAAATATTTTTTTTCTTAAATAAAACATACAAATTTTTATATTAATTAAAATTTTTTAAGTAAAGGTTTCCATTGTTTTGTCAACAGCATAAAAATTATTACTTTTAAGTTTTGTTATTTTTTTAAATATTTTTTTTTTTTAATAAAGCATAAAAATAACTACTTTTAAGTTTTGTTATTTTTGTCTAAATATTTTTTTTTTTTTAATAAAACATAAACATTTTTATATTAATTAAAGTTTTTTAAGTAAAGGTTTCCATTGTTTTGTCAACAGCATAAAAATAATTACTTTTAAGTTTTGTTATTTTTGTCTAAATATTCTTTTCCTTAAATAAAACATACAAATTTTTGAATTAATTAAAGTTTTTTAAGCAAAGGTTTCCATTGTTTTGTCAACAGCATAAAAATAATTCCTTTTAAGTTTTGTTATTTTTGTCTAAATATTTTTTTCCTTAAATAAAACATACAAATTTTTGAATTAATTAAAGTTTTTTAAAAAAAGGTTTCCATTGTTTTGTCAACAGCATAAAAATAATTACTTTTAAGTTTTGTTATTTTTGACTTAATATTTTTTTAAATAAAATATAAACATTTTTATATTAATTAAAGTTTTTTAAGTAAAGGTTTCCATTGTTTTGTCAACAGCATAAAAATAATTACTTTTAAGTTTTGTTATTTTTGTCTAAATATTTTTTTCCTTAAATAAAACATACAAATTTTTGAATTAATTAAAGTTTTTTAAGAAAAGGTTTCCATTGTTTTGTCAACAGCATAAAAATAATTACTTTTAAGTTTTGTTATTTTTGACTTAATATTTTTTTAAATAAAATATAAACATTTTTATATTAATTAAAGTTTTTTAAGTAAAGGTTTCCATTGTTTTGTCAACAGCATAAAAATGATTACTTTTAAGTTTTGCTATTTTTTTAAATATTTTTTTTTTAATAAAGCATAAAAATAACTACTTTTAAATTTTGTTATTTTTGTCTAAATATTTTTTTTTTTTAATAAAACATAAACATTTTTATATTAATTAAAGTTTTTTAAGTAAAGGTTTCCATTGTTTTGTCAACAGCATAAAAATAATTTCTTTTAAGTTTTGTTATTTTTGTCTAAATATTTTTTTTATTAAATAAAACATACAAATTTTTATATTAATTAAAGTTTTTTAAGTAAAGGTTTCCATTGTTTTGTCAACAGCATAAAAGTAATTACTTTTAAGTTTTGTTATTTTTGTCTAAATATTTTTTCCTTAAATAAAACATACAAATTTTTGAATTAATTAAAGTTTTTTAAGTAAAGGTTTCCATTGTTTTGTCAACAGCATAAATATTATTACTTTTAAGTTTTGTTATTTTTGTCTAAATATTTTTTTTCTTAAATAAACATACAAATTTTTGAATTAATTAAAGTTTTTTAAGTAAAGGTTTCCATTGTTTTGTCAACAGCATAAAAATAATAGCTTATAAGTTTTGTTATTTTTGTCTAAATATTTTTTTTTAAATAAAACATACAAAATTTTAAGTTAATTAAAGTTTTTAAGCAAAGGTTTCCATTGTTTTGTCAACAGCATAAAAATAATTACTTTTAAGTTTTGTTATTTTTGTCTAAATATTTTTTTTCTTAAATAAAACATACAAATTTTTATATTAATTAAAATTTTTTAAGTAAAGGTTTCCATTGTTTTGTCAACAGCATAAAAATAACTACTTTTAAGTTTTGTTATTTTTGTCTAAATTTTTTTTTTTTTAATAAAGCATAAAAATAACTACTTTTAAGTTTTGTTATTTTTGTCTAAATATTTTTTTTCTTAAATAAAACATACAAATTTTTATATTAATTAAAGTTTTTTAAGTAAAGGTTTCCATTGTTTTGTCAACAGCATAAAAATAACTACTTTTAAGTTTTGTTATTTTTGTCTAAATATTTTTTTTCTTAAATAAAACATACAAATTTTTATATTAATTAAAGTTTTTTAAGTAAAGGTTTCCATTGTTTTGTCAACAGCATAAAAATAACTACTTTTAAGTTTTTTTATTTTTGTCTAAATATTTTTTTTCTTAAATAAAACATACAAATTTTTATATTAATTAAAGTTTTTTAAGTAAAGGTTTCCATTGTTTTGTCAACAGCATAAAAATAACTACTTTTAAGTTTTGTTATTTTTGTCTAAATATTTTTTTTCTTAAATAAAACATACAAATTTTTATATTAATTAAAGTTTTTTAAGTAAAGGTTTCCATTGTTTTGTCAACAGCATAAAAATAACTACTTTTAAGTTTTGTTATTTTTGTCTAAATATTTTTTTTCTTAAATAAAACATACAAATTTTTATATTAATTAAAATTTTTTAAGTAAAGGTTTCCATTGTTTTGTCAACAGCATAAAAATTATTACTTTTAAGTTTTGTTATTTTTTTAAATATTTTTTTTTTTAATAAAGCATAAAAATAACTACTTTTAAGTTTTGTTATTTTTGTCTAAATATTTTTTTTTTTTTAATAAAACAAACATTTTTATATTAATTAAAGTTTTTTAAGTAAAGGTTTCCATTGTTTTGTCAACAGCATAAAAATAATTACTTTTAAGTTTTGTTATTTTTTTAAATATTTTTTTTTTTTTAATAAAACATAAACATTTTTATATTAATTAAAGTTTTTTAAGTAAAGGTTTCCATTGTTTTGTCAACAGCATAAAAATAATTACTTTTAAGTTTTGTTATTTTTGTCTAAATATTTTTTTTCTTAAATAAAACATACAAATTTTTGAATTAATTAAAGTTTTTTAAGTAAAGGTTTCCATTGTTTTGTCAACAGCATAAAAATTATTACTTTTAAGTTTTGTTAATTTTTTAAATATTTTTTTTTTTTAATAAAACATAAACATTTTTATATTAATTAAAGTTTTTTAAGTAAAGGTTTCCATTGTTTTGTCAACAGCATAAAAATAATAGCTTATAAGTTTTGTTATTTTTGTCTAAATATTTTTTTTTAAATAAAACATACAAAATTTTAAGTTAATTAAAGTTTTTAAGCAAAGGTTTCCATTGTTTTGTCAACAGCATAAAAATAATTACTTTTAAGTTTTGTTATTTTTTTAAATATTTTTTTTTTTAATAAAGCATAAAAATAACTACTTTTAAGTTTTGTTATTTTTGTCTAAATATTTTTTTTTTTTTAATAAAACATAAACATTTTTATATTAATTAAAGTTTTTTAAGTAAAGGTTTCCATTGTTTTGTCAACAGCATAAAAATAATTACTTTTAAGTTTTGTTATTTTTGTCTTAATATTTTTTTTATTAAATAAAACATACAAATTTTTGAACTAATTAAAGTTTTTTAAGTAAAGGTTTCCATTGTTTTGTCAACAGCATAAAAATAATTACTTTTAAGTTTTGTTATTTTTTTAAATATTTTTTTTTTTTAATAAAACATAAACATTTTTATATTAATTAAAGTTTTTTAAGTAAAGGTTTCCATTGTTTTGTCAACAGCATAAAAATAATTACTTTTAAGTTTTGTTATTTTTGTCTTAATATTTTTTTTATTAAATAAAACATACAAATTTTTATATTAATTAAAGTTTTTTAAGTAAAGGTTTCCATTGTTTTGTCAACAGCATAAAAATAATTACTTTTAAGTTTTGTTATTTTTGTCTAAATATTTTTTTTCTTAAATAAAACATACAAATTTTTATATTAATTAAAGTTTTTTAAGTAAAGGTTTCCATTGTTTTGTCAACAGCATAAAAATAACTACTTTTAAGTTTTGTTATTTTTGTCTAAATATTTTTTTTCTTAAATAAAACATACAAATTTTTATATTAATTAAAGTTTTTTAAGTAAAGGTTTCCATTGTTTTGTCAACAGCATAAAAATAATTACTTTTAAGTTTTGTTATTTTTGTCTAAATATTTTTTTTTCTTAAATAAAACATACAAATTTTTATATTAATTAAAATTTTTTAAGTAAAGGTTTCCATTGTTTTGTCAACAGCATAAAAATTATTACTTTTAAGTTTTGTTATTTTTTTAAATATTTTTTTTTTAATAAAGCATAAAAATAACTACTTTTAAGTTTTGTTATTTTTGTCTAAATATTTTTTTTTTTTTAATAAAACATAAACATTTTTATATTAATTAAAGTTTTTTAAGTAAAGGTTTCCATTGTTTTGTCAACAGCATAAAAATAATTACTTTTAAGTTTTGTTATTTTTGTCTTAATATTTTTTTTATTAAATAAAACATACAAATTTTTGAATTAATTAAAGTTTTTTAAGTAAAGGTTTCCATTGTTTTGTCAACAGCATAAAAATAATTACTTTTAAGTTTTGTTATTTTTTTAAATATTTTTTTTTTTTTTAATAAAACATAAACATTTTTATATTAATTAAAGTTTTTTAAGTAAAGGTTTCCATTGTTTTGTCAACAGCATAAAAATAATTACTTTTAAGTTTTGTTATTTTTGTCTTAATATTTTTTTTATTAAATAAAACATACAAATTTTTGAATTAATTAAAGTTTTTTAAGTAAAGGTTTCCATTGTTTTGTCAACAGCATAAAAATAATTACTTTTAAGTTTTGTTATTTTTGTCTAAATATTTTTTTTCTTAAATAAAACATACAAATTTTTATATTAATTAAAGTTTTTTAAGTAAAGGTTTCCATTGTTTTGTCAACAGCATAAAAATAACTACTTTTAAGTTTTGTTATTTTTGTCTAAATATTTTTTTTCTTAAATAAAACATACAAATTTTTGAATTAATTAAAGTTTTTTAAGTAAAGGTTTCCATTGTTTTGTCAACAGCATAAAAATTATTACTTTTAAGTTTTGTTATTTTTTTAAATATTTTTTTCTTAAATAAAACATACAAATTTTTATATTAATTAAAGTTTTTTAAGTAAAGGTTTCCATTGTTTTGTCAACAGCATAAAAATAATTACTTTTAAGTTTTGTTATTTTTTTAAATATTTTTTTTTTTTTAATAAAACATAAACATTTTTATATTAATTAAAGTTTTTTAAGTAAAGGTTTCCATTGTTTTGTCAACAGCATAAAAATAATTACTTTTAAGTTTTGTTATTTTTGTCTAAATATTTTTTTTTTTAAATAAAACATACAAATTTTTATATTAATTAAAGTTTTTTAAGTAAAGGTTTCCATTGTTTTGTCAACAGCATAAAAATAACTACTTTTAAGTTTTATTTTTGTCTAAATATTTTTTTTCTTAAATAAAACATACAAATTTTTATATTAATTAAAGTTTTTTAAGTAAAGGTTTCCATTGTTTTGTCAACAGCATAAAAATAATTACTTTTAAGTTTTGTTATTTTTTTAAATATTTTTTTTTTTTAATAAAACATAAACATTTTTATATTAATTAAAGTTTTTTAAGTAAAGGTTTCCATTGTTTTGTCAACAGCATAAAAATAACTACTTTTAAGTTTTGTTATTTTTGTCTAAATATTTTTTTTCTTAAATAAAACATACAAATTTTTATATTAATTAAAGTTTTTTAAGTAAAGGTTTCCATTGTTTTGTCAACAGCATAAAAATAACTACTTTTAAGTTTTGTTATTTTTGTCTAAATATTTTTTTTCTTAAATAAAACATACAAATTTTTATATTAATTAAAATTTTTTAAGTAAAGGTTTCCATTGTTTTGTCAACAGCATAAAAATTATTACTTTTAAGTTTTGTTATTTTTTTAAATATTTTTTTTTTTAATAAAGCATAAAAATAACTACTTTTAAGTTTTGTTATTTTTGTCTAAATATTTTTTTTTTTTTAATAAAACATAAACATTTTTATATTAATTAAAGTTTTTTAAGTAAAGGTTTCCATTGTTTTGTCAACAGCATAAAAATAATTACTTTTAAGTTTTGTTATTTTTGTCTTAATATTTTTTTTATTAAATAAAACATACAAATTTTTGAATTAATTAAAGTTTTTTAAGTAAAGGTTTCCATTGTTTTGTCAACAGCATAAAAATAATTACTTTTAAGTTTTGTTATTTTTTTAAATATTTTTTTTTTTTTAATAAAACATAAACATTTTTATATTAATTAAAGTTTTTTAAGTAAAGGTTTCCATTGTTTTGTCAACAGCATAAAAATAACTACTTTTAAGTTTTGTTATTTTTGTCTAAATATTTTTTTTCTTAAATAAAACATACAAATTTTTATATTAATTAAAGTTTTTTAAGTAAAGGTTTCCATTGTTTTGTCAACAGCATAAAAATAATTACTTTTAAGTTTTGTTATTTTTGTCTAAATATTTTTTTTCTTAAATAAAACATACAAATTTTTATATTAATTAAAATTTTTTAAGTAAAGGTTTCCATTGTTTTGTCAACAGCATAAAAATTATTACTTTTAAGTTTTGTTATTTTTTTAAATATTTTTTTTTTTAATAAAGCATAAAAATAACTACTTTTAAGTTTTGTTATTTTTGTCTAAATATTTTTTTTTTTTTAATAAAACATAAACATTTTTATATTAATTAAAGTTTTTTAAGTAAAGGTTTCCATTGTTTTGTCAACAGCATAAAAATAATTACTTTTAAGTTTTGTTATTTTTGTCTTAATATTTTTTTTATTAAATAAAACATACAAATTTTTGAATTAATTAAAGTTTTTTAAGTAAAGGTTTCCATTGTTTTGTCAACAGCATAAAAATAATTACTTTTAAGTTTTGTTATTTTTTTAAATATTTTTTTTTTTTTAATAAAACATAAACATTTTTATATTAATTAAAGTTTTTTTAAGTAAAGGTTTCCATTGTTTTGTCAACAGCATAAAAATAATTACTTTTAAGTTTTGTTATTTTTGTCTTAATATTTTTTTTATTAAATAAAACATACAAATTTTTGAATTAATTAAAGTTTTTTAAGTAAAGGTTTCCATTGTTTTGTCAACAGCATAAAAATAATTACTTTTAAGTTTTGTTATTTTTGTCTAAATATTTTTTTTCTTAAATAAAACATACAAATTTTTATATTAATTAAAGTTTTTTAAGTAAAGGTTTCCATTGTTTTGTCAACAGCATAAAAATAACTACTTTTAAGTTTTGTTATTTTTGTCTAAATATTTTTTTTCTTAAATAAAACATACAAATTTTTATATTAATTAAAGTTTTTTAAGTAAAGGTTTCCATTGTTTTTCAACAGCATAAAAATAATTACTTTTAAGTTTTGTTATTTTTGTCTAAATATTTTTTTTCTTAAATAAAACATACAAATTTTTATATTAATTAAAATTTTTTAAGTAAAGGTTTCCATTGTTTTGTCAACAGCATAAAAATTATTACTTTTAAGTTTTGTTATTTTTTTAAATATTTTTTTTTTTAATAAAGCATAAAAATAACTACTTTTAAGTTTTGTTATTTTTGTCTAAATATTTTTTTTTTTTTAATAAAACATAAACATTTTTATATTAATTAAAGTTTTTTAAGTAAAGGTTTCCATTGTTTTGTCAACAGCATAAAAATAATTACTTTTAAGTTTTGTTATTTTTGTCTAAATATTTTTTTTCTTAAATAAAACATACAAATTTTTATATTAATTAAAGTTTTTTAAGTAAAGGTTTCCATTGTTTTGTCAACAGCATAAAAATAACTACTTTTAAGTTTTGTTATTTTTGTCTAAATATTTTTTTTCTTAAATAAAACATACAAATTTTTGAATTAATTAAAGTTTTTTAAGTAAAGGTTTCCATTGTTTTGTCAACAGCATAAAAATTATTACTTTTAAGTTTTGTTATTTTTTTAAATATTTTTTTCTTAAATAAAACATACAAATTTTTATATTAATTAAAGTTTTTTAAGTAAAGGTTTCCATTGTTTTGTCAACAGCATAAAAATAATTACTTTTAAGTTTTGTTATTTTTGTCTAAATATTTTTTTTCTTAAATAAAACATACAAATTTTTATATTAATTAAAATTTTTTAAGTAAAGGTTTCCATTGTTTTGTCAACAGCATAAAAATTATTACTTTTAAGTTTTGTTATTTTTTTAAATATTTTTTTTTTAATAAAGCATAAAAATAACTACTTTTAAGTTTTGTTATTTTTGTCTAAATATTTTTTTTTTTTTAATAAAACATAAACATTTTTATATTAATTAAAGTTTTTTAAGTAAAGGTTTCCATTGTTTTGTCAACAGCATAAAAATAATTACTTTTAAGTTTTGTTATTTTTGTCTAAATATTTTTTTTATTAAATAAAACATACAAATTTTTATATTAATTCAAGTTTTTTAAGTAAAGGTTTCCATTGTTTTGTCAACAGCATAAAATTAATTACTTTTAAGTTTTGTTATTTTTGTCTAAATATTTTTTTTAAAATAAAACATAAACATTTTTAAATTAACTATAGTTTTTTTAAGCAAAGGTTTCCATTGTTTTGTCAACAAAAATTATTACTTTTAAGGTTTGTTATTTTTGTCAAAATATTTTTTTTTAAATAAAACATACAAATTATTAAATTAATAAAAGATTTTTTAAGACGTCAAAAATATATATTGTTAAAAGTTTCCATTGTATTGTCACTCACTGTATTAAAAGTGATTGCAATACCTTCTCCACTGAACTTTTATGTAAACTACTTTTAAATATAACCCTCATTATATTGACCCACTTAAGTGTGTTTTTAATGATTTCTTTCACTTTTAACGCTTGTAGATTTCGTTAAGTAAAGTGCAAAATTTTTTTTAATTATTGTGGGTTTAGCGGGTGGGGAGGGGGTTGGGGTTTAACACATGCATTGACTATAAATAGAAGTTCCCTATAATAAAAATGTCACATGGTATAAAATTTTCAACTTTATTTCTCATAAATGCCATTTCCTTTCTGTTTTTGTTATGAATAACCAAAGGACCAGAACTTTTGCCCACCATCCTAACCACAGTGCGGTGGTACCAGTTAAATTATTTTTATATATATTTAAAGAAATATTTCGCACACTCATACAGACCCACTTACACATAACAACATGTTTTAAAAATTATTTATAGGTACTCATGTTGTCTATATATATATCAGAGTTGTAAATGAATCATTGTTTTTATACCCTATACCACTATGTGGTTTGGGTATAATGACTTTGTGCTGCTGTTTGTAACAACCAAAAATATTTGACCTAGACCCATCTTTAATTATACCGATCGATTCAGAATCACTTTCTGAGTTGATTTAACAATGTCCGTCCGTCCGTCCGTCCGTCTGTGTGTCCATGTAAAGCTTGTAATCAAACTGCAGGTCGCAAATATGAATATATTTTGATGAAATTTGGTATATAAGCTTTTATCGGCCATGGGATGAACGCTATTGAAATTGGTGAGAATCGGCCCATGTTCAGACCTAGCCCCCATACAAATTACCCATATGAAATCGACATAAATTGCCATAAGATCCAAATTGTCATATATATCTTACTCAAATTGGGTTTGTATGCGTTCATTACATCCACTAATGAGTAGTCCAAAAATGATCCCATATAGAGCTGCTTCCCGATCTTCACTTAAATCTATTAAAAAACAAAAATATTGCACTGATTCTTCTCAAATTTTGTTTGTATATATTTTTGCAAAATACAAGAGACTTTACCAAACATGATCAGGATCGGTCCATTTTTGGACCTAGTCCCTTTATAGATATAGCATCCGATATGAACTTTTTCATATCCGCAGCCAAAAAAATTAATAAAAATCCCACTCAAATTTGGTTTTTTGCTTATTTCCAATGTCCAGTTAGTTGGGCCTAAGAGATAGGGTTTCTAAACGCATGGTATAGGGTGTCGTATAGTCGGTCTAGACAGACTATAATTTTCTTACTTGTTTTATTTCAATTTATTACGAATTTGCTAAATTTTGAATTAATTTTTTTCACCAAAAAAAACAATTGAATGAAATTTGAATCAATTCATTTGAATTTGCAAAAATGAATTGCAATTTATTTCCAATTCAAATGAATTGGGCAAAATGAATTGCAATTCATTTCCAATTCATTTGAATTGAATTGATTTTGAATCTATTCAAATGAATTACAAAAGTAACTTGTAATTCATATTTATCAATTCAAAAATGAATTGCATTCAATTGAAGTAAACGTGGTGTTTGGAATTTGTTTATTCAAGTACTACTTATTTCGCTTTTGACATACGCTGAATAACAAGACATATTTAATATTTAAAATCTATTAATAATTTATGAAATTTTGTGACCCACGAACATTCAATGACAAACACTTTAGGTGATATAATAATAAAATGATATAATAAATGCAAGGTTCAGCAAATACACACATGATACACACAATGTTCTGTTCAAAAGTAGCCAACACATATCTTTATTTTCATAACAATTATGTGCGTTTCTAAATTTTCTACGGTGCCCAACACAACCATGACTGTGTTCGTTTTAATATTTCGTTATTTACACGAACATTTTTGTATCACGTACTTTTTGTTTCAATCACACATAAAGCACACATTTTTGAGTGTTGCTTTATTTGAAGTTCATGTTCTGGTACGTGTACTGAAAAAAAAACAGAACATGTACAATAAACAGGTTCGAGTTCAGTTATATTTTAAGTCGTGTTTAAGTCGTGTTTAAAATATAACTGAACTCGAACCTGTTTATTGTACATGTTCTGTTTTTTCTTACTACACGAGCCACAACACGACTTAAAATATAACTGAACTCGAACCTGTTTATTGTACATGTTCTGTTTTTTTTTTTTCAGTACACGTACCAGAACATGAACTTCAAATAAATCAACACTCAAAAATGTGTGCTTTATGTGTGATTGAAACAAAAAGTACGTGATACAAAAATGTTCGTGTAAATAACGAAATATTAAAACGAACACAGTCATGGTTGTGTTGGGCACCGAAGAAAATTTAAAAACAAACATAATTGATATGAAAATAAAAATATGTGTGTGTTGGTCTAAGTTATGTTTATGATATAATAAAATGAGTTGGATAACAAAACGGGAGTAATGCTTCATTTATTTACAGTAGTCTTTTTTCAAAATCAATTCAATTCAAATAAATTGAAAATGAATTGCACATTCATTTTTCGAGTTCATTTGAATTAATTCAAATGAATTGGAAATGAAATGCAATTAATTTTTTTAACTCATTTGAATTAATTCAAAGTCAATTCATTTCAAATGAATTGGTAATGAATTGCAATTCATTTTAACAATTCATTTGAATTAAAAATGAATTGCAATTCATGTTTGCTAAATTCAAATGAATTGATTCAAATTTCATTTAATTCGTTTTTTTGACGAAAAGAATTAATTCAAAATTTTACCAATGCAGTGCATGAATGATTCGCGAATTAATTCAGAAATGAATGATTCATTTACAACTCTGATATATATATATATATACTTTTAAGTGTTTTCTTTTTCTTTTTTTTTTTGTTTTGTTTGTTGTCAACAACATTTAGCCATCTTCTTTCTGTATGTGACTTTCAACTGTTTAATAATAGTTTTGTTGTTGATTTTTTGTTTCTCGAAAAACTTAAGTATTCCACTTGACAACCTTAACAAACCAGCAGACTTAACAACAGAACAACAACATGATATAATAGCTGGTAAAAACCTTAAAAAGTTTATACTACACCATTAACAACAAGAACACAAATAACAATGTTAGCAGCACCAACAGC
This sequence comes from Cordilura impudica, assembly GCA_963682025.1. NCBI lineage: Eukaryota > Metazoa > Arthropoda > Insecta > Diptera > Scathophagidae > Cordilura > Cordilura impudica. The sequence continues at coordinate 79,469,284 of OY821517.1, forward strand.
AGCAGCATCATCGACATCATCAGCCAAACAACAAGAAGACCCCAAGTATGTAAATTACTGCCCGCAGAACAAAAGCATTTCAGTTTTGTTGTTTTTGTCATACATTTTTAAAGAGTCCAAAAGAATTCTTCGTGTTGTAAGTCAAGGTGCATCTCAAACTATCCTTAACATTCCATTATAAAACGTTTCTCATATTTTTTGATATATTTTTTCTTTTTTGTTTTTGTTTTTTTTTTCTTGCAGCAAAGACAATATAAAACAACAACAACAAGAACAGCAGACCGACCAGCTATAAGAATGACAAAAACGACTGCCATGCTATGAAGTTCTTATGTTACGGTGTAATATTTTTGTTAAAATATTTCTTACCCCCATTTAACTGTAAGTGGGTAAATACTTACATTCCACCTCTCCCTCTCTATATCACTTAAATGTTCTCCTTAAGTTTTTTTTTTGTTTTTATATCATACCATGCTATTTTTTATTTAAAAACTATTTTTGTTGTTGCCATTAAACTTGCTGTATTGCAGTTTTATTCTTCCATATGTACGTTGTTTTTGTTGTTTCCGTTCAGTTCTTCATAACGACAATGGATGATAAATTACATTAATAATATCATATGCAACGTTAGAAAATATATTTCAAAGACTTCATCAGTATTTATGTAACTTATGAGATCTCGGTTTTATGAAGCGATATCTACACACTTACCAAGTATGAAAATTATAGTCGATCTAGACCGGCTATACGATACCCTATACCATGCGTTTAGAGAAAAGGTCCATTTAATTGGAAGTTATATTTATATGGGGACTAGTTCGAAAAGTGGACCGATCCTGGCCATATTTAGTTAAGTAATTTATTTTTTTCAATGGTGGTGGTAGAGAAGAAGAAAGCAATACATATTTCAAAAATTCATAACTAGACTGTATTCTTAATCGGACTGGTTTCTGGCATTTCAGCCTTCATCTGCATTGTAATAATTGTTATGTTATAATTGAATAGATTGTTTCTATATGAAATTTTATACTTAGGGCGGCCGTGAGGTTTTGAACCTGAACCTTCACATACATTCGTACTTGCTGTTTTTTGGTCAGCGCTTTAACACACTGACCTAAAGTCAGGCCTACGAGCAGAGTGGTTAGAATCAGTTTTCATACCATACAGCTTTTACTTCGTATTGATTTCAGAAGATATAAAAATATTCAATGCAAAAATATTAAAAAATTCAAAAATAACGATTGTTTGTTTGGACACAATTGAAGTTTTCAATCTAATTTTTTTTTTTTGATTTACCCAAAACTTTGTATTTCTCAGTTTTTTTTTTACTATTCGCATATTTCCAGGGAGACTTTAAATTCGAACACTTTTCCCCTCCATATAATGAAGGGCCACCTTAGCAAGATTCAGAAAATATACACATGAAACACACAATGTTCTGTTCAAAAGCAGCCAACACATATCTTTATTTTCATATCAATTATGTGCGTTTCTAAATTTTCTACGGTGCCCAACACAACCATGACTGTGTTCGTTTTAATATTTCGTTATTTACACAAACATTTTTGTATCACATACTTTTTGTTTCAATCACACATAAAGCACACATTTCTGAGTGTTGCTTTATTTGAAGTTCATGCTCTGGTACGTGTACTGAAAAAAAACACAGAACATGTACAATAAACAGGTTCGAGTTCAGTTATATTTTAAGTCGTGTTGTGGCTCGTGTAGTAAGAAAAAACAGAACATGTACAATAAACAGGTTCGAGTTCAGTTATATTTTAAGTCGTGTTTAAGTCGTGTTTAAAATATAACTGAACTCGAACCTGTTTCATGTTCTGGTACGTGTACTGAAAAAAAACACAGAACATGTACAATAATCAGGTTCGAGTTCAGTTATATTTTAAGTCGTGTTGTGGCTCGTGTAGTAAGAAAAAACAGAACATGTACAATAAACAGGTTCGAGTTCAGTTATATTTTAAGTCGTGTTTAAGTCGTGTTTAAAATATAACTGAACTCGAACCTGTTTATTGTTTCTTTACATATATGTACGAGTTTTTTATTCAGTGTGTGTTTTTTTCTGAACTCTGCACCTTAGTGAGCACATACCATTTACATATTATCGTATAAGCGATAATTTGATAAATTAATATTCATCATACGTACGATAGAACATACTGTATTCCAATCAATTCACATCATGTAACTTAGCGATAATGCAAGGGTTATATTCATGTTAATTATGTTGCATGGAAATGTTATAGAATATTACAAATTTCTATGAGAAAAATATTTCAGATTCCAATACATTGTTGATAAAATAAAAAGGTCTAAAATTGTTTTAAATTTTAAAAAAAAAAAGCTTTAAAAGTAAATATATAAATAAAAAAATCATGTGAGTCCGATCACAGGGGAGATGTGTAAACTACGGCCGTATTTATAATGAAAACTTATGCAGTATCTACCATGAGTATTATTTATAATGCACTTGCTGCTGCTTTGGCTAAACTCAAATCAACAACCTTTAAAACACCGACTAAATGTGCTAAAACAGCTGATGGGTGTCAAACTAAGCAAGACAAATAAATAAAAAATATTTTTAAGTGCAAACAAATATTTTTTGATTTTTGCTGTTTTTACTTGTGTTGCGCTACGTTTCGACATTTGGTTTGTGTCCTCTTCGGGCGACTTTTTTAAGAGGACACAAACCAAGTGTCGAATGACAACAAAAAATTGATGATGACAACAAAAAATTGATTATAAATAAACTGTGTGCTAACTAAAAACTAAGGTTAATCGCTGAGCGAGACATGTAAACAGCAGCTAACTTTTCATTATGAATTCGCGGGCTAGTAATTAAAGATTTTTTTTTCACTCTTTCAAAATCAAACAGAAGGCGTCATCTATGTATATATATATATATATAGGGGCTCTGCTAATATAAAAATATTTATTATTATCTATTATTTCAACCGGTTAATTTTTAATTTTTCGTCTTATATTTTTCATTTTTCGTTTTTCATTTTTTATTTTTTATTTTTTATTTTTTATTTTTAAATTTTCATTTTTCGTTTTAAATTTTTCATTTTTAGATTTTCATTTTTAGTTTTTCGTTTTTAATTTTTAATTTTCAAATTTTCATTCTTTATTTTTCATTTTTTATTTTTCTTTTCTTATTTTCAAATTTTTAGTTTTCAATTTTTATTTTTCAATTTCAATTTCAATTTTATTTATTTAAATAACATTTTGATTACAACAAATTAACAATTTTCTTAAAGAGTTTAGGATAGCTTGTTCCTTTTCTACTTAAAAATATAAATAACAATTTCTTTATCATGTGCATAGTTTTTAACAAAATAATATTTACAAGTAAGGGGAAAATTTTCAAAAAACCTTGTTACAATTTTTTTATTTATTTTTATATTTTTTTTTCTTTTTGATTTTTTTTTTTTTTTTTTTTTTTTTGGGTTTTTGATTTTATATAAAAACGTTCTTACAAATATATTATGATGAGATTATCTCATTGATGTGAGGAATTTCCGAGTTAAGACATCTCGAGTAGAAGTTTAATGTGAGTCTATTTATTTTGTTATTTATGAGTTCAACGTTGGCTAAGGAGTGCAATCGTTGAGTAGAATAATGCCAAGGTAAATTATATACCAATTTAAGTAGTTTGTTTTGGGCGATCTGCAATTTTTTGATATGGCACTGTGCAGCAGTAGACCAAACTGGTACAGCATAATACATTATGGCGTGGAATATTGATTTAAATGTTAATCTTTTGTTTTCGATGTTAAGTTTAGAGTTTCTATTTATAAGAGGGTACAATAATCTGGTGGTATTATTTAATTTGTTTATAATATATGAGATATGATCTTTAAATTTAAATTTTGGATCTAATATCACTCCCAGATATTTGACTTTGTCAGGATTTCGCTGTTATTGAAAGTGATGGACTGTTGAGGTAAGAAACAGTTTTTCCTTCTTCTTGAAAAATAAATAGCTTGTGTCTTTTGTGTGTTTATTAGTATTTTCCATTTCATAAAATATGAATGAACTACAGTGAGTGCAGTCTGTAAACTGGATAATACATCAATCGCCAATATTTTCGAGCTAAGAATAGCGGTATCATCAGCAAAAATGGAAGTAAAGCAATCATCTAGGGCTGGGAAATCTGCAGTGAAAATATTATATAATATTGGGGAGAGACACGATCCCTGAGGACACCCGGCTGGTACTTCAATCTGAGATAAGTTTTTGGAGCCAATATATACCTTGAAAGAACGTTCTGAAAGGAAACTTTGGATTATTTTGATTAATTCGATTGGGAAATTAAACCTTATCATCTTATAGATCAGGCCATCATGCCAGACCGAATCAAATGCAGATTTGATGTCTAAGAGTATCATACCAGTTGATTTCCCACTGTTAAAATTTGAATTTACTAATTTACGTATTCTAGTAAGTGGGTGAACTGTATTGTGTTCCTTGCGGAAACCAAATTGTTGTAATGGTAAAATGTTTTCTGCATCAATAAACTCAGTAAGCTTTTCCTTAATAACTTTTTATAGAATCTTGCTTAAGGATGATAGAAGACTTATCGGTCTGTAAGAAAGGGGACAATTATCAGGCTTATTTGGTTTTTTTATTGGTATGATTTTAGAACTTCTCCATATTTTTGGGAAGTAAAGCAACCGCAAGCAACAGCTTATGACTGCAGAGATGTATTTGATTCCTTTTTTTGGTAATGCTTTTAAACATTTGTTATTTATTCCATCAGTACCAGGGGATTTTCTTGGCTTTAACTTTTTAATAATATCGGCTACTTTATCTGTTGAAGTTGACAAGACATTATGGGAGGTAGATATGCTGGTGCTAAGATTCCTAACAGCATTATATACATCTATTTTGGTGGCTGTATCACTAAGGCTAGCTGGAATTGAGTGATTTGATCCGAATACTTGCGCTAGGACTTCGCTTTTTTCTTCTTGGGTGTGGAAGGTGTTGTTGTTGAGTTTAAGTGTTGGAATGTTTTATTTTTAATTTTTCGCTTTTCGTTTTTCATTTTTCGTTTTTTCTTTTTCATTTTTTATTTTTAATTTTTATTTATTTATTTTTTATTTTTCATTTTTTATCTTTTATTTTTTATTTTTAATTTTTTATTTTTAATTTTTCATTTTTTATATTTCATTTTTTATATTTCATTTTTTATTTTTCATTTTTTATTTTTCATTTTTAATTTTTTATTTTTTTTTTTTTTTTAATTTTTCATTTTTCATTTTTTATTTGTCATTTTTTTGCTTTTCGTTCTTCATTTTTCATTTTTTATTTTTTAGTTTTCATTTTTTATTTCTAATTTTTAATTTTTTATTTTTCATTTTACGCTTTTTATTTTTCATTTTTAATTTCCCAATTTTAATTTTTTATTTTTCATTTTTAATTTTTAATTTTTTATTTTTCATTTTTTATTTTTCACTTCTTATTTTTCATTTTTAATTTTTAATTTTTGATTTTTCATTTTTTATTTTTCATTTCTTATTTTTCGTTTTTTATTTTTCATTTTTCATTTTTCAATTTTCATTTCTCATTTCGCATTTTTCATTTTTTCTTTTTCATTTTTTATTTTTAATTTGTCATTTTTTACTTTTAATTTTTTATTTTTAATTTTTAATTTTTTATTTTTTATTTTTCATTTTACGCTTTTTATTTTTCATTTCTCATTCTTTACTTTTCTCATTCTTTCTTTTTTAATTTTCAAACAGGCTACATATCATAATTTTTTCACCAACACAATCACACCGATTTTGTCTTACGATTGTATTGTAAAATAGAAACCCTGCAGGAAGCCTGGGGTCAAGTGTCCCCAAGTCACCACTTTAATCTACTATTTTGTTGACATTGTCAACTAAGCGTCTACACTATTTACTTTGCTTTTCTTCTTGACTTCTATATTTTTGTTTGGATGAAAAACTAAAGTTTTTAAACAAGATATAGAAAAATTTAAATAAAAATATATTTTATAATAAATCAAAGAAAAAAAATTTATAAGTAAACGAAGTTATAAACGAAAAGTGAGAGAACAATCAAATTTGTACAAGAATCTCTGGTTCCAATGTCTGCATATGATCCATGAGAACTACCTAGTCACTAGTGAATCTCTGAATCTGTCTATATATGGTCCCATGAAAACTACCTAGTCCCTACCTAATCAATAGTACCAATGTCACTAGTGATTTGCAATGACACGTACATGTTAAATGTCTATAGAAAATTACATTGTCTGGGGTATAGTTGGTCAGTAGTATTGGTGACAAAGCAATAGTGAATCAGTACTGTATCACTTTTGACATTTCCTGCAGGGAATTTACACCCCCCCCCCCCCCCCCCTTGCGAGTATAGATGTTTACACATCAAAACTTGTTAGGATTTTAACAAAAAATGTTAAGTGTTATCGAATCTGTTAACCGAAAACCCAGTTTTTTCGGTCATCTGAAACCCGTTAACTGTTTTTCGTTTACGCAAATATATTTGATGTCTCTCATGCTAATACGTTTCGTATAATATTTTGATGTTTTTGATCAGCAAGTGGTAAATAAAGTACTTTTTTACCTTTCTGTTCTATCAATATATTCTAATTTTTAGTTAGTGAAACAGCAAAATATTTATCTCAAAAGCGTTAAATTGTAAAATTTATATATAGATTAACTTAAGATTAATGAGTACTTTTTTATTGTGACTTATTGTCTTACATCCCTTAAATAAAAATAAATTATTAATAAATAAATAGATACTAAACAAGTACTGTCTTAAATATTTTATATTAGTAAAAACATCGATAAATTCAAACAATCGAATTTATTTATATAAAATTGCCTTTACCATTCATTCTACGTTTATATAGATTATATACTTCAGTTAGTACATAGGACTACGAAAATTTCCGTTTTCTGTGTGCATGCTTCCAAGATACCACGTCACATTTAAAGTTTTTATTATTTATAAAACTTATTTATTTCTATAAAAATGTAAAATTATTTCAAAAAAATTCTTGTTTTTACACGAAATAGTAGAAGAAACGTTTTAATTTTATAATGCGCAATATTTTTATACCCTACACCACTATGTTGTCAAGGTATAATGAGTTTGTGCTGATGTTTGTAACTACTAAAAATATTTGACCTGGACCCATCTTTTATTATACCGATCGACTCACAATCACTTTCTAAGTCGATTCAGCGATGTCTGTCCGTCCGTACGTCCGTCTGTCTGTCCGCCCGTCTGTGTCGCCATGTAAACTTTATAATCAAACTACAGGTCGCAAAGACGAAGGCTATTGAAATTGGTGAAAACCGGTCTATGTTCAGACCAAGTCCCCACACAAATGACCCCTACGAGATCGACTTAAGCTGCCATAAGATTATATAGATCTCTGTTAAATTGGGCTTTTGCATGTTAATGACATGTGTTAATCAGTAGTCCAAAAATAAACCCTACATGACAATTCTTAGTCATAGCCGCCATATAAAGCTGCTTCCCGTTCTTCACTTAAATCTATCAAAAACAAAAATATTGCACAGATTTTTCTCAAACTTGATTTGTATATGTTTTTACAAAAAAATGAGTGACTTTAGCAAATATGGTCAGGATCGGTCCATTTTTCGACCTAGACCCCATATAAATATTGCATCCGATATGAACTTTTTCAGATCTGCAGGCAAAAAATTTAACAAAAATTTCACTCAGATTTGGTTTATGCTTATTACTTGGACCTAAAACCAATTCTCTGAACGCATGGTATAGAGCATCGCATAGTCACTCTAGACTGACTCTAACTTTCTTATCTGATTTTTTATATTACGTTGTTTTACTCGTAGTTTAAAAGAGTGACAAAATATGAATGATAGTAAATCTTGTTTTGGAAAATCTTTAACGTTTTCTTTTCATATTTCCAAATCAGTGTTTTGTATATTGAGCCATAACCATTATAAAAGATCTCTAAACATGAAGTGTTTTTAAAAATCAAAAGAAAGAAAAAGCAAAACTATACTACGAGTATTAAAACTAAAGTTCACATAATCTTGTTTTATTTAAGAAAAAAAAAGAAAAGAAAATAGAAAACTCTGTATAAGTGTCTGGTCGGTATTGATTTCGTACTTGTGTATATCTGTATATTTAAGCTGTTTGGAAAGTTTTTCTGTGTAAAATAATCTTGGCCAACAAAGTTTTTACTTATCAAAATGTTATTCAATTTTTTTTTTCTTTTCTGATTTTTTCTTTTTGGAAACTTATAGTATAAAAGAAATCTCATTGCACTACTTAATGTGATTTCTGGCATCCGTTAACATTTGTTATATATTCTAGATTTGTTTGTCATTAGAACCCTTTACGAATAGTATCTATATCTGTAAAATTTGAATGAAAGACAATATAAGAAATGAGAGTCCTTGAAGTTGCTTGGACTCAGAATGAAAAAAAAAAATATGTCTGTCTGTCCGTTTGTATGTTAAGAGTAGAGTTATTCGATTAAACTACATTTAAGCTTGTTCTTGCAAAAAAAAAAAATCCCCGACAGCATTTATGCTCTCTGCATGGAAGCTACAGATACTTTTGTCATCACTTTTCACTATTAAAATCAAAAATTAAATATGAAGTTCAAAATCCAATTGAAAAAACATTGTTGCAAGTCACTGGTTATCACTGGTATTATTTCAATATATTTTCTACAAAGACACAATATAAAATGTGAGCCATATGAACTTGAGCCAAAATTTATTATTGGAGGTGATTTCAATGCTAAGCAATGCCTGGTGGGGCTCTCGCTTAGCCAACACAAAAGGAAAAGAGTTCTACAAATGCACTCTCAAAATTCACTTTAACTTTATCGACGGAAAGACAAACATATGGCCAACTGATCCGAATAAAATACCATATTAATTAGATTTCGTTGTTTATAACGGTATAGAAAGAAATATTTTTTGGATATTTTGGACATCATCAGAGTCGAAGTCTAAGCTCTGACCATAGTGATATAATTGGTTCATTTAGCATAGTTGTAAACACTATACAAAAACAACACAAAATTTTTAACAATGAAACTCGCATGCAATATTTCTTAATTTAAATATTTCAATTAAAAAACGAACACAAGTTGGAAGATAAATGAAGCTGCTTTTTTATCTACTCCACAACAAATTGAATCAATGGGATGTACTGTTAAAGTCTTAGCCATAATAAGAGAACTTATTAGAAACGAAGGTATTTTGAGGTGGGTTTGCCAAAGTACCAGAAGGAAAACTGATCAAACAAACTGGAATAGAGCATCCAATTATCTCTAAAAACGGTTAAAAGAATATAAAAATGAATCAGTAAAGGAATTTTTAAAGAAGCTTAGATGTAACCAGAAATGATGAATACAGTCTTTGAAAAGCTACAAAATACCGCAAACGACCTTTTAAACTTAACAATCAAAAGTGCAAACGGTATTAACTGTAAGACTAATGCGAGTAAAGGTAGTGAATTTAAAGATTATTTGGAAAAATCATTTGCTCCTTTTAACCTAAGTAATTCGTCACAATTAGACGAAATATTGGCTTACTTCCATTGGGACGAAATATAATATAATCTCACAGTGGAATTAAATATTGTTGTTAAATATGTAATAGCTTTTTTGGGTAAAAATTTAAACATTTTTGAAACAATAGAGACGTATCCTGGCGATTTCATTTTATTTAGTTTGCAACTTCTGAAGGCGATATACTTTTACTTGGAAGATCCATTTACGATACGACTCTATTGTTACAACATTTTTTAAATTTTTACTTAAAAAAGCTATTATATATTTAACAACATTATATAATTCCATTGTGAGATTACGAGTTTATTACATTTCGTCCCAAGGGAAGTAGGCCAAAATCATAATGATTCAATAAGTTTCTTGCCAATATTCTCTAAAATATTTGAGGGGCTTCTTTTGAAAAGATTACTTCCCATATTAGAAAAGGAAAACACTGTAATAGGGTTTTCTCCTACGGCTGAGGTATCCGGTGATGTCCAGGGTCTACTCAAGGACTCACAAAACCTTAAGCAATAAGAAGACAGTTATTTGGGAAGAGTTGTATCTTCTGAAATTAATACGAAGTACAAGGTGTATGGTATGAAAACTGATTCTAACCACACTGCTCGTAGGCCTGACTTTAGGTGAGTGTGCCAAAGCGCTGACCAAAAAGTGCAAGTACGAGTGTATGTGAGATAGACGCAGGTTCAAACCTCACGGCCGCCCTAAGTAGAAAAATTTCATATATTCAATTATAACATAACAATTATTACAATGTTCAGTAAATCGCTGATGAAGGCTGAAATTCCAGAAACCGGTCCGATTAAGAATACAGTGTAGTTATGAATTTTTGAAATATATGCTTTCTTCTTCTCTACCACGCACCATTGAAAGAAGACATTTATTTTACCCTTTCTCGGGATTAATTACAAAACTGAATTTATTCTTCTGTAAATCCATACCAATATAATAAAGAGGTAATGTGTGTTTGTTTGTTTGTTTGTAGGAGGTAATCTCCATAAATACGCATTTGATCTTCCTGAAATTTTCACAGACTCTTACTGCGGATATGGGAAGTGCTATAGGCTATAATTTTTTAAAATATTTTTAGCGGGCGTGGCACCTCAAATTTTTGATATCATATATGTACCGGATCAATAGGCGTGGCACCTGCCATACAAAGTAAATATAAAACGCCATATATCTGGAGTACTGTAATAGTTAGAGTCTTGGGACTTTGTGTGAGCCCATAAGTTATTCATGTGATTAGTTAAACCAAAAATGGGCGTGATCGGAGTAGAGGGCGTGGCACCGCCCGTACAAAGTAAATATCTAATATCGTATAACTGGTGGACTAAATAAGGGAAGCTTTGACACTTTCCACGACACCATTAGATCTTAGTATAAGTAGTAGGACAAAAAATTGGCGGGTTACACAACAATGGGCGTGGCACTCCCTATGCAAATTAACTATTTAATGTCATATATCTGGAGTACTCTAAAAGAGAGATCTTTTTGGCTTTGCGTGAGCCCATAGATTCTTTGTATGATTAGTCGAACAAAAAAATGGGCGTGATCGAAGCAGTTGGCTTAGCACCGCCCATGCAAAGTAGATATCTAATATCGTAATCATATAACTGGTGTACTATAAAAGGGAAAGACTCGACATTTTGCACGAGTCCATCAGATATTAATGTGAGTAGTTCAATAAAAATTGGGCGGGATGGGATTAGTGGGCGTGGCACCTCCTATATAAAAATATGAAGTAGTACGAAAGCGATAGTCTTTTGACAAGTACATAAGTTATCAATGTGATTTGTCGTGGAAAATATATCGCCAAAATCAAAAATCGTCAAACCCAACAATCTTGAAAAGTAAAAATCGCAAAAAAAAAAACAAACCCCTTCAAAATCAAAAATGGGCAAAATCAAAAATCGCTAAAAAGAAAAATTGCCAAATAATATTTCAAGTTCAAGTTCAATAGTTAAGTGTTGCCAGATCTAATTTGGAAAATCCATGTTTTTCTCACGGGCAGTTACATGTACCTTGCTCCAGGGTGGGAACGCCGAAAAATCTGATAATTGTTGTACCGAATGAAAAAACAAAAAATATTGTATATCAGCAAGTATCGAAATAAAAAAATCTATACTAGCATAATAAGGAGGTAATGTGTGTTCGTTTGTTTGTGGGAGGAAATCTCCGTAACAGCTCATCTCATCATCCTAAAATTTTCACAGAGTCGTACTACGGATATAGGAATTGCTGCAGGCGGTATTTTTTTTAAATATGTTTAGTGGGTGTGGCATACAAAGTAAATTTGTAATCTATACTAATATTATAAAGAGGTAATGTGTGTTTGTTTGTTTGTTTGTAGGAGGTAATCTCCGTAACTACTCATCTCATCTTCCTGAAATTTTCACAGAGTCTTACTGCGGATATAGGAAGTCCTATAGGCTATAATTTTTTAAATATTTTTAGTGGGCGTGCCACCTCCCACACAAAGTAAATTTTTAATATCATATACATATATTGAGTATTATGACAGGGAGAGCTTTACAAATTTGTGTGAGGTCACCTATTGTTAATATTAGTGGCTACGAAGGAAACGGGCGGGATCGGACAAGTGGGCGTGTTACCTCCCCTACAAGTAATAATTCAATATTATTTATCTCGAGTACTGTGATAGAGAGAGCTTTTCAAATTTGTCTGGTGTCACCTATTATTAATGTGATTAGTCGGACAAAAAATGGGCAGTATCGGACCAATAGGCGTGGCACCTGCCATAAAAAGTAAATATAAAATGCCATATATCAGGAGTACTGTGACAGTTAGAGTCTTGGGACTTTTTGCGAGCCCATAAGTTATTCATGTGATTAGTTAGACAAAAAATGGGCGAGATCGGAGCAGTGAGCATGGCACCACCCGTACAAAGAATCATATATCTTTGTATCATATAACAGGTGTACCAAAAAAGGGAAGCTTTGACACTTTGGCACTCCCCATGCAAAGTAACTATTCCATGCCATATATCTGGAGTACTGTCAAAGAGAGGACTTTGTGGCTTTGCATGAGCCCATAGGTTATTTGTATGATCAGTCGAACAAAAAAATGGGCGTGATCATAGCAGTGGGCGTAGCACCGCCTATGCAAAGTAGATATCCAATATCATATAACTGGTGTTCTATAAAAGGAAAGACTCTACATTTCGCACGGATCCATCAGATATCAATGTGAGTAGTCCAATAAAAATTGGGCGGGATGGGATTAGTGGGCGTGGCACCTCCTATATAAATAATATGAAGTACTACGAAAGCAACAGTCTTTTGACAAGTACATTAGTTATCAATGTGATTTGTCGTGGAAAATATATCGCCAAAACCAACAATTCGCCAAAACCGAAATTTGCGAAAAATAAAAATCGCCCAAATAAATCTTCAAAATCAAAAATGGGCAAAATCAAAAATCGCTAAAAAGAAAAATATCCAAATGATATTCTAAGTTCAAGGCCAATAGTTAAGAGTTGCCAGATCTAATTTTGATAATCCATATTCTTCTCATGGGCAGCTACATGTACCTTGCTCCAGGGTAGGAACGCCGTAAAATCTGATAATTGTTGTACCGAATGAAAAAACCAAAAAACATTGTATATCAGCAAGTATTCGAATAATAAATCTATGCTAATAATCTATACTATCATAATAAAGATGTAATATGTGTTTGTTCGTTTGTTTGTATCAGGTATTCTCCGTAACTACTCATCTGACCTTCCTGAGATTTTCACAGGGTCTTACAGCGGATATGGGAGTGCTACAGGCTGTAACTTTTAAAATATTTTTAGCGGGCGTGGCACCTCCCACACAAAGTAAATTTTAAATATCATATATATTAACATGATAGAGAAAGCTTTGCAAATTTGTTTCAGGACATCTATTATTAACGTGAGCATTCAGACAAAAAAAATGGGCGGCATTGGAAAAATGCGCGTGGCACCCCTACACAAACTCAATATTAAATGTGATATATCTGAATAACTGTTTTAATGAGAGCCTTGGGACTTTGCGTGGGCCCTCTCATAACGCTTAGTGTTGGGGCGGGGCAGGGGGAGGGTGTAGCGGAGCACACCGGGTTACATCTAGTTAAATATAAATGTTTACTTCAAAGAATGACACACTCCACAAAAGACTCTTCATTTCTACCCGGATCTTTTGGCTTCTGAGAGGTTATTATTGGTTGGCTGGGCCAATCGTTGTAGTAACATCAGCAATTTGATATTGTCGGTCGTTCGGCTTCGTTGATGGATAGATGTCGGCAATATCGGTAGTCGTTAGCAGATCTCGGTAATATCGGTAGCGCTGGTGCGTTTATTACGTTGATAAGTATTTGTTGGCAATATCGGTAGTCGTCGGCTGATCTCGGTAATATCGGAAGTTCCGGTACGTAGATCCGACTGACTTTGTTGATATGGGTAATTCGGCTACGTCGATTGGTAGGCATCGGCAACATCGGTAGTCGTCAGCTGATCTCGGTAATATCGGTAATTCTGGTACATTGATCGGCAATTTCGGTGCTTCAGCTAAGTTGCACTGCGGCTGAAATTTTGATTTCATTGGCCAAAAGCCCAATTTTTTGTTACCGATTTTTAAAATTTTAACGCCATTAAGGTAACCGAAAAATTAGGTTACACTATTGCTAATTGTGGACGTGGCATGCTATCAAACTCAACTGTTTTTTAGTCCCACAAAAGTTGATTTTTTTTATCAAAAATAAATGGTTACTACTCGTAAGTTATCATCGATAATGACCTGCGGTCCTTTTACAAGACTGGTAGGACTATAGTCTTTAGTTGTTGTAAGTGGTCACAGCCCAACGGTTTAATGTTAGGGGTGTTCTGAAATCTATAATATTAATAGGCTAAGCGATTTCCTGTGACCGATGTTTTGTTTTACCGTTTTATCCCGATTTTGACCAAACGTATATTATTTGAAAGGTATTTCTTTCTAGACGTTTTGCAGATTTACAGATTTTTAAATTTGTTCCTTTATTTTGAGTAAATTGCATTTAAAGTTGCTACTAACACATACATAAAATTATACAATGCTATGTGTGTGTTTATTAAATTTGTAAATATGTTTGTAATAAAAATGAGTTTGTTTTTTGTGTTGATTTGTGAATTGGCTATAATTAATTAGCATACCTTTAGGGTCTTTATTTAATGAAAAAATAAAATTTGCTAAAATTTGCAATCGAATTTCGAGGGCTGAAATCTGCTAGTATTTATTAAACTACTATATCTATGTCAAATTTTAATATTAGTGAAATAGAACTTCTAGGGAGCAAAAGGGAACTAGCAACGTATACCACCCGCAGTAAGGTGGAAGTGTCCTCTTTAATGCTATATATACTTTTGCACCCGTGACGACCCGTGGTAGAACACTTTTTTCATTTTAATGAAATTACTCAAAAAAAACTTAAATTATGGCAATTTAAACAGCCCTATAAGAATAAAATGGTATGTTAAATTTGTGCTTTAGATATTTTGTAGCTTTTAGTCATTATTGTTGACAATGATAAATGGAAAAGTAGGTCAGGCTTTGATTCACACAAAGGCTGCATCCACCTACATTATATACCAAGCAATATCAAGCCAATTTAACAAAGTCCCGACAAAATCATTAGATAATACCGATGCATATGAATTGGGATTATCACCAGTACAAGCAAGAATACGACTTATGATTTAGATTTCGGGTCTTCAGGATCAATAAGAAACAACGAAACCAACAAAAAGTTAAGAAGTCAAAAAAGAAACATGTTCAAGATGAATATCGCAAATTTGGATTGATTATAGATCAGCCAAAACAAGGGTCAGGCAATACAAATGATGGCAATACCGCAAGAAGATTTTTTACAGATCCAGAAACAGCATCTGAAATAACAGGAGTGGATTTAAACCTTATTTTCAGATTTAAAATAATCCTAGAAAAACTTGCGTTAAGATTTTGATTCCAAAAAATTTGGAGATTATGCTAAGGAAACTGCAAAAATATATACAACCAAGTACCCATGGAGATATATGTCTGCAACAGTTCACAAAATCCTTTATCATGGAGAAGATATCATTAAAAATCATTTGGTGCCACTTGGCGATCTATCAGAGGAGGCTCAGGAAAAAGGAATATGGATTACAGATTTTATAGAGAGCACAATACTTGAAAAATATCACGAAATTCCAATTAATGGCAACGTCAGATCCGTTTATCTCCAGTATTCGAAATCAATGGCAAATGGAACAAGTAAGAAAATTATAGTCGGTCTAGACCGACTATACGATACCCTATACCATGCGTTTAGAGACCCTATCTCTCAGGCCCAACTAACTGGACATAGAAAATAAGCATAAACCAAATTTGAGTGGGATTTTTATTAATTTTTTCGGCTGCTGATATGAATGATGCTATATCTATATGGGGACTAGGCCCAAAAATGGACCGATCCTGGACATGTTTGGTAAAGTCTCCCGTATTTTGCAAAAATATATACAAACAAAATTTGAGAAGAATCAGTGCAATATTTTTGTTTTTTGATAGATTTAAGTGAAGATCGGGAAGCAGCTCTATATGGGGCCTATGACTAAGAGTTGTCCAATAGGGATCATTTTTGGACTAATGATTAATAGATGTAATATATACATACAAACCCAATTTGACTAAGATTTGTATGATAATTTGGATCTTATGGCAATATATGTTGATTTCATAGGGTTCATTTGTATGGGGGCTAGGTCTGAACATGGACCGATTCTCACAAATTTCAATAGCGTTCATCCCATGGCCGATAAAAGATCAAATACCAAATTTCGTCAAAATATATTCATATTTGCGACCTGCAGTTTGATTACAAGCTTTACATGGACACACAGACGGACGGACGGACGGACGGACGGACGGACATCGTTAAATCGAATCAGATAGTGATACTGATTCGATCGGTATAATTAAAGATGGGTGTAGGTCAAATATATTTGGTTGTTACAAACAGCAGCACAAAGTCATTATACCCAAACCACATAGTGGTATAGGGTATAACAACGGGATTTAGATGAAGAAGTCAAAAAACTAATAAAGAACTGAAATAACACAGAACAGAATATGGATTATTTGCAATCAATATTTGAATCAAATGAATAATAATTATAATTGCCTTTCATTGCTATTTAAGTATGAAAAACAAAGTACTAGTAAAAAATAGTAATAAACAAAACTTCCTATTGTTACAAATGCTATTAAATTCAGTTTTTTTAAAGTTTTTTTTACCCACATATGTATGAAATGTTTTAATAAATAAGAAAGATTAAAAAATAAAAACCCATATTTTCATATCAAAATTTAAAAAATAAATCTGAATCAAAATTAATAAATTTGACAGCAAAAAATGACAAATTTTTCTGTAGTAATAGCAAGACCTTTAGATAATATTACTAACGTTTTTTTAAGTGTAAACAAATTTGTAAATTTGACAGCAAAAAATTTTTAATTTTTCAGTTGATTTTACTATTTTTTTTTTGGGTGTAAAATTTTTTTTAAGTGTAAACATAAAAAAATCTGATTATTACAAAAAATGTTTATATTTATTATTAAAATTCAAATACGACATTTTTTAATAAATAAAAAAATTAAAAACCCATATTTCACGCTAAAACTTTAGAAAAATCAAAAATTCAACTTTGACCTAGAATTCCTTAAAAAGTACTCAAGCAATTTTAATGAAATTTAAACTGACTCAAGTTCAACTAAATATCTATTCATTAGAAAAAAATTACAAAAATATTAAATTATAAATTATTTAAGCTTGAGGCCAGTTTTTTAAATTTTTTGTTGTTGTTTTTTATTCAATATTTCGCTATCCTTTGGATAGCATCAATAGTACAACATGAAATGTAAAAGTGTAAATAACATTTTTGTTAGCTTGAATTATTGTTACTCATTAAATAATATTCCTGAAAAAAATGGCCTCAAGCTTAAATAATTTATAATTTAATAACAACAAAAAGGCCGAAAAAAACACTAGTATTTATAATTACTACAATATTTTGATCGCTTCAAAAGTTACAGAATTTTGGCCAGTGAAAAACGAATTTCAGCCACTGTGCATTGGTCGGTTATTCAGCAGTCGTCGGCAGTGTAGGTATTGGCCTAAAATCAGAACTGGTGTACAACTTTGGGGAACTAGTAACTCCAACATTGAGATCTTAGGGAGATATCAACCAAAAACACTACGATTATTAACTAATGATCGATGGTTTTTAAACAAGTACTGTATACATAATTATCTCATACACCCACAATAAGAGAAGAACTTAATTGTTTCAGTGAAAGATACCTAAATAGACTAAGAAATCATTAGCGATCAGCCTCTTAGACGACATTGATGAGATACGAAGATTGAAAAAATATCATATACTTGACTTCCCTATTAGAAAATAGAAATATGTGACCCTGCATATGAAAACCCACCTAGTGTGTCAAAACAAGTTTTTGAATAAAACGCAATTAAAATTTCCCCCTCTGTGTTGCATTTTCATATTGTACGCGTTTCATTTCATTGTTGATGGTGTGTTTTGATTGATTTCAATGTTTGTTTTATCATTTAGTGCTAGAACTCCAAGTTTGTTTCAATTATTGTGAAAATGTCTCGCGAGTGTTATGAATTTGATGAACTTGGTTATTACTGTTTTATATAATTCAATTTTTAAATTACTTTCCGATGTTTTTGAAACTTGCTAGCGGTTACATATGCAAATTGAAAGTTTTTTACATACAAATCCAAAAGAAAGTGAATTCATAAAATCTTACACACTATGTGGTTTTCTTAAGCACGGTCACATAGTTTTATTATTATTTTTTTTTATATTGAGCTTAGTGGAACTCAATATAATAAGGTACTTTTAATTGTTGTAAGTTTTTCTTATTATTTTTTTGTAAAATAGATTGCAAGTAAATGAATTGAAAAAAAAAATTGCAAGTAAGTTTATCAATTAAATAGTTTTGTTATGAAAATATATTTTATATTATTTCTTCTTTTTTAACATTTTCTTTGTTTTAGTATTGATCCCTGTACGAAATTCCTCATATTTTCCAAACAAAGTGTCAATCATTATTAAGGCTGTATGTGTGCTGGCGTTTGTATTTATTTTCAATTTAATAGTAAGCCAACAGTCAAGGAGATTTTTGTTGTTGTTGTTGTTGTTGTTATTACTATTATTGTTGTTTTGTTTAAATGGCTGTTATATCAGCAGTTTTACACTTTGTGTTCATAATTACTCTGAATGTCATAGTGTTTGCAAAAAGTTTTGAAAACAAAATTTATACATTTTTTATTCAAATTTGAATAAAAGTTAAAAAACTTTGCTAAGTTGTCACCAATTTTGTGCAGAACTAAAAACAAACGAAAAATTATATGGATTAAAAATGATTTTATGAAAGTTTGTAATTTCAAAACTTTTTTCTCCTCAAAAATAATGAGAAAAAATTTTTTAAAAGATTTCTTAAACAAGTAAGAAAATTACAACCAGTCTGCATCGACTATACGATACCCTCTATACCATGAGTTTAGAGAAAAGGTGTTAGAACTAACATTGATGATTTTCTAATTAGACACATTCATATAATTTTGTTGCTTAATCCAATAGTTTTTAGAGCAGTTAATTACAAATGAAAACAAGTAAGAAAATTATAGTCGGTCTAGACCGACTTCACGACACCCTAGAAACCCTGTCTCTTAGGTCCAACTAATTAGATATGGAAAATAAGCATAAACCAAGTTTGAGTGGCATTGTTATTAATTTTTAGGATACGAAAAAGTTCATATCGGACGCTATACTTACAGTTACCGACAATACAATAGAATCAGTACCAAATTCTGAGTTAAAATCAAAATTTTGACCCAAACATTTTAAAAACTGTAGTTTTTGTAATTAGTAGTTATTATAGTCGTAAATCTTAGCTTCAATTACTATTTAATATAATTTGAAAAAAACGGTTTGATTCCGCAAAAATTAAATTTCATGACAACATCACAAAATATATAGAGACAATAAATAGAATCACTTTGAAAAATAAATTCAAAAATTTTAAATTTTTATTTTATGCGAGTAGGCTTTGCATTTCTTGTTCTTTTTAATTCATGTGAAATGATTTTAATATAAATTGAGAAACATTCGACTTCAATATGGGACGCGCAAAGCATTGCACTGGAGAAGAAAAAAGAAATATTAAAAACTTTAAAAAGTCGGGACGATCTCAACGGGAAATTGCAAAATTAATTGGACGATACCAAAAATTAGTTTTTTATGCCTTATCTACCCGTAGGCCGCTGGATAACATAGGAAAACCAAGAAAAACAAGCAAATAGGAGGATAATTTAATTACCATAATATCGAAATGCGATCCTTTTAAGTCAGCAGAAGAAATACGGAAGGAAGTTGGTTGCGGGGTTTCTACTAGAACTGTTCAGAGAAGGCTGGTGGATGTTGGTCTTGATGTTAGAATTACTAGAAAAGTTCCAATGCTTACCAAAAAACATATTGATGCAAGAAAAAGATTTGCAATTAATCATAGGGAATGGTGTGGCCCGGAGAACATTAAAAAGTGGCGAAATGTGTTGTGGACCGATAAATCCAAAATAAACCTGGTTGGCAGTGATGGTAAAACGTGGGTTAGACGTCCAATAAATTCAGAACTAAGTCTTCGCTATACAACAAAAAATTTCAAGCATGGTGGTGGAAACATTATGGTCTGGGGATGTTTTTCTTGGTGTGGTGTGGGTCCAATCTTTTGGATTCAAGAAAATATGGATAAGCATTTGTATGTACACATCCTCGAAAATATAATGAAGCCATATGTTGAATGGAATATGCCCTTAAAATGGCAATTTCAGCAAGACAACGATCCAAAGCACACTTCACGTCTTGCTAAAAAATGGTTTGCAAATAACAAAATCGATGTAATGGAATGGCCCTCCCAATCTCCGGATTTAAATCCAATAGAGAATCTCTGGAAAATAGTAAAGGACAAGCTGGGAGCTGGAAAATGTAAAAACAAGACAGAACTTTGGGAAAAAACACAAAAAATATGGTACTTGATTCCGCGTTCGACATGTGAGTCCTTGGTTAACTCAATGGTCAAGAGATGTGATGGAGTCATCGAAAATAAAGGTTATACAACCAGATATTAAGAAATTTTGTTTTTTAAATAAGTTTTGAAATTTTATAATTTTTTCAAAATGACGGATTCTATTTATTGTTGTTTATGTTTTTAAGTTTTTTGAATTTTTTGTTGTTTTTAACATTAGTATGTGTTATTACTTTGATTTAAGTTTTGTAAATTTTTTGCACTTATCATTAGTAATAATATTGAAATATTTTTTATTTTAATTTTCAATTTAAGATATGCAGATTTTTAACTTCAATTAAATGCATATGTTGTGATTCTATTGTATTGTCGGTAACTGTATATGGGGACTAGGTCGAAAAAGGGACCGATCCTAGTCATATATTTATTTTTTCAAAAACATATACAAACCAAATTTGAGAAAAATCTGTACAATATTTTTGTTTTTTGATAGATTTAAGTGAAGATCGAGAATCAGCTTCATGTGGGGGCTATGACTAAGAATTGTCCTATAGGGGTTATATTTGAACTAGTGATAAATGGATATATTAAACATACATAAACCTAATAGAGAACGATATGATAATTGGATATTATGGCAATTTAAGTCGATCTCATAGGGGTCGTTTGTATAGGGACTAGGTCTGCACAAGAACTGATTTTTATCAATTTCAATAGCGTTCATTGTCTGGTCCATGCAACGTTTTATACTAAATTTCATCAAAATATATTGATATTCGTAATCTGTAGTTTGGTTACAAAGTTTAATTCTTCTTTTAATTTTATTGGAAATAAAGTTTAAAAAAAGATATCTTTGTGGATGAATATTTTACGGCATTTTAGCAATTTTGAGGCGGTTTTCAAATTCTCCTGACACTTTCTAATAACATTGGAACCAGTTTAACAGTTCCAACTTTTCTATAAACGAGTTGGATTTTATTACAAATATTGAACAACTTTAACACATACTTCTATTTCATCACTTATTTTAATCAAATGAACAACAAACGAACATGGTTGCCATTTAACAAAACTGGCACTTTTCAAAGATAACTTAATTCAAATAAAGCTTCCAAAAGAAGTTAAGTGGATTAACGTGTTAATAATTTTTTATATCACTCCTGAATTCATTCTTTTATTTTTATACCCTATACCACTATGTGGTTTGGGTATAATGACTTTGTGCTGCTGTTTGGAACTACCAAAAATATTTGACCTTAACCCACCTTTTATTATACCGATCGACCATCTGTCGGTCCCTCTGTCCGTCTTCTCACACAAGACCCTTTGGTATGGGACGGAAGTGGGAGTGGTCTCATCGTAACCTTGGCCTTAACTGTGGAATGTCATGTACAACCAGTTTCTTGAACTTAATATTCCAGAGGAGGGCGACATCATAGGATTCGCAGACGACATAGCCGTTGTAGTCAGTGCGCGCTTCCTGGACGAAGTGCAACTGTATGCGAACGAGACCATCCGTTTAGTAAGGACCTGACCCGGAACGGTTGGACTAGAAGTTGCCGCACACAAAACGATTGATTAGCGGACACAGGAAGAGAGAAATCTTGAGACTAGAAGTGGGTAATGTTGGAATATCATTCTCACAGCCGATAACATACCTGGGACTCAAGATAGATGATCCGCTGTGCTTTGAGGCACATATAGAATATACCAGAAGGCGGCAGCAGTTGGCAACGTACTCGCGAAGATAATGCCAGATACTGTTGGACCCCTTCAGAGCCGAAGGATCCTCATCGCAAGGGTAGTGAACTCCATACTACTCTATGGAGCACCAATCTGGGCTAGGACTATTAGAAACTCATCAAGGCGAAACGTACTCTCGTTGTACAGGCGAAACTGTCTGAGAGTCTACGGTGGGTACAGGACCATATCGATACCGATCGACTTAGCAGCAGAGGAGACGCAGAAGATCTATGTCGCGAGGAAAGAACTCCCTTAGGAGGACAAAAGAGAGACAATAAACCCATGGCAAAGTAGGTGGGAGAACACACCCAAAGGCAGGTGGACCCACAGGTTGATACCGAGCGTTAAGACGTGGATAGACGACAAACATGGTGAGGTAAATTATGACCTGACGCATTTCTTAACCGGCCACAGATGACGATTCACCATTGTGCCCAAGATGCCCAAAACTATGGGAAGATGAGGAACGTGTTTTCTTCGAATGTCCCAAAATTGAAGAATACAGACGCACCGTGAACAATGAAATTGTTTATTCGGTCTGCAACTACTTACCCACCATAAATAAAAAGACTACGCATAAAAGAGGGCATGCGTAAGTTGATAAGAGCATCCACAGCTCAGAACAATGAAGTAGCCTAGGGCGCTAACCAGCCCCGCGAAGTAATAACTAATGGCAATCCCGCGGGGAGAGTGGTCGAAGAATGGAGAGTAGGTTTTTTTTTAGTAAGTAGGCGGCCTACACGGGTTAAATCTCACATAAGGAATGACCGCATTCATATCTTTGGAAGATTTTTTCCACCCCCGGCAACCAAAAAAAAAAAGACAGGTGACAGACAAACGAATCGTTCAGATATTCTTGGTACTTGTAAAAATCAGCCCAAACTCATTGTACTCCACAGAGTGTTTGTAGGGTATAACAAATAAATTATTTATTTTCTCGTTCAGTGATTTAGGTTTTTTTGATTTTTAGTTTTAAGAATTTTTTAAAGTTTTGAAACATTTAAAGATGATTTCACAGCAATTCTATAATTGCTAAAAAAATAAAGCAGTAAAAAATTAAGGAGTTCATTTAAAAAAATAATAATAATTAATAATTAAAAATAACTTTAAACATCTGCAAAATAAAGTAGTAAGCTTTAATCAATAAACTTGAGGCCCCGCACTGTGTGGTTTCAGCGGCCAAAAATAAAATAAAACGACTTTTGGAATTTTAAAAATCTGTTGAAACAGTTTGATAAACTAGATTTCAAATTACAATAATCAAAAAGAATTTTTGAAAAAAAAATATTTTTGACAAAGTTATAGCCAATCAAAGTTGAAAGTTTTTGGGTTAATTTAACGTAAATTGTCGATAATGCAGTTAAATTGTTTATAAATATTAAAGTATGACATTACTAAAATATGGTAACATATTTTTTTTTTACATTTAATTCATCATGTGTTTTGTACCGTTATTCTGAATGTAAACAGAAAGAAATTTTTTTAATTGTTTACAACTTACAAGTTTATAGAAGGTCTAAAAAAAAGTCTATTCGAGTTTATTTTTGATACTTTAATAACGGGTGATTTTTTAAGAGCTTGATAACTTTTTTTTAAAAAAAAACGCATAAAATTTGCAAAATCTCATCGGTTCTTTATTTGAAACGTTAGATTGGTCCATGACATTTACTTTTTGAAGATAATTTCATTTAAATGTTGACCGCGGCTGCGTCTTAGGTGGTCCATTCGGAAAGTCCAATTTTGGGCAACTTTTTCGAGCATTTCGGCCGGAATAGCCCGAATTTCTTCGGAAATGTTGTCTTCCAAAGCTGGAATAGTTGCTGGCTTATTTCTGTAGACTTTAGACTTGACGTAGCCCCACAAAAAATAGTCTAAAGGCGTCAAATCGCATGATCTTGGTGGCCAACTTACCGGTCCATTTCTTGAGATGAATTGTTCTCCGAAGTTTTCCCTCAAAATGGCCATAGAATCGCGAGCTGTGTGGCATGTAGCGCCATCTTGTTGAAACCACATGTCAACCAAGTTCAGTTCTTCCATTTTTGGCAACAAAAAGTTTGTTAGCATCGAACGATAGCGATCGCCATTCACCGTAACGTTGCGTCCAACAGCATCTTTGAAAAAATACGGTCCAATGATTCCACCAGCGTACAAACCACACCAAACAGTGCATTTTTCGGGATGCATGGGCAGTTCTTGAACGGCTTCTGGTTGCTCTTCACTCCAAATACGGCAATTTTGCTTATTTACGAAGCCATTCAACCAGAAATGAGCCTCATCGCTGAACAAAATTTGTCGATAAAAAAGCGGATTTTCTGCCAACTTTTCTAGGGCCCATTCACTGAAAATTAGACGTTGTGGCAGATCGTTCGGCTTCAGTTCTTGCACGAGCTGTATTTTATACGGTTTTACACCAAGATCTTTGCGTAAAATCTTCCATGTGGTCGAATAACACAAACCCAATTGCTGCGAACCGCGACGAATCGACATTTCACGGTCTTCAGTAACACTCTCAGAAACAGACGCAATATTCTCTTCTGTACGCACTGTACGCATTCGTGTGGTTGGTTTAATGTCCAATAAAGTAAACTGAGTGCGAAACTTGGTCACAATCGCATTAATTGTTTGCTCACTTGGTCGATTATGTAGACCATAAATCGGACGTAAAGCGCGAAACACATTTCGAACCGAACACTGATTTTGGTAATAAAATTCAATGATTTGCAAGCGTTGCTCGTTAGTAAGTCTATTCATGATGAAATGTCAAAGCATACTGAGCATCTTTCTCTTTGACACCATGTCTGAAATCCCACGTGATCTGTCAAATACTAATGCATGAAAATCCTAACCTCAAAAAAATCACCCGTTATAATATTGATACAAGTATGTACAGTAAAAAAAAATGGGTCTCTTTTGCAGAGCTTGGCAGAATAGTCAATTTTTTTCACTTTTTCAGTGTCAAGGCAAGTGCAAATTAGGCAAATTTTCTATATTTGGCACAAACATACAACACACTCCCTAGCCCTTACGGAAATTAAAAATCATTTAGAATATAAATTTAAGACACAATTGCAACAAAAAAGTATTGTAAGACTTAAATCAATTCTAGCTAGAATAAAAAAAAGTTGGGAAAAATGCTACAGAAAGAAATCTGTGTTTGAAAACAAAAACTTTTTCTGGCTAAATTCATTTTTTGATGTGGAAGAAGTTGATGAAGAAGTGGAAGAAGTAGAAGAAGAAGAAGAAGTGGAAGAAGAAGAAGATATATACATTGTAATATCATTATGTGAATATTTATTTTTTATAATATAATAAATAACATTTTTTTTTTATTTATTAAGGGACCAAGTACAAGTCGTAAAGGAAGACCAAGAGTAGGCTTTAATGAAAGTTCTGAACGAACCAAAAGAAGAAAGGTAGATGATGATCTTGTGAGGTCTACATGCCCTGAGCAATTACGAAGAGCTGTTCAAAGAGTATCTAGCCCAACTCCAGAAACTTCTATTTCCGTAGAAAAGGCTTTAGCATTATTAATAGATAATGATCTATCGTATAGACAATATGAAAATATGCGAACGGTTGTAAATGATGTGCACAAGAACTGTTTTCCATCATATTATAGTCTACAAAAAGCAAAGAAAAAATATATTCCGGAAAATATATCAATATCAGAAACGTCAGTAAAAATACCATTACAAAATAATTTAAATATGACAGCCAAAAGTTTATTAGATTTAAATGATTTTGAAACCCAAAATGATGTAGTTTTGGAAATTAAATGGGGATTTGATGGTAGTTCAGGCCATAGCAATTACAAACAAAAGTTTAATGATCCAAATTCGCGGGATGAATATTTATTTGTTGCTTCATTTGTTCCATTAAGATTTTTAGACTGGGCTACAGAAAACAGTTTATGGAATAATTTAAAACATTCCTCAATAAGGTATTATCGTCCAATATGCTATTATATGGAAAAAGAAAATTCGGATTTGGTTAAAACTACAAGGGCAATTATTGAGAAAGAAATATATAATTTGCAAACATTTGATTATGTTTCTGATAAAAAAAAACCTTACCGTTCATTTTGACATGAGATTAACAATGGTAGATGGAGCTGCTCTTAATGTGTTAGCTGATAACAAAAGCAGTTCTTCTTGTTTTGTTTGCGGTGCAAAACCCACTGAAATGAATTTAATTCAAGTATTTGAGAGGGACCTTAAAAAAAGAGAAGAATTACATAAACACGGATTATCAACATTACATGCATGGATAAAATTCTTTGAGTGTATATTACACATAGCTTACAGGTTGCCTCTAAAAATTTGGAGAGTTTCAAAAAATGATGATAAGCAAATTTTAAATCAAAGAAAATCTAAAATTCAGGAAGATTTTAAAAAGGAGCTTGGATTAAATGTAGATAAAGTTAAAACCGGTTTTGGTACAACAAATGATGGGAATACTGCGAGACGGTTTTTCAGCAACATTGATGTCTCATCTAGCATAACGCAGGTTGACCCATCACTAATTAAAAATTTTTCTTTGATTTTAAAAACTATTTCAAGCAGTAAAACAATAAATATTATAAATTTTCAACAGCTGCTTAGAGAAACATGGAATTTATATGTTCAAAAATATTCTTGGTATTGTATGCCTGTTACTGTCCACAAAATACTAGTTCATGGAGCAGAATTTATAAAAAACTCCAAGATTCCAGTAGGTATGTTATCTGAGGAAGCTATAGAAGCCACTCATAAAGTTTTTAGAAAAACTCGTTTAAACCATACTCGAAAAAATAGTCGTACAAATACTAATAAAGACCTAATAGAAAGAACGGTTTTGCAGTCTGAACCAAAGTTATCTATACATATAAAAGAAGATAAAATAAGTAAAAGGAGTTGTGAAGAAATAAATGACTTCATTATTGAGGAAAATAATATTTATGCGGATAATCAAGAAAATTTAATAAACCAGCTTGAAGAAAGTGATTCGGATGAATAGAGTAAACAAATTCTAACATTTTCTTTTTTATTGTATTTAATAAAAATTGTTCAAAACATTATTTTTTATAATTTATTTAAATAATAAAACAAGTGTAAACATTAAAAAGTAACATTTACTTTACTTTCCATTTGAATTTTTTTCATTGAATTTTTTTCGTTTTTAAAAAAATTTAAGACAAAAAATCGCCAAAAATTTTATTAAAAAAAATTAATATAAAAAATTGTTAAAAATTATTAAAATTGGATAAAATTTGACATACACATTATTCTTGTTACAAGTGTTTCGTGTATCAAATTAATTTAAAAATTTAATTTTTTGTTCACTTTTTTTTAATTTTTTGAAAAAGGACATTTTTGAGAAGGCGTGTCCTTGCTCCGATTTGGATAAAATTTTATCAAATCATTTAGGGTATCAAACTAAATGACTATACAAAATTTCATAAAGTTCGGACTTCTTTTCCATCTTTTATGACGTTTTTTAATTTCAGGATATATGGGAAGGACACGAATCCTTGCTCCAAAGTTTTTGAAATTTTAATATTTTTTTTTCTTTTATCAAATCAAATACGTGTGCCAAATTTCAACTCTTTACAACCACTCCTTCTATTTATGGCCACTCGTTATATGAAATCACGACACTGTGCCCCGTGCTGCTCCGCAGCATTATATTATATTATATTAATTTTTATAATATAATAACTAAATTTGCCAAGAGAAGTTAACGTACAGTAATGCCAAAATATGCCAAGAGAAGTTAACGTACAGTAAAAGTAAAGTTGATTCTCCACGCATAACTTTCCTCAAACCCAACGAATTTAAGCAGTTAATAGCTCAAAAGAAAGAGCTTGATCCACTGAGTGTTCCTAGACTTATGTCAGCAGCCTACGTTAATTAGAACTCTAGTCATAGAGTGAGTGAAGGAAAATATTGAAAAAATCTTGAAAAAAATTTAGCTTGAGTAAGGTGGGAGTTGAGTAAATTCAAATGCTTGATGACATATCTGTGTCTAAATACCTTTCATTTAAAAAAAAAATTAAAGAAATCGGCCGGATAGAATGGCCAGACGGACTGACTTTAGTTTTCATAAATTCTTTTAATATATAAGAAGATATACAGTACAAGACAAAATTCATTCCATTAAATTATTCATAACAAATATTGTCATTAACGGGGAATACTCGATTTAGAATGCCAGTTTTTAAGACCTGTTTCCAGAAACAGAAAACTTTTTACTGGCGTTTTTAAACCGTTTTTTTAGTGGTATAAGGTAACATTAGTTGTGAAACCACATTTTCATACTTGTTTTTGCGACACGATAATGGGAATAATTTTAATCCGATTTATATAGAAATATAACACTCAAACCTGGTTTTGTGCGGACTCTCTTTGTGCCATTGGTTTTGGGCATTTTTTTTTTTGTGCGGTATATGTAATTTGAAAAGAAATCACACAAAACAAAAGAGACCGCACAAAAACAGGTTCGAGTGCCATATTTCTATATAAATTTAATATTTAACATGCCTAAAGTTTCCAATCTGAGAGTTTTTCTAAAAAAAAAAATCCTAAATTCATCAAAACATCATAAACTGTATATAAAACATTTTCAATAAGGAAAATTGGAAATGTTTTCAAATCAAAAATCTTAAATATGGACATTTTTCTATAAGATCAGATTAATATTTCTTAAAGAAAAACGGCTTACATTTAAATTGTTCCAAAAAATTATGAAAATCTGATTAGTTTTTATTTTTATTCAAATCTATAAATAGTTAATCATTTTTTTTTAACAACTAGAAACTTTTATAGGAAAATGTACTGTTTAATTATCATTTTCTTTCATATTGGCAATTTTTTGTATTTATTTCGGGATAAGGTTAAAAAAGGGGTGGTAATACCAGCCTAAAGTAATACGACAAGTGGAGTATAACGATACATACACACTCACTAAGCAAATACTATAAACACAATGCCCACAACGAGAAAAATCATTGCAGCTATGACACAAAAATTACAAACTTTTTAATAACATATTTTTCAAGAGTCCATTTACATTTTCTTTGAAATCTCGAGACCTGTTAAATCGTTTTTGACAATTTTACATATCTACTCACTCAGAATGTCAGTGAATCATTCTCCCTAAAAATTAGAAACCAAGCTGAGCCATTGAGGGCGTGATCTTAATTTCCACAGACGGACAGATGGACATCGCTATATCAACTCCGCTTGTTCTAAAAATCCAGAATATAAATATTTTCTTTTTGTCCAGAATTTTTTTTAATTATTACAATTTATGTACATTGGTGTGGAATGTAAAAAATACGACTTTTTTATTGAAAGTTTATATTCATAACAATAAGTTTAAATTTAAAAATTTATGAATTTCTAAGATTATATTTTCTAATTTCAACATTATTTTTATATTCTGTACCGTATATAAAGATTGTAACTTTCGAGAAATGTTTAGAGGTTTTCATTAATCATTACTTTTTGTGTGGAAGCCATAAGCAGCTTTGAATGAAAAAAGTTAATTTTTTTACGACTCCGTTTTCTAATTATTTTTTTACAACATTTTCTTTTATCTTCTTTGTTACATTCTTTCAGCTTTTAGCTACATGGGTTACGCTTCTTTTTTTAAGTGAAATAATTATCGTATTTATTCCCGAAATATTACATGTGCAATTTTAATGCAAACAACTGCAAGCTACTTGCCAAATTTAAAGTCGGACACTGAAGTTTAAAATTATAATGCTATAATAATATTCGCAGTAGGGTAATCGATCATTCGAATTTTTTAAACCCGATTGTCGAATAGTTCGAATAATTGCGATTTTAAAAAGGGGTTAGCATTTTGGGTTGCTGCATTTTTAAGCTATATTTCTAAGCCTAAAATTAACAAAGATATTTTCAAAAGCGAAATCACCGACTTAAACCGATTTTAAAAACCGTGTCGATCAGCCTTATTTTTAATACGCTATACAAATAACCATAAAATGAAATGCGATACGTACGAGTATTTTTTTTTTATAATAATTTGCATTTTGCGCGAGAATACAAATTGATCTAGAATAATTGGAAGACACGGGTATGGGATTTTCCATTTTTTTTGCCAAACATTGAAATTTGTCTGTCTGTATTTTTAATACACAA
Organism: Cordilura impudica; assembly: GCA_963682025.1. Lineage (NCBI taxonomy): Eukaryota > Metazoa > Arthropoda > Insecta > Diptera > Scathophagidae > Cordilura > Cordilura impudica. Next base: position 79,499,853 of record OY821517.1, read on the forward strand.
TTTTGAGTACAATGTACAATGAACATATGTATTTACGAAAATACATCTTAGAAGTGCAAATAAAAATGATAAATCAATATTTAACTTCATACAAATAACCCGCGCCCAATCATTTCAGACAATCATCACGATAGTTGGTAATTAAACCAAAGTATCACATCATTATTTTCATCATCCACAATTCACTACACATTTATTCGAAACAAAACAATAACAACAATAGCTACAACCTCAAGCAAAAAAACAGTAAACCGAGACGAAAAAAAATAATTACAACAACAAATTGCCAACAGCTAAAAGTTTGAAAACTTTTTTCTTAAGGGCCCGCACACATTCACACTCACAGAGGGCTGACTGATAAATAGTAACGGTAATAAATGAACAAAGGTAAATACATACAGACAGTTCAAATAAAACAGGAATGATAAAAGAGTTTTATAATTTGGAACAAATTGACTTTTGAAAATGTGCCAACTTTAATCATTAATTACGCACGCACAAAAAAGAAGAAAAGGAAAGCATAAGTCATTCTCAAAGAATTACATTTTCTTTACATCTAAGGAATCGAATCGAAGATTCAATAACAAACCATGATATGAAAAAGTATACTATATAAAAAGTTTGACGAATAATTCTTTATATCTACAAGTACATAAGACCTATTTTTATTTGTAAGACCCCTAAGTCGCTTGTAGAAATATGTATTCTTTAATTGACAAACTGTGTTTTTCATTATACCAAGCATCTTTCGCCAATAAATGGTACTTTTTAGAAAAGGTACTTTTTAAAAAAATTTTATTCTTTAAGAGAAGATACTTTTTTAAGAAAAGGTACTTTTTAAATAGAATGTACTTTTTTAAATAAATAATCTAACCCATAAAAACAAAGTTTTTATTAAAACTCTTTCTTTCCGTATGCATATGAGTTTTGAATATCTCCGTGACTGTGCGTGACTATGTCAAAGTTAATCTTTTTCCACAGCAAGTCTGTCGACCAAGCTTCAGATCGATCGGATAAGGGGAAATGGGTTTTAAATCACTCCGAGACTGTGCGTGACTCTGCGTAACTAAGTCAAAGTTAATCTTTTTTCACAGCAAATGTATGGACCAAGTTTCAGATCCATCGGATAAGGGGAAATGACATTTAGCTCACTCCGTGAATGTGCGTGACTACCCCAAAATTAATCTGTAGTCACAACAAGACTTTGGGCCAAGTTTCAGATCAATTGGATAAGGTGGAATGTGGTTGCCCCACTCCGGAGAATATGAGTTAAAAGAAAGAGTTTAAAAAAGGTAATTTAAAAAAAAAAAAAAAAATATTATTTTAAGAAAAGGTAATTTGTTAAGACAAAGGTCTTTTTTTGAAATGACACTTTTTAAGAAAATTTTCATTTTTGGGGAAAATGTACTTCTTTAAGAAAATAATTTTTTAGGAAACTGTACTTTTTGAAAAAATTTACTTTTTTAGGAACGGGAAATTTTATAGAAAATGCACTACTTTATGAAAACGTACTATTTAAGAAAAGGTATTTTTAAAGAAGAAATATTTTTTAAGAAATTAACTTTTTTATGGAAAGGTACTGTTTGAAGAAAATGTACCTTTTAAGAAAATATTCCTTCGTACAAAAAGGTACTTTTATAAGAAAATGTATTTTTTTAAAAAAGGTACTTTTTCAACAAAAGGTCCTTATTTAAGAAAAGCTAAAATTTACTTTTTTAAGAAATGCCACTTTTTAAGAAAAGTTATATTTCTTAAGAAATTGTACTTTAAGAAAATTTACTTTCCTAAGGAAAATATACTTCTTTAATAAAATGTATTTTTTAAGATACTGTACTTTTTAAGAAATTTAAAAGTTTTATAGAAAGAGGATTTTTATAAGAAAATGTACTATTTTAAGAGAAGGTAATTTTTTAAGAAAAGGTACCTTTTAAATAAAATGTACTTTTTTAGGAAAAAGCATCTTTTTAAATAATCTAACCCGTATGCATATGAGTTTTGAATATCTCCGTGACTGTGCGTGACTATGTCAAAGTCTTTTTTCACAGCAAGCCTATCGACCAAGTTTCAGATCGATCGGATAAGCGGAAATGGGTTTTAAGTCACTCCGTGACTGTGCGTGACTATGCGTGACTGTGCAAGATTATTGACCACGTTTCAGATTGATTGAATGAGGGGAAATCCGTTTTAAATCTCTCTGTGACTGTGCGTAACCATACGTGACTCTCCGTATCTACCCCAAAATGAATCTGTAGTTACAACAAGACTATGGGCCAAGTTTCAGATCAATTGGATAAGGGGAAATATAGTTGCCCCACGACAGAGAGTATAAGTTAAAAGAAAAAAGGTACTTTTTAAAAAAATTTACTATTTTCAGAAAAGGTTATTTTTAAGAAAAATTTCTTTTTTTGAAATGACACTTTTAAAGAAAATTTACCTTTTTGGGCAAAAAGTACTTCTTTAAGAAAATGATTTTTTAGGAAACTGTACTTTTTAAGAAAATTTACTTTTTTAAGAAAGGGAAATCTTATAGAAAATGTACTATTTTATGAAAAGGTACTTTTTAGGAAGAGGTACTTTTTAAGAAAATGTAGTTTTTAAGCAAAGGTACTTTTTAAAGAAGAGGTATTTTGTACGAAAAGGTACTGTTTGAAGAAAATATACCTTTTTAAGAAAATATTCCTTTGTACAAAAAGGTACCTTTGTAAGAAAATGTATATTTTTAAAAAAGGAACTTTTTCAAAAAAAGGTCCTTATTTAAGAAAAACCACTCTTTTAATAAAGTAGTACTTTTTAGGAAAATGTAATTTTTTTCTAAAAAATACTTTCTTAACAGGTACTTTATGGAAAGGTACTTTTTTAAGAAACGCTAACATTTTAAGAAAAGATACCCTTTTACGAAAAAGTATTTTCTAGAAAAGGTACAATTTTAAGAAAATCTTCTCTTTTAAAAAAGATTCGCGTTTAAGAAGAAGTACTTTTGTAAGAAAATGAAGTTATTAATGAAAGGCACTTTTTTAAGACAAGTTACTATATTAAGAAAAGGCAGTTTTTAAGAAAATTTACTTTTTTAAGAAAAATTATTTTTTTTAAGAAAATTTAGTTATTAAGGAAAATGTACTTTTTTAAGAAATGCCACTTTTTTAAAAAAGCTATATTTCTTAAGCAAATGTACTTTAAGAATATTTACTTTCCTGGGGAAAATATACTTCTTTAATAAAATGTATTTTTTAAGAAACTGTACTTTTTAAGAAATTTAACTTTTATGGAAAGAGGATTTTTATAAGAAAATGTATTATTTTAAGAAAACGTAATTTTTTCAGAAAAGGTAATTTTTTTAAGAAAAGCTGCTTTTTAAGAAAAGGTACTTTTGAAAGAAAAGATATTTTTTAAGAAATTAAACCTTTTTATGAAAAATAACTTTTTTTTTAAGAAGAGGTGCTGGTTTAAGAAAATGACCTTTTGAAGAAAATTACCATTTGTACAAAAAGGTACTTTCGTAAGAAAATGTACTTTTTTTAAAATGGTACGTTTTAAAGATAATGTAATTTTTTATGACAAGCTACTCCTTAAAGAAAAAGTACTTTTTTAAGAAAAGGTGCTTTTTTACGAAAAAGTACTTTTTTATAAAGTTAATCTCTTAACTTTTTAGGAAACGATGCTATTTTAAGAAATGATATTCTTATACGAAAAGTACTTTTTTTTTTTGAAAAGATAAAATTTGAAGAAAATTTACTTTCTCTTTTAAGAAAAACTAAAGATCCCAGCCCTCGAAATTCGAGTGCAATTTTTTTTTTTCATTTAATAAATTATTTTATAAGACCCTAAAGGTATGCTAATCAAGTTTATCCAATTCACAATTCAACACTTTTTATTGTCGTGATGGTAATACAAAACGCTAATGTAAAGTTGATTGTGCACGCATAACTTTCCTCAAACTCAACGAATTTAAACAGCTCAAAAGAAAGGGCTTGATCCACTGAGTGTTCCAAAATATCTGTCAACATCCTACGTTAATTATACTCGTAACTCTAGTTATGGAGGTTAGAGTGAAGGAAAATATTGAAAAAATCTTGAAAAAATTGAATGTAAAGTTGATTGTGCACCCATAACTTTCCTCAAACGAATTTAAGCAAAAGAGAGAGCTTGATTCACTGAGTGTTCTGAGAGTGAAACGATCAAGATCCATTCATTAGAAGAGGAGCAATGAGAATTCGAATTGCTTGATTGAATGTGTCCCATAAGAAATGTACACGGAAGAATCGAGTTTGAGTAAACATTGAGTAAGGTGGGAGTTGAGTAAATTTCAATGATTGATATCTGTGTCTAAATACCTTTCATAAAAAAAAAACCTTTCATAAAAAAAATTAAGGAAATCGGCCTGATAGAATGGCCAGACAGACTGACTTTAGTTTTCATAATTTTTTTTTAATATATAAGGTACTAGTGTCAAAATTTCAATTAAATCGGAGCAAATCTTAAGAAGATACAGAGTTTCCAGCGACCCCCCTCATACGGTATATCGCATATAAATCAGTTTTTAAAAAACTTTAAATCGATTTTCTCGCAAATAATGTTCGAAGTCCGTGAACATCATAACTCAAAATCTACTTGACCGATTCTTTTGAAATTTTATACACTATATCTACACATAAATCATCATTTTTCATTTTCTTCCCCTTTAACAACAAATTCCCGAAATTTTATAGCAAAAATCGTGTTTTTCACTTCAAAATGCTGCAAAAAAAAAATTTCAAAAACTCTTCGTCACTACCTCTGGAAACATTTCACCTTTTAAACACATTTCGATTTTTTTATTTCACATGAGCCGGTAACGAGTTCTGATTTTCGCCGCAAGACAACAACTCCTCCGGAGATTCGCTGTCACGGACTAATATATTAAAATTTTGAATTGAAAAATTTTTTAAAGATTCTTCAAATGTTATGCTATAACATGTAAATATATGAAAAACATAATCCAACATTATTCATATCTTCAAAAAAGAATTATGAAAATACAACTTTTTTTAACTTTTAAAACCTTACCCCCCCCCTTAAGAAAATGTGCTTTTTAATGAAAGATTTCATCTTAAGAAAAGGTAGTTTTTTAAGAAAATTTACTTTTTAAGAAAAATTATTCTTAAGATATATACCTTTTTAAGAAAAAGAGCTTTTTTAAGAAAAGGCAAATTTTTGAGAAAAGGTACTTTTTTAAGAAAAATTACTTTTTTAAGGAAAACTACTTTTTTAAGAAAAGGTACTTTTTTACTTTCTTAGGAAAGTATACATTTTTTACGAAATTTAACTTTTTGAAGAAAAGGGAATTTTGTAAGAAAATTTACTTTTTAAGAAAGTGTACTTTTATAAGGAATGGTACATTTTTAAGAAAATTTATTTTAGTAAAAGCCACTTTCTTAAAAAAATTTACTTTTTTAATAAAATCAGCTTTTTCAGTCTGTTGGAATCTGCATATTAAAATTCAATACCGATTCCTCCTTTATGGCTGGTATTACCCCCCTAACCCTAGAATACACACCCGGGTACAAATGTATCCACTTGCAACTTTGCAGTGCTGTAACTCAGAAACGGCTTAACTTATGACATAGAGATCTAGAAAATACAAGTAATTTGTAATCTTTTAAAGGTGAGTTGATCCAATTCGGATCAGTGGTTCAGGAGCTATGAGCTTGCAAATTCGACACCAACGTAATGGAATAGCCAAATGTTGTTTTTCATATTTCTGATGAATTCAAAACAAAATTTTTTAGTTTTTGTTTATCAAATGTGTAGTCTAACATGAAACAAGCATTTCAACGTTTAAAGCGTTCAAATATTCTACTTGGTTCAAAAGATATAAGCAAAAGAGTGCATGCAGGCAACTATTATTTAGGTACCAAATTCAAGTGAAAAACCAGTTATTGCAGTATTTGGATTTTCCAAGGGTTGTTTTTGCAACATTGGCTATCCCATGCCCGTAACTTTTTTTTTCCTATATCTCTTGAACCAGATAGAATATTTGTAGGTACAAACGTATCCCGTGTGTGTGTTCTCGTAGAAAAAGTTGGATATGCATCGTAGGGTTAAAGTTGGAATCTCCAAAAAATATCACCTTTGGCTGTTTATTTGGCGGAATCTATATTACTAAATTTCAATTTCATATGGGTCGATTTATTATTTAGAAGATACAGAAATTTAGGATTTTTCCTTTTTTCGACCGTTTCTAACACATAAACGATCAAATTTAAAATAAATCCTTTTTGGTGTTTGTATATCGGCTTGAATCTTCATACCAAATTTCATATTCTTAGATTCGTTTGTTTATAAAACACAATAGGCACCCATTTTTCCCCTTTTTGGCCATTTTTTTTTTTTTTTTCTAAAACACCATTTTAGTGGATCTAGACGAGAGTTAGTGAACCTACATTTGTAAATATAAATTTAAATCATACAGCGATACAGAACCGGTCAATGAATGAAGTACTGAGTTAATGATGTGCGAGAAGGTAAATTTTTAATTCCCTTTTTAAGCAAGATGCGGGCACGGAGGAATGTGAAATAGTTATACTTAGTTCATATGGAGGAAAAGCTGAGAATGATAAAATTTATGTTTAATCTGTCTTAGAAATTTATTAAATTAAATAAAATAAAATATTTATAATAATTCGTTACACCCTGTTAATGGGAATGATTTAAATTATATATCAGACGCTCTGTGTTGAATTGTGAATTGCTAAAATTGATTAACATACCTTTAGGCTCATTTAAATATTCATAAATTTTATATATATATATATATATATATATATATATATAACATTGGAAGACAAAAATTGAATGGAAAAATAATATTTCCTAGAATTTGCACTCGAATTTCGAGTGCTGGGCTATACTTATTATATTATTAATATGGAGCTTCAGCAGCAGTTTACGGTCTAAACTCTGATTCGAGTTTCCTTTTTATAATGTCTTTAATTATTTTTTGGTAAAATAATTTTAAACTAACCCATTTTTAAACAGAAATCCAAAAATTTTTAATTCAAAGATCAACACTTCAGTGAGAAAAAATAGAAAATTCATTCTAACCCATGTAAGATTCATCGGTGATGATTCCATTTATCACAACTTCAGAATCAAAATTACAATGGACCCTGTTAATGGAACACAATTTTCGATTCTATAAGATTTCTATAAATGTAAAAAGTACAATTATAAAACCTTTATCATCTCCAATCTGAATCAGCCAAAAGCCGCATGTGTATTTCTGGTCATTTCACTCAATATAGAAATATACTTGTCTGTGCTAATTGTGGATTGATTAAATGATCAACGTTGATAAATACGGCAGTTATGTTTGCCCACTTATCACTGAAAGCTATTTAAGCAGATCGAGACTAGAAATAAACTGCCATGATTTTTTTTGTGGACCTTTGTTCCCAGTGTGAACCACAGGACATAATTAACATATATATATGATTTTCACTAGTGTACATAAGAAAAGCGTTAACAGAACCAAACAAATTGCCATCGGTTTTAAAATTTTTTGTTTTAATTTTTACTTCATCCCATATAATACGAGCATGTTAGTGTGAGTGACTAAGTTTGGTTGTTGTAGAATAAACTCCACATTTTTACACCCTATACCACCATGTGGTTTGGGTATAATGACTTTGTGCTGCTGTTTGTAACTACAAAAAATATTTGACCTAGACCCATCTTTTATTATACGAATCGACTCAGAATCACCCACCTTTTATTATACCAATCGACTCAGAATCACTTTCTGACTCAGAATCACTTTCTGAGTCGATTTGGCAATGTACGTCCGTCCGTCTGTGTGTCCATGTAAACCTTGTAATCAAACTACAGGTCGCAAATATGAATATATTTTGATGAAATTTGGTATATGAGCTTCTACCTGCCATAGAATGAACGCTGTTGAAATTGGTGAAATTCGGTCCATGTTCAGACCTAGTCTCCACACAAATGACCCCTATGAAATCGACATAAATTGTCATAAGATCCAAATTATCATATAGATCTCAGTCAAATGAGGTTTGTATGTGTTTATTATATCCATTAATTAGTAGGCCAAATATAATCCCTATAGGCCTATAGGCCCCATATAGAGCTGCTTCCCGATCTTCACTTAAATCTATCAAAAAACAAAAATATTGCACAGATTTTTCTCAAATTTGGTTTGTATATATTTTTCCAAAATATAAGTGACTTTAGCAAATATGGTCAGGATCGGTCCATATTTCGACCTAGTCCCCATATAAATATAGCATCCGATATGAACTTTTTCATCTTTGCAGCCAAGAAAATTAATAATGCCACTCAAATTTAGTTTATGCTTATTTTCTATATCGAATTAGTTGGACCGAAGAGCTAGGGTCTCTAAATCATGCTATAGGGTATCGTATAGTCGACCGACTATAATTTCTTACTTGTTTATACTTGGTAAATAGACAACACACTAGAAGTGTGAAAGAATATAACTTGGTATTCTTATGTGTGAGTAGGTAGTGTTAGGTTAATGTAAGTGTAAGTGTATGTGAACGTTGTTTCACTTTTTATTGTTTTATTATCTACCGCACATTATTGTGATTAAAATTTTTAAATTTCCTATGGCTCTGTTTATGTTGCTAACATCCCAAAAAGAGACACAGAAGCACGCACACACACAAACACAGACCACCACCACCACTACAGTTTTAATATTTACACTTTACCGTTATCACTACCACTGTCTCTTAACGAACTTAAAAACCAAAACCAAACTGTATATGGAAAAAGGATTTATAGCGCATTTTGGTTATCATATAATGGACTTAAAAAGGAAGTGAATGTATGTGACAAAAAAAATACGAAAAGTACGAAAAAAATTCAATAATATGCCAGATCAAATGAATCACAAAGTTAATACTTAAAAGCCTTTTTTTTTTGTTCTTAAATACATATTAACTTTTTTCAAACCAGCGAAAAAAAAAACAAAAAATAGTAAAATGACGCTATAATAACCGACAACTATGAATATCTTACATTTAATTAATTAAAATTAAGGCCGAATTACTGTAAGTTTAACTAAAGCCAAACTTTCATGCAAATTTCGGCAAAAGACTGTTTTCAAAATCCCAGTTAGTTACTAAACGCAAAATATTAAGCAGTTTTTTTGATGTGTAAACATTTGTACGCTCAGGGGGATAAAAATTTATTTCACAATACAATCACAAAAACAGAGTAAGACAACGGTGTGAGTTATGAGTGTATTGGTGCATTAAAAATATTGCAGCTAATTCAACAACTCTCAAGAATAACACTATTACAAATATAAAAATATCGAAGTATAACAACTAATTCAACAACCAAAAAGTATAACACAATCACAAATATAACAGTATACAAGTATAACAGCAAATTAAACTAAGCTAAATACACAACAACTCTAAATTGAAAAAATTATGCTGAAAGCATGAGTACTTCCAACTTAAAAAAATCTTTTAATTACTATAATTATATAATCCCCCTACAAATTATAATAATCTCCCTATAAATGCCGTAGATTGTGTTGGTTTCAGAAAAATAGAGTATGGGAAGCAGGAAAGAGGGATTAGTGTTTGTGGTTATTTGACTTAAATTTTATTAGACGATAACTGTCAGGAAAGGCTTGTGGGGGGAGAGGTCATTCCGCATACGGCTAGTTTGAATAATAAACGAATTTTCTCTAAAATGCCTTGTGCGATCAACTGGATTTGATCTACTAGAGATGCGGATAGTAGGAACTGAAACTCGGGCAACGAGTCGATAGAATTGGACACCCTATTGTCATTAATAAGTATAAGCATTAACGCCCTTCTTTGCACACGGTCCAGTAGCATGAAAATAGACTTTGAAGTAGGTAGTATAGATTTTAGGAAGATCAGAAGGAGTGATGCAATTTCTGCACTGTTTTAGAAAACCAACACACTTGAAAGCTTCAACCTATAACAAGCATATACACAGATGACACTGTTGAAATCCAGGATATATGGGTCAACAAACAATATTGGGTGTTCCATGCATTAAACTCAATCCTATTCGCTCTACCCCATGTGTCATTCATAGTCAGCTTTTTGCTTTCAAATTTTCAAGGATAGCTGGCCTACAATTGAAGGAAAATTGATGACAAATGTTGCTGTCATCTGCGAAAGAGTAGATAGGATTAAAGGTTTCACTAAGAAGGTCATTAGAAAGCTACGAAAAAGAGAGGAGGAAAGCACAGAACCTTGCGGCACGCCTGAATTGAGCTGAAACTCATTGGATGAGAGCCCACCAATAACAACACGTACTGTGCGGTCTTGAGAAAACCCGTTAAAAGTAAATGCCGATCCCAACACAATATCTATTATATTAATAGGCTAGGCGATTTCTTGTGACCGATATTTTGTTCTACCGTTTTATCCCCATTTTGACCAAACGTATAGTATTTGAAAGGTATTTCTTTTTAGCTGTTCACCAGATTTACAGATTTTTAATTTTTTTCCTTTTTTTTTAGTAAATTGCATTTAAAGTTGCTACTAACACATACATAAAATTATACATATGCTATGTGTGTGCTTATTAAATTTGTTAATGTGCTTGTTAATGAGTTTGTTGTCTTCATTCACAATAATAATAAACCAAAAAAGTGTTGGTTTGTGAATTGGCTAAGTTGAAAAATAAAGTTGCCTAGAAATTGCACTCGAATTTCGAGCGCTGGAATTTGCTAGTATTTTCTTAATCCTTATAACAAGGGAAGTCAATAACTAAAGTAGGCTGTTCATTTTTTTTCTAAAATCGTTAACTAACATCCCGAAGGCATTGCTATTTAAAATCATCAAAATCGGTCCAAAGGGATACGAGACATGAAAGAAGATGTGAAAAAACTATTGATGAAATAAAATTGTTCAATGTGTTTGTGGTTTTTCTTAAGATATGTATATGATGTAATTCTACTTATTGTTGTAGACATTGTAGTTGTTGCATTTGCTTCATGAGGGTCTGTGTTATACTGCACGTGTCTAATTAGCTTAAGCAAGTATTGCCCCATATTTTTTTTTATCGTTTTCCCGACTTAATACAGGAAATCGTCAATATGAAAGAAAAAACAAATAAGAGTGTTAAATTCGGCTGTGCCGAATCTTTGGCACTCTCCACAACGGTTTTACGTTTACGTTGATATCTTTCGGTACAATAATGCCCGATTTACCCTATTTTCAATACCAACCTGCTCGAAATAATGACAAACAATATTATCATATTTTACCCAGGTAGATGATTTATTTTGTAAATGACCGTGATTTCAACAGACAGACGGACAGACTGACGAAAGGACAGACGGACATGCCTTTATCGACTCGAGTTGTTATAAGTGGAGGATTCGGTACAGCCGAATTTAACACTATTTTTTGCTTGAGTTACTTCCCCCAATTTACAATTTTTAACTATGTAAATTTTTCACTTATTTGATTTTTGGAGAAGGTTTAAAAAGGGTTAATTGAGATTTTTTAAATAAATTACAAAGTTTTTTTGTGTAACAAACCTGGCCAAAAAGCCAAAAATTATGCGTTTTTGCTCTATTTCACGCAGATGCACAAAATTTGTAGCGCCTTCTTTGATTTTGGTGTCTCATGGACAGCACAGGCAGATTAAGATTAAATTTAGATATGTTATAGAACACGAAAAAATATGTGACACCAGGAGTATAACTTTCGCAGTCGTAGGCGAACGTATATTTGTTCGAACGTGCGAATTTTTGTACTTTTGGGATTATCTTATACGATAACAAATAATATGTAACGTAATTTCTGATTTTTGGATTCGATAACGAGTGATCATTCAAATACAACTATGTGAAAATTTTACTCTTTAGCAAAAAAGCATACGAAAAGACATGCTTTAGTAACTTTAGGTCGAAAATAAGTATATAAATAATAAAATTTTTTAATCTATATATTAATACGTGAAGGAAAATTTTTTCATACCTTTTTAAGCATAATGCGGGCACAGAGGAGTGTAAAAATTGGCAGAGGTATAGTTCATATGGAGGAGAAGTGCAGAATTTTAAATTTATGTATATGTGTTAAAAAATATATTAAATAAAATAAAATAAAATAAAATAAAATAAAATAAAATAAAATAAAATAAAATAAAATAAAATAAAATAAAATGAAATAAAATAAAATAAAATAAAATAAAATAAAATAAAATAAAATAAAATAAAATAAAATGTATAATAATAAATAACTTTATAAGAGCCTAAAGGTATGCTAATTAACTTTAACCAATTCATAATTCATCGAATTTCATTATAATTGTATATCACACGCCCTGTGTTGAATTGTGGATTGTCTTAAATGGATTAGCATACCTTTATGCTCTTACAAAATTATTTATATCTATAATATTAATAGGCTAGGTGATTTCTTGTGACTGATGTTTTGTTCTACCATTTTATCCCGATTTTGACCAAACGTATATTATTTGAAAGGTATTTCTTTTTAGCTGCTCACCCGATTTACAGATTTTTAATTTTATTCTTTATTTTGAGCAAATTGCATTTAAAGTTGCTACTAACACATTTATAAAATTATACATATGCTATGTGTGTTTTATTAAATTTGTAAATGAGTTTGTTATCTTCATTCACAATAATAAACCATAAGTGTTCGTTTGTGAATTGGCTAAGTTGAAAAATAAAGCTACCTAGAAAATGCACTTGAATTTCGAGCGCTGGAGTCTGCTAGTTATTGTAATTTTTTTACATATATAGATTAAAAATTCATTGAAGTGAAAAAAATTTAAAGAAATAAATTTTCCTAGATTTTACACTCGAATTTCGAGTGCTGGGTTATGCAAGTTTTTTTGCAATCGGAGTCAATGAAGTGTATACGCGTAGAAAACCCAATATTTTGTCAATTTTTTATGGAAAAATATCCAAATTTTGTTATACTGGATACTTTTCGAAGTCATGTGTATAACTTCATTATCTTCGGCCATCATATTTTGCTTACAAATACAGCGAACTACCCTACCGAATCTTGTGACAACATAAAATAAAGCACCAAACGAACCAACCGTTAGATCTCTGGTGGGTCCCAGCAAAAAGCCTAATAATAACATGTTTATACTTGTCGCTTCCTTGTTTGGCTTCGAGATGTGATTGAATGTATTTGGAGCTGTATACAAGTTGCCATCACCATCCAAGATAAGAATCTTTCCTTTACGACCGAATGTTGTATCCCTGGCCTTTATAGTGCCACTTGTGTTCCAAGATATCATAGGCCAGTAAATGAGGATTATCAGCCAATATGAAATAAATGAATTTTTCATTACCACAGGGCTTAAGGCAATGGTGAAGCATTTGACTGTATATATTTGCCACAATCGATGTGCAAGATCTATTTGAATAATTGATTACAAGGTTTGCATGGACACAGATGGACAGAAAGACAGACGGACGGACGGAAGGACATCGCTAAATCGACTAAGAAAGTGATTCTGAGTCGATCGGTAGAATAAAAGATGGGTCTAGATCAAATATTTTTGGTAGTTACAAACTTCAGCACAAAGCTATTTTACCCTGACCACTAGGGTGGCCCTTAATAAAAAAATGTGTTCAAACTCTCAGTCGAAATACAAAGTTTAGAGCCAATAAAGAAACATTTAGAGGTCGGTTAACCCGATTGAAAATTTCAAATGTGTTTATACGGGCACAATATGACTTTTTTTCTTTTGAATAAATTGTCTTTTATTAGCTTTGGGTCATTTGTGGATCTTCTTATTTTATTTAGAAAAATATAGATAGTTTTTAAACATAAAATAATTTTATAACAAAATTGATTAAAAGTTGTTTTAATTTATTACTATTCGCGAGCAATAAACAGACAATTGCACCAAAGATATATCACAATGGATTATTTTTATCCGAGGAGCACTGTAGGGTTAAAAAATAAAAATTAAGTGAATTATTTTTCTTAAATTCTAAATAGTGGTTTCATCGAGTTTAATAGAAAAACTCGTTTTCGGTAAATTTTATTTAAAAATATCTTAAAATACAAAGCTGGCCTTGACAAATAATGGGTTAACGTTCTCGGATTTATCCCAAATTTTAGAAACGGAAGTTCTACATATTTGGTTATTATATTTTAAAAAAATATAATATATAAAATATAAAAAATATAATATAAAAATTCAACAGCACTTACAAAATATTTGAATTTTTTAAGTAAACTGTCTTTTATTAGTTAGCGTGGGGTCATATGTGACGCAGTTGATTGAATTAGATATTTTGTAATCGTAGCACTGAACAGACGTGTCATTGACAAATTGTAGAAGTTCTGTAAATAATTTGGCAAAAATACAATTAAATATTTGTTTAATATGTTGTGATATATTGAGTTATTACAACGGGGACTGAGGTAAATTATAAATTTGCAATTAAAGATAAAAGAAAAATGGAAGGAAAGAGGAAAATTATACACACACATAATTAAATGTATATAGTTATGTATATAAGCTCTGTATCGTTTATTTTAGTTTCCTTGGCAGTATTTGAGTTGGATTTTTGTAAAAAAAAAAAGATAATAACCAAAAAAAAAAAAATCATGCGAGTTTGTGTCACATTTAATTGTGACAATTGGAAAACTCATTAAATTGTGTCGCATTTAATTGCATATAAGACGAGATTCGAAACGTTAAACAGATTAACAGATTAACTTACATTTAATTGCAAATTGGTAAGAAATTAACATCGACTGAATGTTTATATTTCTAATTTCATGCATTAAATTGCTTAATAGGGAGAAGACATTAAATTGTCTTGCATGCAATTACCGAACTCGAAATACATTTTCTGAAAAGAGTATGAGTGCGATAAGCATACCATCTTTCCTTTGCGATGCCATAGGTAAGGCGCTTCTTCGTTCAGAATGGGAAAAATGGCTTTGCGCATTTTCCATATATCTTGAAGCGGAAGAAATTACAGACGAAAAATAAATTGCTATATTCCGGTGGTGCGCAACTCCAGGAAGTTATGTATAGTATTCCCGGAGCGCTTGTGGAGTATATGTATACAAAGCTCTTGTTAAGAAGCCCAAGAAATATTTTTCATTGAAACCCAAACAGGGCGAGTGACGGTCCCAAATGTCAATTCGGAGAAATAAAAGAAGAAATTTTAAGAAATAACTTACAGGATAAACTTATCGTTGCCTGGGTTCCAAATGATCTAAAAAACCGAGTGCATGGAAAAAGAGTGCATGCTCGCACAAGCCATTGAAATGTGCACGTTACCGAGTATGTGGTAGATGCGGTCAACGAGGACATGTTGGTAACAGAACCGGTTGCCCCGCTAAAAGTCGAAACGCAAGCAGACTAGTTTCAAAAATTCAGATGCTAAAAGACGAACATACAATTTACTGCAGATGACATTAAGCCAGAAATCGGATCCATGAACAGTAAATGGAATGAGCACAATTATTTTTAAGTAACGAACATGTGAATGGTATTATAGAATGGTAAATAGGAGGCCAGAAAATTTCGATGTTGATTGATTCGGGCTCAAAACATAATTTGCTGAGTGAGAAAGATTGGGAGTATCTCTGCGAGAAACATACCACTATGTGAAATATTCGAGCTGAATCTGAGTCAGTTTCGTGCGTATGCTGGAAATGAACTGCTCAATATTAAAGCTATTTTCGAGGCCGTAATAAGGCTGATTTCCAATGGTGAGCTGGAAAACATGAATCGGTCGATCGTTAAGCGCCTGCGAATAGTACATAGTAATGGAACGGACCACAGATATGGATGCCGTTAATGAAGAACAGATCGAAGGCAGACGACAATTGAAAGGCAAAAGGAAACAATACAAAGAATGGAGACAAAGTATTAATGCAGAATGTAATTTTCAATATTAAACTGATACATTTGGGGTAGAAGAATTTGAGGTAATTGAGCGGAAAGGAAACGATGTCACTGTCCGCGAGGATGTTAAAGTTTACATGTGCAACTTCAGCCATTTGAAGAAATTGCCAACAACATCAGAACATCGCGATGATACTGGAAAGTTCAATTCTTTAGCAGAGACAGGAGGTCCCCAATCCGAGGTTGCCGTTGAAGCTAAAAAACATTGGAGGGATGTGGAGATCTGGCAACGCAGTTGATTGAATTAAATAGTTGTTTTGTAATAGTAGCACTGAACAGACGTGTCATTAGAAGTTCTGTAAATATATATTTGACAAAAATACAATTAATTATTTGTTTAATATGTTGTGATATATTGAGTTATTACAGGGTTAATGGGGTCATATTAATTTTTTCCGAAACCCTAGGCTATTAAGATAAAATATAACATTTAAAAGTAGAATAGTGATGAGTTTTTGATACAAAGTATTTATATAGAGTACATTTACAGAATATTTTACAAAAATCCCATTTTTCTCGAAATCCGCAAAAATAAAATCCTTGTCAAAAAAAATTCTGGGATAGGGATTTTCTTAAAAATTCACACAGTTAATCTGTAACATGTATGTAAGAAAACTTTAAAGTGCCAGATCAATTTTTTTAAATTTTGTTTAAGAACATTTTATAAAACTTGAAAAAGGAGTTTTCAAAATTTTATCAAAAAAAATTTTCAACT
The DNA here is from genome assembly GCA_963682025.1 of Cordilura impudica. Lineage (NCBI taxonomy): Eukaryota > Metazoa > Arthropoda > Insecta > Diptera > Scathophagidae > Cordilura > Cordilura impudica. The sequence continues at coordinate 79,516,504 of OY821517.1, forward strand.
TTCGGTCTCAATGCGCAATAGGTTATCAACGTTGTAATAAAACAATACTTCATATCTGAGTAGTTATCAGTATAGAAACCAAAAAGAAAGTTATGGCTTTAATCAATTTCTCAAAGTTGAAAAAATGCCATCAAATTTCATGACCTAGTTTTTTTTTTGGCATAAAAGTGGTCTGGGGCATTTGCTATCTCTTGCCGAATTTTTATTCGATTTTGAAGTTTTGTAGCTTTTTGAAAAGATAATTTAATACTGATCCCGAATTATATAACAACTTGTCGGAAAAATTAAACTATAGAACGAAATTTGCGAAAAATCTCAACAAAAAAAGTCATAGTTCCCTATATAAACACACTTGAAATTTTCAATCGATTTCCGGCGCGACTTTTCTTTATCCGATTGCCCCCAAACTTCACATTTATTAGTTTTATATGGAAAGGTAACAAACTGGACCCCGGCTATACCCAAAATCGCATTTTAATTTTTTCAAGGACCACTCTAATAAACCCTCGATATACAAATTAGTTTATACTGTATTAAATATAAGAAATAATTATTCTACATATTTTGTTTTATTTAAAAAAATCCTTATGAAGAAGAGTCAATTTGACATCAAGAGTACGCCACGGGTTAATTTTTGAAAATAAGTACAGAATATTATTTTTTAGAATTACTAAAATATTATCAACAAGTTTTATCGAAATCCTTCAACAAATATATATTATTTCAATATTTTGTTTTAAAAAAAATTTAAATCTCCTTAAATTTAACCTTTGACCTTAAAGAGAGACAGTTTATAGTGTCTCAATTTAAACTTAAGTTACAAAATTGAGAACTTATATCAAGTAGTGAAATATTTTGTGAAAAACAATCCAAGATATAGAGGATTTAGTTGGAAGACCGTAATCAACAGTCCATGGCATGATAAAATGGTATAAGGAATCAAAATCTGTGCAAAAAACAAACCTAAATCGGGAGACCAAAATTGTTTACCAGCTTGAATGAACGATGGATTGTCCAACAGGTTATAAATATACTGAAATTAGTGGTCCAATGAAATTTCTTAACGCATAAATAAAAATAGTAACCCAGAAACAGTAAGATTGGTACTGCGTAATAATGGTTATAATGGGGTAAAAACATATGAAATCAACCAATGAGTTGACCGCACCGATTTCGAATTGGATGAATTTTGGTACGAAGGGAAAGTTAAACATAATAATAGCGTTTGCCAACTTTCAGTGTCGTAGCTCTCGTATTTTCAGAATTATGGCCATTCCAAGTTGGCAAAAATCAATAAAAATGCACTCAGATACCTTAACACAATTTTTAATATCTCGAAAAGTATTCATTGTACGTTAATAATCAAGGGCACATTTTACAGACTAAAACATGCGCCATTCCAAAAAAAATTTTTTTTCAAATTTTCGATCAAGGATAATGTAAATAAAAAAGGACTAAAATTTCCAAAGGATATTTCTCGAAAATCAATATTTTTAAAAATTTCAAAAAAATATATGTTAATTCTTATTATGTTTTGTACAAGTCTGTCAAATTTCAATGTGGAGTCTTTATTACAACATGAGTTATTAAGAAAAAAGCAGGCGAAGGTTTATGTATTTCATGAAATGTACCAAAATACAAAAAGGTGACAAATTACAAAAAGAAGGACATATCAAATGTAACGGAACTTTTTCGACTTTACAACCTAGACGAAATATTTATTGCCTGTTCACACAAAAAATTTACAAATATTTTATGACCTGTGGTCGGCTTATTGGCAGTAGCAAATTCAGTCCCTATTTAAAAAACATTTTATGACCCGTAGTTCACGCAAATTTTCCAATTCAAGAAAAGCAAGGCGTGTATTTTTTTACCTGTAATCTATTTTTTGTACCAAAAAAAAACAGTATAAATCGTTCAGAGACTGTAAGTCAAACTTCAGTTGAATACTAGATTTCATAAGTGCTAAACGTCAAAGTGTTATAGTGTTAAAGTGACTTGATCGTTTGAAAAAACAAAAAAAAGAGACTAAATATTTAAATAAATTATAATTATTGTCAATACAAAAAAGTCGTGCACAATTCATTCGGTTGTGGTATTTAAAAAAAAAAATATGCCATTCCATTCAACATTTTGCTGTAATCCTTTTAAAAAATCCGGTCACACTGGGTGCAATAAAAGTCCAAGAATGGATGCTACAGTATACTAAGGATAAAAACATTACGATCTCAAATAAAATTTGTGGGACATGTAGAATAAAATTTTCACATCTGAAGAAATCTAATAAATCTAATTTGGAAGAATGTTCAGACATAAACGAAAATGTAGATACTTTCGATGACATTGCGTCAGGCACGGAAGAAGATGACATTGCGTCAGGCACGGAAGAAGTTGCTATTTCAAAATTAAACCAATCTTTACCGTATCTGGAACAATCTCCGATAAAAAAGAAGAAGTTACATCAAAAACGGTACAGAGATGGAAAATTCAGGAAAATAAGTGATTCGATTCAAGACAAAATTTTCCACGGTTCAGCACAATCAACTTCGCATATGTGCCCACAATCCGAAATAATAGAACAATTAAAAGAAAAGTTTAAAACATTAACAAAAAATAGCGAGAAAATCCAACTGCTAACAATTTTACCAAAAAGCTGGGCAATACATAAAATTGAGGAAGAATTCCTGGTTACAAACTATATCGCGCGAAAAGTTAAGCATTTGGTTGAAACAAAGGGTGTGATGAGTACGCCTAACCCAAAACTGGGAAGTCCAATTTCACCAGTGACAAGCAATTTAGTAAAATCCTTTTATGAATCCGATGACGTCAGCAGGTGTATGCCCGGACAGAAAGATTTCGTGTCTTTTTTTGAAAATGGTACAAAAGTCAGGAAAAATAAAAGACTTTTGCTTAGAAACTTAAGAGAAATGTACGCCTTATTCAAGGAACGACATGATGGAATAAAAATAGGTATTTCCAAGTTTTGCCAACTTCGTCCGAGGAATATAATTCTAGCAAATGCGAGTGGATCTCATAACGTGTGTGTTTGTACAAAGCATCAAAATGTGAAGCTGATGATTGATGCCATAAATTTAAAAAAATTAACTGCTGGTGTTCCGAATTATCAGCTTGAATGTTACAAAGATTGTTTGAAACAAATGACATGCATTCCATCTTCTTCAAAGTGTCACCTACGTAAATGTAACAAGTGTCCAGGAATTGAAAATTTAAAAGCAAAACTAAATCAATTACTAGAGCAAAATGATATTGATGAAATAACATATAAACAATGGGTAAGTGTAGATAGGGATAATTTGGAGACCATGATTGGCCAAGCCGACGTTTTTGTGGATTCCCTATGTGAAAAACTTGAAATTCTATTACCTCATTCATTTATTGCAAAACAGCAGGCAGCATATCTGAGCGAAAGAAAATCAAATTTGGAAGAAAATGAGTATATAGCAGTTTGCGATTTTTCAGAAAATGCTTCTTTTACTATTCAGGATGCAGTCCAGAGATTCCACTGGAACAACTCTCAGGCCACTTTATACCCAATTGCTATTTATTTTAAATCAGATGGAAAAACACAACATACAAACTTCATAATAATATCTGATTGTCTTGTACACGATTCTGTAGCTGTTCACCTGTTCCATCGCCACCTGAATGTATTTTTGAGAAAAAAGTTTAAAACAACCCCGAAGAAAATCACGTATTTTTCAGACGGTAGTGCTGCCCAGTTTAAAAATAAAAAGAACTTTATCAATTTATGTTATCATATGGAAGATTTTGGATGTAATGCTGAGTGGCATTTTTTTGCAACAAGCCATGGAAAAGGCCCAAGTGACGGTCTTGGAGGTACCGTAAAGAGAGAGGCACGTCGAGCTAGTTTACAGCGTCCATTACAAGGTCAAATAACTACTCCAAAACAATTATATGAATGGTGCCTGCAAAATCTTTTGAACTGTAATTTCGAGTTTTTAACTCTAGAAGACCACGAAGAAGAAGCACGGTTCCTTCAAATTCATTTTAAAGATTTACGTACTATTCCTGGAACTCAAAAGCTGCATTCTATTGAACCTGTAGATAAAAAAAAAATTAAAGTCAAGCGATACGCGGCAGATGCAGATTTTTTAATTGAAATCCTTCAGAAATAAATAAATATGCTGTAATAAAGTGTTTAATAATGATAATACATTATGTTGTACTTTTTATTAAAGGTTTAGCAATGGAGAAAAAGAGTTTAAGCAAAGAAAAGTCGAAAAAGTTCCGTTACATTTGATTTGTCCTTCTTTTTGTAATTTGTCACCTTTTTGAATTTTGGTACATTTCATGAAATACATAAACCTTCGCCTGCTTTTTTCTTAATAACTCATGTTGTAATAAAGGCTCCACATTGAAATTTGACAGACTTGTACAAAACATAATAAGAATTAACATATATTTTTTTGAAATTTTTAAAAATATTGATTTTCGAGAAATATCCTTTGGAAATTTTAGTCCTTTTTTATTTACATTATCCTTGATCGAAAATTTGAAAAAAAATTTTTTTTGGAATGGCGCATGTTTTAGTCTGTAAAATGAGCCCTTGATTATTAACGTGCAATGAATACTTTTCGAGATATTAAAAATTGTGTTAAGGCATCTGAGTGCATTTTTATTGATTTTTGCCAACTTGGAATGGCCATAATTCTAAAAGTTCGAAGGCTATATGTCTGAAAGTTGGCAAATATTATTGTGCCGATCCATAGATCATGTGTACAAAATCTTATCAAATTTGGAGGTGATGAGGTCACAAATGTTAATATTTTCGGTTGATTTCATATGTTTTTACCCAATGCTAGAAGAGGAAACCATGCATTAATTGTCAACTAGTACAAGAACGTGGATATTTCATTCTGGAATAAAGTTCTATTCGTAGGCGAAAGTAAATATAATTTACTCAGATCAAACGGACAGTATGGAGAAAACCTAATGAGGAACTAAAAGAAAAATCTCAAAGCAACTGTCAAACATGGAGGAGGTTCAGTACTAGTTTGAGGTTGCATGTCGGCTTTTAGAGTTGGAGAGCTGTGCATAATAGAAGGCATTATGGACCAAACTAAATATATCTCCAATTTAAAAGAGAATTGAATGCTACCAGAATAATAATCATCCGAAATACAAAGCACTTTTTGTACGCACATGGTTTTTGTATAATTGTCCACATGTGCTCGAAATGCTAGCGCGTTCCCCGGACATTAATGTTTTGGAACATTTATGGGCACATATGGAAAACCAGTTAACCCTCCAATTAGTGAGTTTCCCGTTGTAGTGAAAACGTCCGCAGGGATCTATGACAAATTGTATATTATTTTACTTAAAGGGGTGTGTTTTGGTAGTTTTGATTGTTACTTTTAGATTATATAAAGTAATAAAAAGGCACAGGAAATGTTTTTTTCGGCAATTTCGGATTATCTACATATTAATACGTGAAGGTTAATTTTTAGTTCCCTTTATAGGCAATATGCGGGCACAGAGGAGTGTGAAAATTGGCATAATTATAGTTCGTATGGAGGAGAAGCTGAGAATTATAAAATTTATGGTTAAACTGTCTTAAAAATGTATTTAATTAAATAAAATATTTCTAATAATTAGTTACACCCTGTCAATGAGAATGATTTAAATTGTATATTACATGCCCTGTGTGTTGAATTGTGAATTGCTTAAATTGATTGGCACACCTTTGGGCTCATTTAAATATTCATAGATTTTTAAATTAATGAAAAAATAATATTTTCTGGAATTTTCACTCGAATTACGAGTGCCGGGCTATACTAGTTTAATATTAAAATACATGATTTTCCAGTTCGAGTGCGCAGGTATAGCATGCAGTAATGTTGAATGCCCAGCATAAACTGCTTTGGTTTTACTTTGGCGTCCTTACTCCACACGACGTTATTACCATGACGGCCTATTTTTATCAATTCAGTTTTCTCAGTAAATTGTGAACAAAATCAAAACTTTTGCACCGATTTCAATGAAACAAAGCTCATTTCATTCGAAATATGTTTAACTAAATGATTTTAGACCAAACCTGTGATCTATGTCGCATTTTTATTTTTTATGAATTTTTAAAGAACAAAAAAATTATTTTTTTTTTATTTTGAAAATTGTTCTTTTTTTTCAAAACTTCCACGATATCTCTGAAACTGCTGGGCAAATTTAAAATCAATGTAAGCACGACTTAAAGAGAATATTTTGACGAGTTTTGGATTTTTTTAACTGAACAGGATAAACCGTTTTCAAATTATTCCAATATATGTAGTGGAAGTGCCCTAATTTTGGATATAACGGTATATCGTGAAAATTCTACCTGATAGGAAAAAAACAAGTACAGATTTGAAATCAGCGACCTCAAATTAGTAAAAAATTGCAATAAAGTTCCAGTCAACACCAAAATAGTTGAATTTTGTTCCCTTTTGTTATTTTTGAGATAATGCCACGTTTTCCAAAAAAAAATCTAAAAAAAATGGAAAAACTATTATAGTTTCATAACGGGTTAAAGGAAATATCAAATAAAAAGCACTCAAGTAAGCTTTCCAATGATATATATATTGCTGAAATCCGAATATAAATAACAAATTTATATACAAAGCAATGTCAAAACTTTGGAAGTCTATATTTCCGCAAATATGGGCCGCCAAAAAATAATAATTCCCCTGAATCACCCCGAAATTCCCTAACTATTCAAAAAAAATTTTTTTTTTAATCGGGCTGTCGCCCCTAAACTAGACTAGCACCCAAATTTGCAATAAAAAATGTCAAAACTAGGTACTTTCACTTTATCGGGAATAAAATACGAATTTGTCCATGGATTTTCACGAAACAGAATTTATTTTACTTCCATTACATGCAGCTTTAAGATTAAATACTAAAACTGGTAAGTTTGTTTTCTATTTTTTATGAATTTTTTGAATTCAAAAATTTTAAAAGTAAAAAAAACAATATCTGAATAATTCCAAAACTAATGGCTATATCAAAAAACTATATTAAGAAAACTTAAAGCTGGCGCAAATCAAAGTTTTTTGATGTATTGCATAACAAAATCGAATGCGAAGTTTCAAAGTTACGGCAAGATGTCTTTTTAAAAAGACAATTTAATAATGATCCCGAATTATATAACAACTTGTCAGAAAAATTAAACTATAAAACGAAATTTTCATAAAATCTGAAAAAAGTCATATTTTCCCCATATAAACACACGTAAAATTTTCAATCGCGTCAAACCGATAGTTTGAACACTTTTTTTCCCCTCCATATAATGAAGGGTCACCCTACTGACCACATAGTGGTATAGGCAATAAAAATTAGAAGTATGTGAAGATAAATATCGAAATAAATATCTGTTAAGATTTTTAACAGAGAGGGTTAATGTTAACATTTTCTGTTAAGTACTTAACATGAGCAAACAAAAATTTGTACTTAAGTAAAAAAAGAATTTCTAAATATTTTAATAACTAAATTTCGACTATAAACATTTATCTGGAAAATAGTAAATTTTGTTTTATTATTATTTCTTATTTTCATATAAAAAAATAACGTATATTCGCATATAACATAATGTTCTAATGGCATACAGTCTATATTAAATTGCTTCTCAGAAAAAAAGATACAAAGGATCAATATAAAAAAAAACTGATTTTAAGAACAAAATTTAAAGATTAATTAAATTTGGCCTTAATGGTATGTTTTTGTGAGTTTTCGTTAGTGTTTTTGAAGAATGTTAATATATTATCTAATTTCATTCATTTTTTTTTTTTTAATAAAAGTTATAAAAAAATAAAATTTTTAGAAAACAATAAGAAAATTTGTTTGTTTCTGCTATTTTTTCCACCACGGAAAGTTGTCTTTCAGTACATTACAACTACTACAAGTATGTTAGTCCGTGCTGATACATATATCGTGAGTACATTGTCTTTAAGTAACAACTTCCAGCTGGGTTTCTACTCTCAATTAAGGCAACAGAAGGTTAACAATGGTTGTTGCTACAGCCTCAAAATGTATGCCACAATAGGATAATAAGAAAATCTCTATAACACTTTCGATCCGGCCGTTTTGCGCTAATATAGTTTCAAAATCTTAAAAAAGCTCTCCTCATAATATTGTAACGAATCAATGAAAATACGGTTTTTCTTAATGTGAAAAAAATACTTAATTACCCACTTAGCATCACACTAATACACCTATAACTTCCAAATAAACAATAACACATTTAAGGCCTAAACAAAGTACATACATATATTTCTAGTATATAATCTAGTTAAGCGAAAGCATAAAACCAATTGATGGAAGTATTAAAACATAAAATACAATAATAAGGAATCAAAAAAATAAAATAAAAAAAATTGGGAATAGAAAAACAAGAATAACATGTGCTTTGTTGAGTATACAAAAAGATGAATGAAAGAAGGATAAATAATAAAATACCCAACTATTAAGAGAGACAAAATAAATAAGCCAAAGTGAAAGTTAAGAGAAAATAAAAATAAACCATTAAGTAAAGTCATAACAGAAAAACGAACGACAAACTACGAATAGTGGGAAAACACAACAAACAATCTAAATGTTGACATTATTAAGGAGAGCTGCGAATGAGCGATACTGGTCGTTGTTGTTTTTTAATAATAAATAGAATGAATATTGTAAGTGGCAAAATATGAAAGCCTTCTTTCATATGATGCTGTAATAGCTTAACATATAGAACAGGACAATAGGAGACTGAGTAATAAAATAAACAACAATAAAAATTTACAGTTCGTTTGGTTGTTGCTGTTGTTCGTTTTCGTATTTTAAGAGAAATTAAGCTTTAAGAAGAAAATCGGCCATTATCTTCCACTAGTATATTTTGAAACAGCTGAATTTATTATACTTAATAGACAAAATATTAAATACAACGATAGATAAAAGAACAAAAAAAGATATCACGAATATAAAAGGCATTGAGAATATAAAAAAGGTTCTTTTTTTAAATTATACCAAATAAAAGCAAATCATTATAATAACAAAACATAAAAATATAAAAAAAAAAAACAACAACACATTCGAATGAAAAGAGAGAAAAACACACGCCCTTTTTGTCTTGCGATTTTTTTTTATAACAATATAAAAAGTAAAATAAAGATAATATGAAATAAAAATGTTGAAATTATAAAACGAAATAAATTTTTAATTACACATCTAATTTTAATAAAATTGTGCCATTAATATAAGAATCAAAAATTGTTATTGTTTATATGTTTATGTAGATATACTCAGAATACAAAGTAAAACAAATAACTATACTACAATATTTTCAACTACTAAATGGGTTTTAGCATTTACTAGTTGAAAATATTTTAATTGTTAATGATATTTTTATGGAAGAACATTTCTTTTAAGAAGAACATTATTTTCCTCTATTCCCACAAGTTATTTGAAAATCGAACTACATTAAAATACGAGTGTGTTCTGGAACAGTTTAATATAATAATAAAGAGGAGAGCAGGTGGTGTTGCCATATATGTGAAAAATAATGTAAAATGTAAAATTAAATAATAAATCAAAAGATGGTGATGGAATTGAGTTTCTCTTTTTAGAATTATTCAATAGGAACGAAAAAGTATTGCTCGAAAATGTCTATAGACCAAATAAGAATATTAATTCAGAAGCTTTTTTTCTGGAATTATCTAATATTACCGTAGGGTACACAAATATTATAATAGCTGGTGATTTTAACAGTAACATTTTAGTGGAATCTACTTTTTCAGATGAAATGCTATATCTTGGCCTAGATGTTGCCAATAAAACTACACCTACACACTGTTTGTCAAAAGTTCTATTGTTTGAACAGATATCAGCGCCTGTGTTTTCTAAACACGATCTTATATTTATCACTTACGATTTTAAACCAGACACAACTGATGAAAGTTTTAGCTATCATGACTTTAAACGTATTAATTATTTAGCTTTATATGATAAAATTTCACAAATTGATTGGGATTGTACATATTATATGCCATCTGTTGATGAGCCTTTATTCAAATAAACATTAAACAAATCTTCAATGAATTTGTTCCTCTTAGAACGAAAAGGATAACAACAACTGACAACCCATGGTTTACGGTTGAAATTAATTGTTTAATCGAAAAACGTAATATTGCTTATACCAGATGGAAGAGATTTAAAACCCCTGAACTACAGACTGGATTTCGATCCCTTAGAAATAAGGTTACCAGAAGCATTAGGATTGCCAAATCGTCCTACTATAACAAAAAATTTTCAAGTTGCTTAAATAGCAAGGCAAGATGGAGTGAAATACGAAATGTAGGGATAATTACCAAAACCAGAAATAATACTGTAAATATAAATGTTCAGGAATTAAATTACAAATTTACAGATTTACCAAGGCCTACCGCTAATGTTGAACATTACAGGAGCAGCCACTTTCAACCTAACCTAACCTAAGGCATTTGATACTGTTAACACGGAAATTCTAACATTAAAGTTAAACAAAATATTTAATATGTCTACAACATCTACTAAGTTGATGAATTATATTTAACAGAAAGATCACAATCGGTTTTCTGTGGTAGACAAATGTCAAGTAGGATCGAACTTACAAGTGGTGTACCACAAGATTCTATCTTAGGGCCATTGCTGTACTCAGCTTATGCCAATGATCTTCCGAATCAATTACAATATTGCAATGTTCAAATGTATGCGGACGACGCACAGTGGCGCCATTTGAGTTTTTCGTTGCAAAAATCATATCTTTTGAACCGAATAACATAATTGAACAGTTTAAACAACATATGATAGATAACTGTTCAGCCTATGAAATGAGCGTTTGGAAAGGGTGCTACGCTTTGTATGGGCCTACTTATGGGTTATCAAAGTTAAAATTTGTAGAAAAATCAATTTTATGGTAACTAAAAAAAATTATTTTTACATTTTTAGATTGTTTTTATTTTTTTTCTTTAGGGTTTTATGTTTTAAATTATTACCCAACAAATTAAAAAAAAAAATGACTTCTTTTTTAAATTTATTTTCTCAATTTTCTGTAAAATATTCATCACAATTCGTAAGAGAAGGTATATCTAAAAGACTAATCATTTCTAAACTATAATTATCTATTCGTGACTTCACATGCCGCAGGGAAGAAATAAGTGGATCGGAAGATGCTGCCAACATGTTGAAGAGGTCCTCATTTTGCCTTACCCTTGATGCTTTGAATGTGTTCTGCAATCTATATTTTTTATAAAATTTGTTAAGAGACTCCTGTGCTTCTTCACAAAGCTCTCCAATTGGCAAAGACTGGTACTCAATTATATCTTTGCCATGCGGCAATATTTTATGGACGGTCGGGGTCAACTTCTTCTGTGGATACATTTCTGCTAAAAGAGATGCAGTTTTCGATGCATATTCTCCATATCTTGTAGAATTGACATTTTCTTTGCAGTTTAAAACATTCAAGATCGTTCCCAATCTTTTCACGATTTGATTGTCCATTCCAGTGATTCTAGTTACTGCCTCATCATTTTCAAAAAATCTAGCAGTGTTTCCATCGTTTGAGTTACCGTATCTGTGCTTGGGACAGTCTACTTTTAGTCCAACCTGTTTAAAAAAAGCATCCTGTATTTGCTTCTTTCTGATCTTTTCCTTATCCTTTATTTATGTATTTTCATCGAAGTTTTCCTCTTCTTGTGGTAGGGTATACGCCAGTTTTAGCAAGAACTCCATACACCTTATCCTTGCGTGCAATGGTGACATTCCATATTCGTAATTCTCCTCGTTTGTAGAACCGTTTAAATTACCAAAGTTCTTCTGACTACTTTTGCAAATCGGGCATGACAGTGTTGAGGTTGTTCCTGTCAGTTCGTTTACGACTTTTCCGTCAACCATGGTCAGGTGGAACTCGTAATTGCATTCAATATATTTTCCTTCTCCAATTTGCAGCTTTGTAGGCTTAATCTTGCTTATTTGTTCTTCAATGTCCTTCAGCGTGGTCCTTATGAGTTCTGCCGATTCCCTTGCAAACTGAAACATTATTGGTCGGCAATAATGCACTGATGACGGATGTGGATTTTTCCAGTGTAGGGAAACATCAGATTTTAGCCGCAAAGGAACAACAGATGCCATAAACATATTTCCGTCCGATATTGTAGCGTCATCGGAAGATATCCTTTGCTTTGTTCGGATGATCCATCGCAGCCCCATTTGCTGATCAATGTCAGTTTCTCAGGAAGAATGTTCACCTCATTTTCAGGAAGACTCTCCAACAACCGTTTTGATGTATGGCCCATGAGATCCTGCAGTTTGGCTTTCTGGTTGATGTGGTGGGTTATCTACTGCCAATATATCCAGGATGGTGTCTTCATTAAGCCAGTCCTCGTATTTGGAGTTGAAGTTCTGAATGGTTCGATTAGATTTCACCCATTTTGCCTTAATATTTGCATATATCAGATAAAAATTATTTTTTATAATTTCGCTTCTCTCAATATTTCCGTATAAGCTATCAAGTTCTTCTAAAGCAGCTTCCGTGAAAAACTTTGGTATGGTTGACCTTCTAAACAGTTCAAATAATTTTAAATTGTTCAACGCCATGGTTTCAGTACTTGTTGCGCCAACTTTCAGTCGTAGACTAATCCAGTCTGTAACAGAATATTGGGAGTAGACTTTGGCAGAGGCTCACAGGTAGACAACCGACTTAAAATGCAATTTTCAAACTATTAGATCAAACTACTGTCAGTCAAAACATGTAAGGGATGCACGCCATACAATTTCTGCAACCATGTCTTTTTAACCATTTTTACCTCTAGAAGCCAAACGGGCACGTACGGGCAGATAAAACCTTTTGAATTATGTAAAGAAATAATCAAAGAACATGTTTTGCAAATATGGCAAATATACAAAAATATAGATTTTTTTTATACATCAATCAATACAAACAAAAAATAAGTCGATTCGTTACCTATTTTTCGTGATATTACACCTGAAATCGCAACAAATTGACTAAAAATTGACCGAAAGTCGGTCAACTTTGAACGGTTATATCTTCTAAACTAAAAATGTGATATTATTAAGAGTAGCATATTTGAAATCGTTGAAAAGTTTCCTATAACATGGGTTTATTTAAAACTTCGTCGGCGCACATGAAAATTTTGATTTTTGCAACCTCGTTTGCTCTACGGGCGCCACTGTGCGACGTCCAACTCTACATTAGCTGTACAATATCGGAAATTGATGATTGCGTACGTAAAATTAACGTTGACTTACAAAATATTAGGCTCTAGGCTACAACCAACGGATTATGTCTCAATCCAAGTAAGTCAAAATGTATGTTAATTACTAAAAAAATCAGGTTATTCCAAATATGTCTGATATAATTCTGGGTGAATCAAAAATTAATCTTGTGGATAAGCTAAAAATCTTGGAGTCACATTTAATAAATATTTACACTGGAATGACCACGTTATTATTACAACCGGAAAAATATATGGTATGTTAAGAAACTTATGGTGCACTCGGTGGTTTGTACCACTTCAAGTCAGAATGCTTCTGGCTAAAACATACTTAATACCAACTTTACTCAAGCTGTGATGCAACCAGTATGCGTAAACTAAACGTATCTTTTAATAACATTGCGCGATATATATTTGGCATACCACGACTTGGTAGCGTATCTCTCTACGCTAAACAAATTTATGGTGTCACTTTCGAAAACCTTTTGAAGTGTAAATCACTAATATACCTGCATAAAATTATTTACTCAGGCCAACCTAAATACCTTTACGAAAGACTAAACTTCTTTAGGTCTGAGAGAGGACGCCGCACAGTGCTTTGACCCATAGACATAAATCAAAAAAAAAGAAAATTGTCTCAAAATGTGATGAAAGTTATAGTGATCGATAAATAACAATACAACTTAAATAAATTTTAAGGAACTGGTTTCATTTGACTCTCCTAGACTGCACTAGAGGGCGCTAAAGTCAGTGAAATTTAAGCAAAAATGAATGAATTAAAAACTGAATTTTATTGCTTCAAGAAAATAATTCCCAAAAATTCACTTTTTTAAAAAAGAGCATGAAATTTCGATTTTTGTGTTATTCAATATGTTCTGAACTCGGAAAAAATAACATTTGTGTTGTTTATGTTAACTAGAATTATTTTTAATCGCTCGCTAAAAAAAAAATTGTCTAAAAAATTTCAAAAATTACAAAAGTTTGATGGAATTTAAAAAAAAATCCGAAAAAATCCAACATTTTTTTATTTTGTTCTTATTCAGTTTATAGTGTTGTTAAAAGGTCAAAAAAAATTAGAGCCTATTCTTTGCCACAACTTAAAAAAAAAGAGTTTTAAAAAAGTTCTAAATTCACTTTATTACTTAAAATGTTATTAATTATAGAGTGGCAATGTTAAGGTAAAAAAATGGCCTATATGAAATAACATAAAAATTAAGTTTAAGCTGTAGCTTGAATGATTGTTAATTATTACATTGTTTTTTTTCTTTCCTACTTACACCCATTATTTGCTGAAGGTTTCTCTGAAGTGATTCTATTTAAATTTTGGCGAATATCAATATAAAATGGTAGAGCTAGACGAAAAGTTAAAAAGAGAACAATAACAAACATTTATAATATAATATAAAAAAATTGTGTATTTAATCTGTGATCATGGCAATTGTTTTAAAAAACGCTGATGTTATTGATTGTTGGTTAACAGCATCATCGAAAAATAAAATATCGGCGACATTTAAATATGTTATACAAAAAATAGGCACTTCAAATTTTAACAAGAAAAAAATTAATGAAAAGAGTTTCGTTTTTTAATAGTGAAATGAAAAAGTTTTGGAAAGAAAGTAAAATGAATGAAATGAATAATTTAAATTTATCACAAATTCCAAATGCCGATAACTACAAATTTGGGCTTTCAACCCTTCACTGCTGTATAAAATTTTTTGAGTATTTGATACATATTGCTTACCGGCTATCTTTTAAGCTTTGGCGAGTCGGTAAAGAAAATAGAGATGAGTTTATGGAAAATAAAAAAAAAATCAACATGAATTCAAAAGAAGAACAGGTCTAATAATTGACCAAGTAAAACATGGATTCGGAAACAGTAATGACGGAAACACTGCTCGAAGATTTTTATACAACAGTGACGTTGCGGCCGAAATTACAGGCATTGATAAGGGACTTACTGACAACTTTGGAATTATACTAAGGGTATTATCTTGTGGATCGCCAGTAAATGTAAACAGCTTTCAGGACCTGTTAAGAGTCACTCGAAATACGTATTTAATACATTATGGGTGGTATTATATGCCAACCACTGTCCATAAAATTCTAGTTCATTGATCTGATGTTATTGAGTTCTTCAATTTACCAATAGGTATGCATATAAATCAAAAACTTCTTTATTATAAATTTATTTTTATTCATCTTTTTACCCAGGATGTATGTCGGAAGAAGCATTAGAAGCGAACCATAAAAACGTTAGAAGAGTGCGCTTATCTCGTACCAGAAAAACATCACGAGAAGATACAAACAGAGATTTGATGACCTATATGTTATTGCATTCAGATCCCGTATTATCATCAAAGAGAAGCATAAAAAAAAATAATTTTGATTTTGCCGGTATTGAAAAATATATACACAGGGAAAATGTTGATTTGCAAGATGAAATATTTGATACCCTCCACCTAAGTGAACCAGCATGTTAAAACAATACTTATTTCAGATGAATAAAAAATATGTCAACATACGTTGTTATTAATGAACAAAATGCAAAATAATTCAGAATTATTTTCAGTTTATAGCCACTTATTTTTGTATACATAACTGGTTGTATTGACAACTTTTTTTTTTCCAAGAAAAAGACTTATTTCGACATAAGTTGTTATATCTGCACACACTTTAAGTGTAATTTACAGAAAACCACAGATATAGCTTTTTTACGATATCATTGATTGAAATACAAATATGGAAATACAGTAATTCTTTATGATTTTTAATTCCAGGATATATGACAAGTATACATATAATCCTTGCAAAAATTTTGTTAACAATTTGTATTTAGTCTTGTTATAGTTGTGGAAAATAATTTTTGATTTTTCATATATCTATGATAACCCATTCTATTTTTACAATGTTTTTAAGAAAAAGGACATATGTCAGATTAGCGAGTCCTTGCTTGAAATAAGGAAAGATTGTCGCAAATAGTAAAATCTTTGATTCTGTAACCAATTTTAAAAATATTTTGACAACTTTAGTAGCTGTTATTACACATATCCATATTAAGGATATATTGGAGATATACGTATCCTTGCACTATTTTCTTATTAAATTTGCATTTATACATGCACTTCTTTTATGAAAATCTATATTCGTGGTATTTTAACCATTTGTGACGCTATAATTACATTTTTAAAATTCAGGATATATGGGAAGTATGAGAATCCTTGCATCGATTTCTTTGAAATTTCGTATTTTTACTAATTAGCCCTATTTACAGTAGTGTACCAAATTTCATTAATATACGATCACTCCTTCTATTTTTGTCCCAACGTTATATGGGGACAAAGCACTGTGCGCCGTATTATTCAAATACAACATAAGGCTCAACTTTCGGAGTTACACTTCTATATTAATGCCATACGAATTTGGAATCGACTTCCCCCTCACTTGCAAATTATCAGCAACGAAACTAAATTCAAAAATAAAATATACGAATATTATAACTAATTTTTTTTTTTCTTTTATTATTTTATTATTATTATTTTATAATTTATATTTATGTTCCTTTTTTGTTTGTTTTGTTAGTATTAGGTAGTATTTTATTATTTTATTTTTTTCTTGTACATTGCAAAATATAACTATAATTAGTATTCAGTACTTCTTTATAAGATTAATTCTTTGTACTGAATTATAATTTATGAAATTCAAAAAATAAATAAATAAATAATGCGTGTTTCTTTTTTTGTAGGAGGTAATCTCCGTAACTACTCATCTGCTCTTAAAAATGCTGGTTCCAATATTTCTAATGCTCCTTAAAGATGGACTTTAGGGTGACAGCGATTTGTATGAAAAAAAATTTTGGTCGAATTTTGAGGTGTGCGGTTCGGATTATTGTGACACTGGATCTAAAACTTTAGCGCGCAAATTTGAGCCAAATCGGCCAATGATTTCTGGACGCGATTTGAGTTAAGTTCAAATATTCATTTATATGTAAAAATTAAAAAAAAAATTATTTTTCACAAAATGTTAATAGGCTTGGTGATTTCTTGTGACTGATGTTTTGTTCTACCGTTTTATCCCGATTTTGACCGAACATATATTAATTGAAAGGTATTTCTTTTTAGCCGTTTTGCAGATTTACAGATTTTTAAATTTTTTCCTTTATTTTGAGTAAATTGCATTTAAAGTTGCTACTAACACATACATAAAATTATACAATGCTATGTGTGTGTTTATTAAATTTGTTTATGTGTTTGTAATAAAAGTGAGTGTTTTTTTGTGTTGATTTGCGAATTGGCTACAATTAATTAGCATACCTTTGGGGTCTTTATTTAATGAAAAAATAAAATTTCCCAGAATTTGCATCGAATTTCGAGGGCTGGAATCTGCTAGTATTAATAATTGCGCTTCAATTAAATTAATTAATAAACCATAATCTTTCTAATAGAAGAACAAAATCTATTATAGGTTGAAAAACAGCCAAGTTATATCAAATTCCGCAGGCCCTAAATGCGCCGCAGAAAATCGAGCTCACATTTTTAAAGGCATTGACATCATTTACAACAACAACATTTTTGCATTCTCCTGATACCAAAATGATCTTATGTAAAGTATTTTGCATCTCGTCTATTGTTATGCCGCTCTAAATTAAAGTCAAAACGGTACGTATTTTTTAGCACTATTTCAAAATCTCCAATTTTACTTTTGCAAAAATTTTGTTCAAGAAATTTTCCGAAATCAACAATTGGACTTTAAGATCTTATTAAAAAAATATATCTGATTAAAAATGCCAAATATTGTAGGTATCCTGTTATTTCAGCCGATTTGAAGAAAAATGTGATTTTTCATACTTTTTCATCTTTTAGGCTGCATCTTTTTGGTTTTCATATTTCAAATATCTTTTGTCAAAATATTATACTAATTGGTATAAGTTCTGAATTAATTGGACCAAAGAAATTATTGTTAGTGAAAACCTAGGAGCCCTGTATGTTCGAGTATGCTGAAAAAGTGAAAAAAATAATATTTTTTCCTATGTTAAAAAAAAAGTTCAATAAAAAATTAATATATTCGCATATAACGTTAATAAAATTTGTTCAAAGGATTCTTAGCTACATTGTTGCCAAATAGAGTTAAGAGGTATCACGATGTCTGAATTAACTTTTACACAAAAACTGATGACTCCTTTTTTCGGGGTGCCCACTGGTTTTCAGAATCTTTTGATTCAATTATAGGATTTTACTACCCTTTAGTAGTAGAATCGAACTTACACTGACAAGTCTGTGTATATTTCAAAAAGTCCTTATTTGTCGCACTGTGTAATTAATTCAATTTTGTGCTTATGGTGCGTGGTAGAGAAGAAGAAAGCATATATTTCTAAAACTCATAACTACTCTCTATTCTTAATAAGATCGGGGTCAAACATTTCAGACTTCATCTTACTTGTTTTTTAATTTCTTTATTTCGCGATATTTATTTGTAATACTCAGTATGAGTTGGGATTATTTGATTTTCTATTTGATAATGTGAAGATTCAAATCTGTTTTTTTTTTATACCCTCCACACGTCAGTGGCAGAAAAACTAATTTCCGACCCCGTAAAGTATATATATTCCTGATCCTTATCACAGCTCGAGTCGATATAGCGATGTCCGTCTGTCCGTCTGTCTGTTGAAATCACGCTCATTCACAAAAAATGCCATCTAACTGGATAAGGTTACAATAATATCATTTGCCATAATTCCCAGCAGGTTGGTATTGTAAATGGGCTAAATCGGGCATCATTGTGATTAGATACAAGCAAAAATATGTAGATACCTCTAAAAAAAAACATAAAACCCAGTGTGTTTGTTGTAACAGTTTAGTGGTTGAACATAATAATTGTACAACAACATAAAAAAATGCCACAAAAAAAATATGCATATATTAACAATACCAAGAACACAATAACTTAGCTCATGTTAGTAGTATTGCCACATATTTTTTATCGTTATCACGTTATAATAAAAAAAAATCGCCAATATGAAAGAAAAAATGAAAACGAAAAATGGAAAATGGAAAATGGAAAATGGAAAGTGGAAAATGAAAAATGGAAAATAGAAAACGAAAAATGGAGAATGGAAAATGGAGAATGAAAAACGGAAAATGGAAAATGAAAAATGTAAAATGGAAAATTGAAAATGAAAAACGTAAAATGGAAAATGTAAAATAGAAAATGAAAAATGGAGATAGAAAATCGAAAATGGAAAATGGAAAATGAAAAAAGAAAATTGAAAAATGCAAAATAAAAATGGAAAATGAAAAATGAAAAATGGAAAAAAGAAAACGAAAAACGGAGAATGGAAAATGAAAAACGGAAAATGGAAAATGAAATATGTAAAATGGAAAATAGAAAATGAAAAACGAAGAATAGAAAATAGAAAATAGAAAATGAAAAATGAAATAAGAAAATTGAAAAATGAAAAATGAAAAATGAAAAATGCAAAATGGAAAATGGAAAATGGAAAATGAAATTGAAAAATGGAAAATGAAAATTGAAAAATGAAAAATGGAAAATGGAATATGAAAAATGGAAAATGAAAAATGGAAAAATGGAAAAATGAAAAATGGAGGGTGGAAAACGCAAAATGGGAAATGGAAAATGAAAAATGGAAAATAGAAAACGAAAAACGGAGAATGGAAAATGGAATATGAAAAACGGAAAATGGAAAATGTAAAATGGAAAATAGAAAATTAAAAACGGAGAATAGAAAATAGAAAATGAAAAATGAAAAAAGAAAATTGAAAAATGAAAAATGCAAAATGGAAAATAGAAAATGAAATTGAAAAATGGAAATTGAATTGAAAAAATTGAAAAATGAAAAATGAAAAATGGAAAATGGAATATGGAAAATGGAAAACGCAAAATGGAAAATGGAAAATGAAAAATGAAAAATGGAAAATGGAAAATGAAAAATGGAAAAATGAAAAATGGGAAATGGAAAACGCAAAATGGGAAATGGAAAATGAAAATTGAAAAATGGAAAATGGAAAATTAAAAATGAAAATTGTAAAATGGAAAATGGAAAATGAAAATGAAAAGTGAAAAATTGAATATGGAAAATGGAAAATGAGAATTGAAAAATGGAAAATGAAAAATGAAAAATGGAAAATGAAAACTGAAAGATGAAAAATGAAAAATGGAAAATGAAAATTGAAAAATGAAAAATGGAAAATGAAAATTTAAAAATGAAAAATGTAAAATGTAAAATGGGAAATGAAAATTGTAAAATGGAAAATGAAAATGAAAAGTGAAAAATTGAATACGGAAAATACAAAATGGAAAATGGAAAATGAGACTTGAAAAATGGAAAAATGAAGAATGAAAAATGAAAAATGAAAAATGAAAAATGAAAAATGAAAAATGAAAAATGAAAAATGAAAAATTAAAACTGAAAAAACGAAAAATGAAAAATGAAAAATGAAAAATGAAAAATGAAAAATGGAAAATGAAAATTTAAAAATGAAAAACGGAAAATGGAAAATGAAAAATAAAAAATGGAAAATGAAAACTGAAAGATGAAAAATGGAAAATGAAAATTGAAAAATGAAAAATGGAAAATGAAAATTTAAAAATGAAAAATGGAAATTGAAATTTGAAAAATGGAAAATGAATATTGAAACATGAATAATAATAATTTTTAGCCAAAAATCATTTGAATAATGTTTCAGTATCGGCAAAAGTTTAAAAGTGGTAGCCGTACTCAACATTGGGTGTAATATAGAGTTTAAGACTCAGGTGGAGGGTATCAAAAAATTCCGCACAGCCGAATTTAACACTCTTACTTGTTTTAATCCACATTTGACGCAGACGTTTCTTTGAAAAATATAATTCCTCTAGAAATAATATATAATACATATTTTTATATATATTTTTAATTTATATTTTTTTTAGTTAAAAGTAATATTTTGAAAAGCCATAATGATCAGGATTGATCAAATATTAATTAAAACTTACCTTTTCAAAAATGTATGACTTGTTTCCTTAATGATGATTAGCAATTTGTTTATTGTTGCGTTTAGTTGAAGGAGAAGAACATTGAACACTTGATATTTCAGCTTATGATTTAAGTGAAATTAATTTACATTATTATTATTATTATTATTCTAATTTTTATTAAATCTAATTATTTGTTCAAACTTTTCTTCAAAGTATTAAATTATTTTTTATATTTTAAAATCATAACTATTTATACAAATTTTTTATATATTTTTTTTATTTAAATTTACTCAGTTAATCCACTTTAACATATTTTTCTCCAGTAATTTGTGTTGTCTTTCTAAGTTTTTAGTTAAAACAAAATAATGGCATGTATAAATTTTAAAAACACTATAAAGAACAAATTGTAATTATTATAAATATATATATATATATATATATATATATATATATATGTTTTTTATATATATATTTGAAAGACAAATTGATGTTATTTGTTTCTTTTTTAGTTAATTTTTATGACAACTTCACACCACGATCGAAAATTTGCAACTAAATTTTAGTTTCTTTTTTTATTCTTTTTTTTAAGAAGAAGAAAATAATAAAACATCAACACACTGACTGGATTTTAAACGAGCAGCCCATCTCACTCATCTCAACGCCAAGCCAACCAAAACAAACACCCTCACATTGAGGAAATCTTTTCATTTTGTTTTTATCAGAGCTTTAAAGGAACCTGTTTGTATGGCCTTCATTTAATGCAAATTTTGGAGTTTAATTGATCGAAAAGTTTTTGAAGTCTAATCAAAATAATGCTGCTCGACATTGAAGTCGATTATAAAATTTTAGTAAAAAAAAAAACATCAAATCAAGTTGGTTAAAAAAAATATGTAATAGAAAAAACAATTTTAATGGATTCAGTTAGAATTGATTCATTTTCTATTTTTTTTTTAGCATCTGAGCTTTAATAGTAAATTCCAATCACAGTCATATACAACAATGACTGATTTATATTCTAAGCATTGTTGTTATTGTTGTTGTTGTTGTCGTCGTCGTTTTTAAGTCAATAGCTTTGCCACAAACAGACGTATCAAAACGTCGTAAAAATTTAAATGCCTCTCTGAACAAATGTGTTCTCCTCGCGCCCTTCGCTGTTAAGTCAATTGGCATCTTTTTTATTTTTTTATTTATTTATGTTGTGAGTGATGCAAATCATATTTATCACCTTATTATCACACAAACACACAAACACACACCCACAAGCAAGATACGAACGGAGATTTTCAAATTGAAAACTACTCGTGTAAATACACCAACACACGAACTTACATACATATGCATTACAAGTGCTTATAACGAGATAAAGCAGTCAAAGTGACATTTGGAGATGAAACTATAAAATCATCATCTCATTTTTATCCATCACCACATATTTGATTTTTTTTTTGTCTATTATTTCAAATTTAATTCACAATTCTTTACAGTTTAATATGTTTCTATTTAGTTTATTTAAATTCTTAGAGTAAAATTATTATTTCTATTTATTAGTCATTCTTCATTTATATTCCTTTTCGTTTCTTTTTTTTTTTTCTTTTTGTTGATTTTTTTTTTATTTGTGTGTATATTAAATTCAATTGAATAAATTCGCTTAAGTAAACAAATTGTCAAAACGGAAAAAAATAGAAATCATTGTTTAAACACTTGATTTGATTTATTTTAATAGGGGAATAAAAGAAGAAGCATAAGAAAATAGAAAATTATGTCGCAATAAATGTGTATAAATCAATCTTAAACATGGAAAATTTTCTATAAAGTGTACTCAAACATTTTGAGGTATATTTTTTTTTGAGAAAATTAAGTTTAAAACAAGTAAGAATGTTAAATTCGGCTGTGCCGAATCTTTGATACCCTCCGGTTTGAGTATTGATAATAAATATAAACAAAATATTTGAAAAAGTTAACAATTTGTTAAAGTTACTAACAAATTATTTCAGCAAATACACTGATTTTTAGCATTATTGGAGGTGTCTCCATATTTTAGACCATATCTTGACACAGTGATGCCCGATTTAACCCATTTCAAATACCAACCTGCTCGTAGTAACGAGAAACAATATTATTTTAACTTTACCCAGGTAAATGGTTTATTTTGTTGAATGACCGTAATTTCAAAAGACAGATAGACCGACGCATGTACGGACATTATATGGACTGGAGTTGTTATAAGGATTAAGAATACAAATACTTTATGGGGTCGCAATTCATTGTTCAATGCGTAACAACAGAATACCAATAGTCACAATAAGGAATAATACTTTGCAATGTTTTGAGAGCTAAAAATTATGCGGTATTTCAAAATAAAAGTTTATAAAAATCTTTTTGGTTTGCCATATACAAGGAAAATGTGCTTTTTAAACTTTTTCTTTTAACTCATACTCTCTGTCTGTCTGTCGTGGGTGGACCCCATTCCCACTAATCCAATTGATCTGAAACTTGGCCCATAGTCTTGTTGTGACTAAAGATTATTTTTGGGGTAGTCACGCACAGGCACGCATAGTCACGCGCAGTCACGGGGTGATCAAAATGTCATTTTCCTTCATACGATCGACTGAAACTTGGTCCATACACTTGCTGTGGAAAAAATATTAACTTTGACTTAGTCATGCACAGTCACGCATGGTCACGCACAGTCACGTTTCCCCTTATCCGATCGATCTGAAACTTGACCGATAGACTTGCTGTGAAAAAAGATTAACTTTGACATAGTCGCGCACAGTCACGCATAGTCACGCACAGTCACGGAGTGATCTAAATATCATTTTCCTTCATCCGATCGATCTGAAACTTGGTCCATAGTCTTGTCGTGACAACAAATTAATTTTGGGGTAGCACAGTCACGCACAGTCATGGAGTGATCTAAATGTCATTTCCCCTCATCCAATCGATCTCAAACTTGGTCCAAACACTTGCTGTGAACAGTCACGCGTGGTCACGCACAGCCACGGAGTGATCTAAATGTCATTTCCCCTCATCCGATCGATCTGAAACTTGGTCCATGCACTTGCTGTGAAAAAAAGATTAACTTTGACTTAGTCACGCACAGTCAGGCATAGTCACGCACAGTCACGGAGTGATCTAAATATCATTTTCCTTCATCCGATCGATCTGAAACTTGGTCCATACACTTGCTGTGAAAAAAAGATTAACTTTGACTTAGTCAGTGATTTAAAACCCATTTTCCCTTATCCGATCGATCTAAAACTTGGTCGATAGACTTGCTGCGAAAAAAGATTAACTTTGACATAGTCATGTACAGTCACGTAGAGATTGAAGCCCCACTTCCCCTCATCCGATGGATCTGAAACTTTGTCCATAGACTTGTTGTGGCCAAAGATTAATTTTAAGTTAGTCACACACAGTCACGCACAGTCACGGAGATATTAAAAACTCATATGCATAAGGAAAGAAAGAGTTTTAATAAAAAACTTTGGTTTTATGGGTTAGATTATTTTAAAAATGTACTTTAAAAGAATTTAGAAAAAAATTTAGTTTAAAAAAGTTATTTTATATAAAAGATCCATGTTTGAGCAAAGGTAACTTTCTAAGAAAATTTACTTTAAGTAGAAAGTTATCATTATAAAAAGATACTTTTTTAAAAAAAGAGTACTTTCACAAAATACTTTTTAAAAAAATTTCTTTTTAAAAAAGGGTAGATTTTTAAGAATATGTACTTGTTTAAGAAAAGATGTTTTTTTAATGGTTATTTGTCAAGAAAAAAAATTTTTTTTTTATTTTAATATGATTTTCTGAAATTCAATTGATATTTTCTAATTTATAATTGGATAACTGAATTCCAATTTTTAGAATTGATATTTTCTTAAATTTGAATTTAAAATTTAAAAGGTGCAATTTTGTATTTATGTCAATAGTAAGGCTCTAGTAATTATAAACAATTTTTAAAAGGCCAATATATAAGTAATGTTTTTCCAAAAATTTTTCATTGCAATTAAAAACCATATAAAATTTCTTCATTTGAAATATATAATTTAACCATTAAAAAAAAAAACGTTATTATATTAATAATACATGAGATCTCGTTAAGGGACATGGTATATACATATTAAATAAAAACTATATAGTTAAAACAATTTTTAAAAATTATATGTAATAAGAAATAAATAATAATTCTATATAACTATGTAGAACTGTTTTGAAAGCAGAAAACTCATTGATGAACTCGGTAACTCTATTTTGTTAACAAAACAAATAGTTAATATGCCAAACTTATGGTCAAATTTGTAAAACAATAATGGATAAAGGTATGAAATAAAAGACCAGCCCTGTGTATAATACTCTTAACATTGTTGTATTTGATGTCTAATTGAAAATGTTGACATTCATGTTAAAATAGAAATAACTATTGCAAAAAACAAAAATTATGGCGCCATCTACTGTGGCATAGCAACACTGAACAAAATGAAGTGACACTCCGTTTGTTAACACAAAAGAAATGTATTATCCCTAAAACAAAATACATATTGTAGAATTTTATATAAATAAAATAATATAACGATTTATTTCTAACATGCGGTTATTATGAATATACATATGTATATAGAATATATGCATACACGTACATATATAGAATATATGTATATTATTTTATTATTTAATATATTTTTGATTTTCTAGAATATGTCATAAAATCAAAATGTTTAGGAGAGCCAAAAAACGTTATATTTGAAATTGTGGTCTCGATATAAAGTTTTTAGGACAGTCCTGTAGATATGGGCAATAAATACTTTATAAAAAATTTTGAGTCAAAAATCTTAAGAGGAATAGATCCTAGAGAAGGACGAAAAAACAATATGTAAATTACACTTAAAAGTGTGTGCAGAAAAACAACTTATGTGGACAAATGTCGTTTTCTTTGAAAAAGAAAACTACCAGTGCAACTACACATTTAGACATAAGTTGTTGTTGCTTGAAAAATTTATTTTTTTTTTCATCAACAGAAAGTTAACGGGACTTAGGGTGAGAATATAACAACGTATCAAGAATAATAGTGACAACAAATAACAGAAATAAACACAACAGTTTTTATAACTGGTTATAAACTGAAAAATAATCCAAAATTATTTTGCATTTTTTTCATTAATAACAACTTATGTCGCTATGTGTTGTTTTCTGAGAAAATAATTTGTCAGCGATCAAACGTAGCTTGACATACGTCGTTAGTGCTGCAAATTAATTTAATAAACATTTAAGTTACGTCGTTATTTAAAAAACTCAGAAATGGTCAATATTAAAAAAAAATATAAAAAAAACACATGTAAAGAGCGTTAAAAAATATTATATTTGGTATCGTTAATTCAAAACTGACAAAAATGGACATACGCGGTTATTCCAGAAACCAACAGATATGTATATATGTATGTACATGTAAATATTACACACAAAAAATACAACATCAAAAGTTATTGTTGATTTTCTTTAAATAAATTAATAAATAAAATTTTTTTTGGTAAATTTACATTGTTTTTTTTTATTATTAACAACTAGGTAGTTTAGCATTATTTGTTTTAGATGTTGGTGAATTTTTGCTATCATTATATTAACTCGTTGTGTCTGCTTGTCGACAAAATTTTGGATCGATTTTTAACCCCTTTCCCGTGACCCAATCGATCTGAAACTTTGCAGTCAGGCTCGTGGCGATGACAAAAATTATCTAACAAATTTTTTAGTGATGCCAAAACAATGGAAACTTTAAAATTTTTCTACCAGAGTTGATAAAAAAAAATGTACAAAGGGTTCGTTATTATTATATTATTACCACAACGACCACAAAAACAAGTCCAGCTATGACAACAATACAACATTTAGAATAACAACAAGAACAATACAGAAACACATATTTTTAAATTGTTTTACTTCTTCAGTGATTTCTCGGGATCCATTAAACCGAATTTCATGATTTTTCAAACAGACACCTTCTAATGATGTTAGTTAATCATTCTCTTTAAAAACGAGCGCCCCAGCAAGAACAGCATACACAAATCATATTTTTCAAGACTTTTTTTTAATTCTTCATTCAATTCTCGGGACCTAATCAACCGATTTGGACGATTTTAAACAAAAAAACTTCTCAGGATGTTAATGAATAATTTTTTATGCCAAAGAGCACCCTAGCTGCCCGATTGAAGCCGTCATCGTGATTTCCACAGACGGACAGACGGACATCGCTATATCAACTCCTCTTGTTATAGGGATCACAAATATATATATTTTATGGGGTCCAAAATTTTTTTCAAATTATTACAAACAGAATGACAAACTTATACCCTCTGCACACTGGGGTGGGAGGTATAACTAAACCTTATAAAGTATGTCTTTGAAAAATCTTTATATGGGTTTAAAAGTAGAATGAAGACAGTATAGAGATGATGAAATTTTGTATAAGAAACAAGTGAGAGAATTAAAGTCGGTCTAGTCCGACTCTGCGGTACCCTATACCATACGTTTAGAGAATCGGTCTTAGGTCCATCTAATTGGCTATAGAAAATAACCATAACCCACATCTGTGTGGAGTTTTTATTAATTTTTTGCCTGGAAAAGTTCATATCGGATGCTATATTTATATATATGGGGACTATGTCTTAAAAATTCAAAATATCTTTTGTATGCGGATGTTCTCAAAATTTTTAAGCCTATTTATAACATAATGGACATTGTCGATCTTCAATGACTTAGATAGAGTATTTTTGTGGTCTGAACGAAATTGCATTCCTTTTCATGTTGCTAAATGTCGACATATTTCATGCTGAAGACACTTGAAAAAGCCGTGGACAACTATCTAAGATGTGGAATATTACAACAGATGCCTTTGCATCCAAACCAGCATGCGTATAGAGCGGGCAGATCAACAGAAACAGCTATTACCGACCTAGTGGGAACTATTCAAAAATCACTAGATGAGAAGGAAATGGCCGTTTGTGCCATCCTAGGTACAGAAGGAGCCTTTGATAACAATTCACATGATGTAATTGAATGGGCATTAAACCGAAGAGGAGTAGATTCAGTGACATCAAGATGGATGATAGAAGTTCACAACACGAGATCAGAAACATCAGCAGAAGGAGAAACCATAGCCGTCAACACAACCAGAGGATGCCCTGTGGGTTCATTCACCTTTAATGTGGAGCCTGGTTGCTGACAGAAGCAGGTATAGAATGTCAAGGCTACGCGAATGATATAGTCATAATAGCAAGAGGCAAATTCAAGAAAGCCCTTTGTGACATTGTGCAAAGAGGGTTGAGAATTATCAATCAATGGTGTAGGGCAACAGGACTGAACATCAATCCGACAAAGACCACCATTGTACCATTTAACAGAAGAAGGAAACTTCCAAGATGAAGCAATTAAAATTCTAGGAGAAGTCATCGAACCAAAGACAGAGGTGAAATATCTGGGCATAATACTAGACAGCAAGTTGACATGGAAGGCACATGCCAACCATATTACAGAGAAAGCCAAGCGTGCTACAATGATATGTGGAAGGGTAGCGGGTCGAACCTGGCGATGTAAACACAGCATCTTATACTGGATGTACTCCATGATGGTCCGTCCAATCGTGACCTATGGAGCTATTGCGTGGGCCAAAAGGACAGAGTTGAAATCAACTCAAATGGAGTTAAATAGGATACAAAGACTAGCGTGTATTGGGCTGACGGGTGCAATGAGGACGTGACCAACGGCATCACTGGAAGTACTCTTGGACCAAAGCCCACTACATATAGTGGTGCAGAAGAAAGCCCTGGCAACGGGAATCAGAATAAAGGGGGATAAAACTATAACCAGGCTTTATGAAGGGCAATGGAACCGAATAAGTCAAGTTAAAGATCACTCCCTTCTAGATTGTCCAATGGACAGGACCGAAAAGAAATACGATTTCAAGAACAACTTTGTTACAAAACTTAGTAATAAGAAGGAATGGAGTAGTTTGAGTATAAGGAGGAGGATAAGATCAAATGGTACACGGACGGGTCAAAGACCAGATATGGAACAGGGGCGGGAGTCTTTGGGACTAAAACCAAATACTACGAATCAATGGGAATACACACAAGTATTTTCCAGGGGAAATTTATGCCATCGATAGATGTGCACAGATTAACTGGCTCAAGAAAAACTTTGTTACAAAACTTAGTAATAAGAAGGAATGGAGTAGTTTGAGTACAGCATATTCTCTAAAGGAGGATACGATCAAATGGTACACGGACGGGTCAAAGACCAGATACGGAATAGGGGCGGGAGTCTTTGGGCCTAGAACCAAATACTACGAATCAATGGGAATGCACACAAGTATTTTCCAGGCGGAAATTTATGCCATCGATAGATGTGCACAGATTAACTGGGTCCCGGGACACATTTGGATTCAAGGAAGTGAACAAGCAGATGAGCTTGCCAGAAGGGGAGCTCCCACGAAGCTAATGGGCCCGGAATAGTTTTGAGGAATAGGAAAAGGAGTATGGAAAGGCGTACTCAGAGAATACGAGAACCATATCAAACAGGAGCTTTTCTCGAGCCACTTAGGCTTAAGGCAATCCAAACTCTTGTTAGGTAACTACAACAGTAAGAGATTTGAGTCATGTATCGGATTATCAAAGAACGGACTGAGAATACTAACCGGAATTTTAACTGGTCAATTTAGGCTCAGGGAGCATCTGAGCAAGTTAGGAATTGAAGCGAACCTCATGTGTAGATTCTGCAATGAGAAGGTAGAATCACCGGAGCACATACTGGGGGATTGTGGATCTTTAATGCATAAAAGGAAAAAGCACCTGGGTTCTTTCGAAATACCAGGGGGGCGAAATAAAATCACTGGAACCAACCAACATCCCCGATTTCTGAGGGCTTCAGGGTTGGGAAAGATTTTATAGGGACAAACTATTAGCAGAGGGCAGTACAACAGATCAGTCGGTCGCAGTACTTTCGACACCTCTTTATACAATACAATACATATGTCGATTTATGACTTTTCATAGATGCCGTCATGTTTTGTTATCTCAATCTAATATTGCAGGGCAAGTTTTATTGTCGGTTGAGGAAATTTTAGACTTGAGTGCAGTGTTTGGTACTAAGATTCTCTTTAGTGGGCACTTGAACTACATCGTTCCTAAAGTTTACTCGCTTTTATGTTTTATTCGGCGTAATATTGGTAATCCGTTTGATTTTAACACTATAGCCCCAATGCTAGCGTTCACATCAGTCGTGTGGAAAAAGTTCAAGTCAAATTTTTAAAGTTCACCTTTTTGTCTCTCACCCCTCTCACATCTTATGAGCACAGATGTAGTTGGATTTCCTTGAAAAAGGAGTTTTCAAAATTTTATCAAAAATTTTATCGGTCTCAATGCGCAACGTGGAAATAAAAAAATATTGCATATCTGAATACTTATAGGTATAGAGGGGCATTTGTTACTTCTTGGCGAGTTTTTATTCGATTTTGAAGTTATATAGCTTTTTAAAAAGATAATTTAGTACTGATATCGATTTGTTACATGAAAAAAAATTAAACTATAGAACGAAATTTTCGTAAAATCTGAAAAAAAAAAGTCATATTTTCCCCATATAAACACACTTGAAATTTTCAGTCGCGTTGAATGCCCTCTAAATTTTTTTTTATTAAACCAAAACTTTGTATATCTCAGTTTTTTTGATATTCGCATATTTCCATGTAATGAAGGGCCACCCGTAAATAATTATTGTTGCACTTAAGACTTTTTCCATAACTCATGATCTAGAGCCATTATAACACAACATCTTGTTTTGAATGCAATCAATATTCATGTTTGTAGCACTGAAGTTTAAAAACATTTTTACACGGTCTTAATCGTATTCTCGTAGTCATAAATTTAAAAATACTCCTTGCTGGAGAGAAAAATCAACAATTTGAAGACCTAATTAACAAGTTGTTGCTACTACAATCCAGTTAAACAAACATAAAATAAAAATTTGAATACATTTGCTAAGAAAACAAAGGGGAACAAAAAAGAAAATTTTTATGAGACCTAAGTGATGATCCCAACGAAAGAATAACAACATAAAAAATACGAAAGAATTCCAAATAAAATGTCCCTCATTTTATTAACTGAAACTGAACGAAGCGTAGCGTAGAACAAAAATTTTAAATTAACCAGAACAAAAAAATATTACCGACAAAAAAAAAACTAAGCAGTAAAAACATTAACAAAGGAATTTTTCGTCAATACAAGGAAAACTTGTGAAAACATTTAATATCCATCCTCCTTCAATAAAATAACAAAAAGACAAAATCAAAAGAACTTAAACTTTACCCAGCAAAAAGATACATTACTAATAAAAGAGAAAATCTTTATTATTTTTGAAGATTCTCACCAAAGATATAACGGAAAATTTAAACATTCAGGTTTTAGCTCTTCCTTAATCAATTGCCCATCTATAGTTAGAATAAAACAATTATATATTAATACACGTACAGCCCTTCATGTATGTCTTCATAATTAATTTTTCATACGAAGTTTGCATTGCACAATTAAAACATTTTATTTTAATTATGTTTTATTTTTTTTTTTTTTTTCAATGGTTGCAGATATACAATATTTTTTAATCTTTCATTCGGTGCAAAAATTATGAGAAAAACCTGAATTTTCCAAATTAAATCCGGCAACACTTAACGATTGACCTTGCATTTAGACTATCAATTTGGTTTTTTTTTGTTTTTTCTTTAGCGATTTTTTGATTTTTGCGATTTTTGGTTTGGCTATTTTTGATATTGCCGATTTGTGATTTTGAAGATTTTTTATTTTTGGCGATTTTTGTTTTTCGCGATTGTCGTTTTTAGCGATTTTTCCACCCATATTTTTCACGACTACTCACATTAGTAAATAATATACTTGTGAAAAGTTTCAAGACTGTCGCTTTCATAGTACTTCATATTTTTTGTGTAGGAGGTGCCACGCCCACTAATCCTATACCGCCAATTTTTTATCTGACTACTCACATTAATATCTAATGGACTCGTACAAAGTGTCAAGGCTTTCCCTTTTATAGTACACCAGTTGTATGACATTATATATTTACTTTGTATGAGTGGTATCACTCCCACTGGTCCGATCACGCCCATTTTTTGTTCGACTAATCACATGGATAATGAGCTCACGCAAAGTCCCAAGGCTCTCACTATTACAGCTCCAGATATATGATATTGAATATTTACTTTCTATGGGAGGTGCCACGCCCACAAATCCGATCCCACCCATTTTCGATATGGCTACTAACATAAATAATAAATGACCTTATACAAATTTGCATAGCTCTTCCTGTCATAGTACTCAATATATATGTATGTTATAATAATAGTCATAGCTGGTGGATATACCTTGCGATGAAGAACTTCTGATAAACTCTTGGGCATGGATAAGACCAACCTCTTTGTCTCCTCTATCGGCATTTTTCCCCTTTCCTCAAACATAACGTTCTTCAGTACTTCTTTTAAGGTCATGTGATGCTGGCAAGTCTTGCTCTCCAGCAAATCCACATATGATCGATAGGGTTGAGGTCCGGGGATTGTGGCACCAATTGTAACTGGTTTTTGGCGTTATAAAGCAATTAAGGCTTAACATTGTGGGCTTTATGTTTAGGATCGTTTTGTCCTGTTGACACCAAAATTCGTTTCCAAGCACAAATTTGTGTTAAGTTTACTTTAAATCAAACAATTTTAGTAAATATTTCTTCTAAATAGCCTTGATTTTCATCTTCTAGAACTTGTTTAGCTTTTTCGTCTAATTCAATAGAGGTAGTTTTCCATTTTTGTCGAATGTTGGACATATATGGATCTGAAGTGCACAACAAAATAGTGATGAGGTCTTCATTAGTGCAACATCTGGACATTTTTCTTGTGTTGTGCTCGCGAAAGAATCTGTAGTCCTTGTTCCTTTTTTTTGCGCTTCTTGAGTTAGATCTCAATATTGTTTTAAATTATTTGCTCCCCGTGGTATAAAATTTTATCAACTGTGGATGGCATATATCTCCAAGAGTATTTTTCGTTATAAAGTATAGCTGTTTTATTGGCGTACTCTCCAAATTCTTTTGCATTTATCTTTCTGTTGCTTGCTAGAACCTGTAATGTGATTCTGAATCGTCTTGTTAATTCATGATCTACACCTGTGATAGATCCTGCAGTTTCTTGATCGGAAAAAAATCTCCTTGTAGTACTTTCACCATTTGAGTTCCCTTCTCCTTGTTTTGGTTGGATTATGAGGCCTAGCTTTAGATATTTTTCTTGAATTTGTTTTTTTTTTGCTTTCTTTTTCTTAATTTTCTTTGTGTTTTCTCAGTGTTTCGCCTAACGGACTAAATTCCAAAACATAACCCAATTTAAGAATATGCTCCATAAAACGTATTCTAGCATGAAGAGGGTACATTCCAAATTCGTAGGCTTCCTTAAAAGCATCGTCTTGTAGTGGGGGTTGGCTTAATTGACTTAATGTCTTTTGGCATACAATGCAGCTTGACGATGACTTTATTTCGGTTAATTATTGTGAGACATATTTTAAAATTTACTTCAATGTCTTGGTCATCAAATTTAATTATTACTGGTTGAAGTTCTTTAATTTGATTTTTATTTTTTGATCTTCTTCAGTTATGACATCTTTGGTTTCCTTTTTGAATGCAAATTTTATTGGTCTGCAATACTTTGTTGAAGAAGGAATTTCATTTTTTCATACATCAAATTCTGTTGCTCTTCTAGTTGACGGCTCTAAGCCGCTATAAATTTTTGTTAAGCGCAATGGAACGAAAGATATCATAAATAAATTAGCATCTGCTGAATTTTATCCATTAATGTAATTTAGCAATTAAGCGCATTATGTTTCAACTCCCTTTTTTAAGTATATAACAATTCATGTCAACTCTACCGTTTCCTTTTTCTGTCAGTATAAGAAACAAATTAACCCACGCCAAAAATACTCCGGTACGACCAACTTTTGTATTCATAACACACAGACGGACGGACGGACATCGTTAAGTCGACTCAGAAATTGATTTTGAGTCGATCCGTATAATAAAAGATGGGTATATGTCCAATATTTTTGGTAGTTACAAACATCAGGGCAAACTCATTATACCCTAACCACATAGTGGAAAATTTGGGTCAGAAAAATTGTTTTAGTGCACACGGGCGGAAACTGGCGGGTATACAATGGGGTATAGGAGTGTAGGGGAGTGTTCGGACTACAGAAGAGTGCAAGATCTTTTTTGATGGCTTTTGATGGGCAGGAGTTAAGCTCTATTAAGTAGATTTTCGGAAAATTTTGAGCTTTTAAAAAAAAATTTCTTTAATTTCGAAACGACTCAGTGACTTTATATCTTAACATAAACAGCTTCAAAGTTGCAAAATTATACAATATTTATTTTACTTTAAAATCGTTTAAAACAAAAAAGTTACAGTCATTTAAAAATTAAAATTTACAAAGAAATTTTGAATTTTAACAAAATACTGAGAAAGTCTATTTTCGAAGACCTTGTTCGCTGTGATATAGTTGAAATAGAGTCGCAATTTTTTGGATCCCAAGGTTCACTGATATTTACTTTCAAATTAATAACATAACTTTAAAATCGGCAATCATAAAAAAATTATTTTTGGCCGCCTTCTCAAAATATGGTCCACAGTGCACCGTACCATTTTTTAGCCACGCCAGCTTTCGTCCTTTGATATCAAATATGCCGAATTTACTCTCATCACTATAAATAACTTCTTTTCAGAACTGTGGAGGCTTTGAAATAAATTTGTTAGCTTCTTTTTATTTACTTTCGCAATATGTGGCTTCCTATGTGCAACTCGACTATAGTATTCGGCTTTCTTCACAATTTTCCGAAGTGTATGCTCGTGGATTTTTTTGCAAAATCTTTCTTATTTTAGGTGCCTTAATCCGAAGATTGAACTTCACCATTTTTATGATGTCCTTTTTTCGCGATGAGTTAATTTGGAGGGTTGTACGGAACGATGCTTAGACAGGACAGAGCCGGTAGAATTATATGTAAAAAATGAGTTCACCCACTATTTCAGGAATTTCGCGGAAAACCTTCCTTCTCGCCAGGGTCAATTTCTTTTGTTTATTTTCCCATTGTAGACTTTCAACTTTGAAGTCAAAAAACTTTATGAACACAAAATTTATACAATGGCTTCAAGTCACTAGCACAATTTTTCGCTTGTAAGTACCATGTTAAAAATGATTTTTAAACTGTGATTCCCCTTTATCACATTTGTGCGCATACTCTAATAACTGCTGTTAAGACGGAGATATTTCATTTGTGCAGAAAAAGTAGTAGTACAATATGCATCAGCCATGTTTTTCTTCAACTTAACGACCAGATGATTAGGTATATTATTTCGGAAAAATTTTTTGGAACACATCACGTCAAGCATTTGACATATTAAAGGCATAACAATTTATGGATGGACCTCAAAAGCAAATATTGACAAGATTAACATTTTCATCAATAACTGCTTTAGAACCGCTTCTGGTTTGAGCCATAGAACACTGTTGGGAAAATTAAGAGCCGAGGCTAAATTTAAAGATTTCCAAACGCTGTTGTAAAAGAGTACTGTTTGTTTAGCGTGTAGGTAAATTACTACAGCATCAGATGGTCTACATCCAAACTTTTTGGAGATTTTTTGACTCTGGAATACATATCTCTATACCACTTAAGCCAAATATATTACCTTACTCAAGAGCTGCTGTTAAGATTGATAACACAAGGGAACAAAATTGAACTTTTTGGTGTTCACTGGAACTTTATTGCAATTTTTTACTAATTTGAGGTCGCTGATTTCAAATCTAATCTCCATTTTTCTTCATCTACTCGCATTTTTAAGTTGCAGGTACTAATCGTATTTTTGACATTTTTTTTAAATTGTTCTTTTCTTTCAAAACTTCAACGATATCTCTGAAACTACTGGGCAAATTTAAAATCAATGTAGGCACGGCTTAAAGATAATATTGTTGACGAGTTTTGGATTTTATTTTTACCCGAATATGGTGAACCGTTTTCAAATTATTCCTATATATGTAATGTAAGTGCCTTAATTTTGGACAAAACGGTATATCGCGAAAAGTCGAGCTGATAGAAAAAAAAAACAAAGTGCAGATTTGGATTCAGCGTCCCAAATAACTTCAAAAACAATATTCATTTCTTGATCAACAAAAACCTTGTTCCCTTGTATAATAGTTTAAGTATTTATAACAAGATTACCAACCCGACATGCTTTAAAATAAATGTTTTCCCAGAAAATTTCATCTTTCTATCCGAAATTGGTTTAATTTACAGATGAATCATTTCAAAAAAAATTAGGATTTTTTTCATTCACTTCACAACTGTTAAGTACTAAATTTTTAATGGTTAAAGAATCTCGTTTGCCAGAGCACACTGGAATTTTTATGGCTGAGATTGCTGCCATTAAAACAGTTACTCCATCGAACACGGTCAGAGAATTATTGTACTGACAGTTTAAGTGCCACCAATACTTTGATAAATAAATCGATGATGTACTACGATATTCTACTCATGCAAAAAGGCCATTGGTAAGCGATGGGGCTTCAGCCCGAAAATTGATCACTGGATCTACACAGCGGTGGTTCGCCCAATACTGCTGTACGGGGTCATCTACTCTAGAGAAGGCCTCTTATACCAACCTTCTTGAAAGGGTACAGAGAATGGCTTCCATGTGTATCACTGGTGCCCTTCGTACTACACCTTCGGATGCCTTGAACATCCTCTTACACATAATACCATTGGACATATTACGAAAGCAGTCGGCGGCCTCATCGGCCATTCGACTAAGAAGCATACTACAATGGCGTGGTTATAATTGTGGCCATGGAGTGATCCTGACTGCCAGGAACTTACCATTGAATGTGGATTACACCACTCCGAGGAGTGTGTTCGAACGATACTACAATACTCTAATACCGACCACGGAATCTTGGTCTGGGAGGATTCCTGGTAGCAGGCGTTCCATAAATTTCTACACTGACGGATCGAAATTGTGTGGCCAAGTTAGTTTCGGAGTCTATTGAAAGGAGCTTGGACTAAATCTGGCTCGCAGGTTGCCACACCACTGCAGTGTATATCAGGCGGAGGCACTGGCAATAAAGGAAGTTGCTGACTGGTTGGGTCGGAATATTCTGTCTACAACCGCAGTCAACATCTACTCTGATAGTCAGGCCGCGGTAAAATCCTTGGAATCAAGAACCACCTTTAACTGCCGCACGTCTTCAAATGAGATGGCCATGCAGTTTGACATCAGACTCATATGGGTCCCAGGGCACAGGAATATACCGTGAAACTGTAAAGCTGATGAGATGGCAAGACAGGGCTCTACCTTGCGGATTCCAGCGGACTTGGAATGTGTTGGTACACCCCTTTAATCGTGCAAGCTGGAACTTCGGCTTCACACCGCTGGAATAACGGATAACAGATGGGGTAATGGATCAACGTGTAGAATCACGAGACAAATCTGGCCGACTCTGAACCATAAGTGCACTAGTGCGCTACTATCACTCCCCCGTGGGGAGATTTCAACAGTAGTTGCTGTTATCACTGGGCACTGCCTCATAGGGAGACACGCTGAACGCCTCAGGGTCTCGTCAAATGACTTGTGTCGTAGCTGCATGGATGTGGAGGGGGTGAAGAGCATAGAACACTTCCTTTGCCATTGCCCGGCGCTCTCCAGAACGAGACTTCGAACATTGGGATCGCCGTTTCTTCACGATCTCTCTGATCTCTCAAATGTGGAAATTTCACATATCAGGGGCTTTATGAAGAACTCAAACTAGTTCTACGGTGGGGACTGAGGGGAACACCTATTCGTCCCGTGGTATCACAATGGACCCCAGAGTCTAAGTGTACTTTTCCTTTGGATTAGCAGCCACTTCAAACCTAACCTAACCTAACCTACGATTAAGAAATGCTGTTACTATGGATTCCCTCTCACGTTGGGATTCTAGGGAACAAAAGCGCTGATAGTGTCGCTAAACGAGCCTTAAGCTTACTCTGTAAAACCCCTTTACGATATTAAAAAAAAAAAAACACAACAAAATCCATTTTTTTAACAGACCCAATTACAACGAAAATTTGACGAGATCGCAATATATAACGAAGGCCCGGTTAAGTGTTGATAAGGCTGTCTTAAAATCCAAACATTGTTACGAGAAGACGGATGTTTACCTTACCATATTCCATACGGTATCTGACTGCCCAAGATCAAAACTTGACGAACCACTAGAGAACATTGTACAGCTGATGATAATCTTCCCAAAATCGTAAGATGTCTACAAAAGCATAACACTTCAGATGCTTAATGCCAACTTTAGTTTTCGTTTTTTTTTATATATTGAAATTAATTTTTTTTTGAAT
This sequence comes from Cordilura impudica, assembly GCA_963682025.1. Classification (NCBI taxonomy): domain Eukaryota; kingdom Metazoa; phylum Arthropoda; class Insecta; order Diptera; family Scathophagidae; genus Cordilura; species Cordilura impudica. Next base: position 79,555,185 of record OY821517.1, read on the forward strand.
TTTTTTCTTTTTGTTTAAGCTCAATGTAAATTTTTGAAATTAATTTTACTTAATTGAATGTAAGCTCTCAGCCATTTTTTTATCAATTATATATGAGCGTATATGGATTTATAGAGATACTTTATAAACTATAATCTAAATAAATAAAACTGAATAAACAAACTGAAACAAAATAATAAATTACAAATATTTACTAATACATATATTGTAAAAAAATATTTTCAAAACAAGTATACAGTGAATGGCAATACAATGGAAACTATTAACAACATATATTTTTGACAACTTGTACGGTTCTGGTTCATAAAATTTAAAACTCTTTTATTAATTTAAAAGTTTATTGTTTTTTTTTTTTTTTTTTTTTTTTTTAAGAAAAAATATAAAGATAAAATAACTTAACTTTAAAAAAAAATATAAATCAAAAATAAAGCAACTTAAAAATATTAATCTTTATACTGTAGGCAAACCCTTTACTAGCAATAATCAAAAACTTTCCCTCTATTTATACCCTATACCACAATGTGGTTTGGGTATAATGACTTTGTGCTGCTGTTTGTAACAACCAAAAATATTTGACCTACACCCATCTTTAATTATACCGATCGAATCAGAATCACTATCTGATTCGATTTAGCGATGTCCGTCCGTCTGTCCGTCCATCAGTCCGTCCGTCTGTGTGTCCATGTAAAGCTTGTAATCAAACTGCAGGTCGCAAATATGAATATATTTTGATGAAATTTGGTATTTAATCTTTTATCGGCCATGGGATGAACGCTATTGAAATTGGTGGGAATCGGTCCATGTTCAGACCTAGCCCCCATACAAATGACCCCTATGAAATCAACAAATATATCCATAAGATCCAAATTATCATACAAATCTTAGTCAAATTGGGTTTGTATGTATATATTACATCCATTAATCAGTAGTCCAAAAATGATCCCTATTGGACAACACTTAGTCATAGGCCCCATATAGAGCTGCTTCCCGATCTTCACTTAAATCTATCAAAAAACAAAAATATTGCACTGATTCTTCTCAAATTTTGCTTATATATATTTTTGCAAAATACAAGAGACTTTACCAAACATGGTCAGGATCGGTCCATTTTTGGGCCTAGTCCCCATATAGATATAGCATCCGATATGAACTTTTTCATATCTGCAGCCGAAAAAATTAATAAAAATCCCACTCAAATTTGGTTTATGCTTATTTTCTATATCCAGTTAGTTGGGCATGAGAGATAGGGTCTCTAAACGAATGGTATAGGGTATCGTATAGTCGGTCTAGACCGACTATAATTTTCTTACTTGTTTTTGTTTTAATATTTTGTTAGGTATCTATTATTTTTCAGTGCTGTTTCGGAACGACGAGCTATGGAGTCAATAAAATTGTTGATGATTTCCATTGAAATGTTTTGGCACTCTTGCGTAATTTCGTGACCGTATTCTTCGATCTACAATTTTCCATAGATTTTCTATGGGATTGAGATCTGGTGATTAGATTGTAGTCATTCGGTTACAACTTTGGAGGTGTGTTTTGGGTTATTGCCATGTTGGAACTTCTAGACCAAACACATATGTCATTTAGAATTTTCCTGAATCCAATATGAATTGGGCCGAAAAGCAATCGTAATATTGCCACCGCCAAACTTAGCAGTTTTATTTGTATATTTTGGGTCTAGTCTTTTTCCATTTGGTTATCGTACAAACATTCTTCCATCATGGTCTTTTGAATTAAATTTGGATTCATCTGAAAAGCAAACAGTATTCTAATTCCATCTTGACTAGTTTATGTGTTCTTAAGCAAAATTTATGCGAGCCAGACGATTTTTCTCCGATATTAGTGGTTTCTTCACAGGACTACAAAAACCAAGTTCAAGCACATATTTTCTCATTGTTAATGGCCTTTTTCGGTAGCGTTTTTCGACACATTTTAAACTCTCTTGTTATTAAATTATCTTGTCTTTGACTCATTTTACGTGGCCTGCGCCTAAAGGCTAAGTTGCCACCGTATCTCTTTCACGATATTTCCTGGTAATTTTTAAAATCATAGAATATTTCTCACAAATTTTCTTTCATCTATTATTCTGATTTTTAACTCTTCACAAAACTTTATTCTTGCCACAATTTTATAATAATAAGATTAAAATATTAAAAAATACAATTGTATTTAAAAAACAGTCGGAAGAAATCGTCAGAAACTATAAATATTTAACCCTTTCACGACCAATGGAATATATGTATCCCATTTTTATTTTTTCTTACATTTTCCACATTTTGCAACCGATTTTTTTAAAGCTGACTTGAATCAACAGAGGATACTCTTAGCTTTCAGACCATAACAAAAAAGTTATTTTTTTTTTTAAATCATATTTGGATGTCGAACGTTATTGAACCAAAAACATTAAAATTTTGCTATAAAATGGACCAGTATTTATGGTTTTCAGAACCACCAAAATATTTGGAATTGGTTTATTATTCAGCAAAATTCAGTATGAGACATATATGTCCAATTGGTCGTCAATGGTAAAAAAGATATTTTATAGTTTTATATTTTTATTAAATTAAAATAATGCTTAATATTAAATCAACAATTAATTCAACTATAAATAAAAAGACTTAGAAAAAAGCTAATTCTAAATATCTCAAAAATACAAAATCAATTATGGTAATCTTCGAAGCAATTACGGTTTTTTGTGAAACAAAAGGTTTTTTACAAAAGGAACGATTTTCTCCTCCATTTTTAATACAAACTAAAAAAGTAGTAATCGATTCTCTGTGATCTATATTTAAAAATTTACAACAAATACAAAACCAAAACTACAGTTATTTATGTAAAAAATAAAAACAAAATTACTGACTTGCTTTGAGCGGAGAAAATTAGTTGCTCACTAATTTTGACCGTTGACGACCAATGTGATATATACAGTCATGTGAAAAATAATAGGAAAGCTTATATCAAAATAGTTAAAATCCCAATTCTGTTTTAATTTTCAAAAATTTATCAAACAGATAATATAAATTGCCTGCTGGGATGTTGATGTGGTAAAGAACCGTTATCAGAGCAAAAATATTTTGTACAGTTTCACAGTTGTAGATCATTTTGTGTAGTGAGGTAATTTTAGAGTGTGCTTAATAATAGGGACGCGAATATTGAAGTGATTGTATATTTGAAGTATTGGGTTTTTTAAATATTTGCAGGCGATAAATATAAATAAATATAAATTGAACAAGTAGGAAAATTATAGTCGGTCCAGACCGACTATACGATACCCTATACCATACGTTTAGAGACCCTATCTCTTAAGCCAAACTAACTGGACATAGAAAATAAGCATAAAACAAATTTGAGTGGGATTTTTATTAATCTTTTTGGCTGCAGATAAGAAAAAGTTCATATCGGATGCTATATCTTTATGGGGACTAGGCCCAAAATTGGACCGATCCTGACCATGTTTGGTAAAGTCTCTTGTATTTTGCAAAAATATATACAAACAAAATTTGAGAAGACTCAGTGCAATATTTTTATTTTTTGATAGATTTAAGTGAAGATCGGGAAGCAGCTCTATATGGGGCCTATGAGTAAGAGTTGTCCCATAGGGATCATTTTTGGACTACTCATTAATGGATGTAATAAACGCATACAAAACCAATTTGAGTATGATCTATATGACAATTTGGATCTTATGGCAATTTATGTCGATTTCATAGGGGTCATTTGTATGGGGCTAGGTCTGAACATGGACCGATTCACGCCAATTTCAATAGCGTTCATCCTATGGCCGATGAAAGCTTACATACCAAATTTCATCAAAATATATTCATATTTGCGACCTGCAGTTTGATTACAAGGTTTACATGGACACACAGACGGACGGACTGACGGACGGACGGACGGACAAAGTCATTATACCCAAACCACATAGTGGTATAGGGTATAAAAATTAACCATATAATATAATTTAGTCATTCAATATGGGCAGAGGATAACATTGCAGAGCGAGCTTCGTCAACAAATAAAAAAAAACCTGAACAATCAGGAATTTTCATACCGGAAAATAGTCGAAACGCTGAATTGCTCTAGGCGAATGGTAGAGAATGCAATAAAATATAAGATCAAGAAAGAAACGCGTGGACGAAAATCAAAAATGTCTCCAAACCTTGAAAGAAATATAGTGAGATATGTAAAAAAGAACCCCGTTACATCTTCTAGTCAAATTAAAAAGGAATTTTCTTTGGACGTCGACACTTCCACTATTCGCAAAAGGCTAATTAATCAAAATTAAAAAGCAAAGAGACCCAGAAAAGTACCTTTTTTGCCCAAACGAAATATTAATAGAAGATTACTTTGGTTCTCGGATAACATTATCAACGTACTAAGCTGGCCTGCTCAATCACCGGGCCTGAATCCGATCGAAAACTTGTGGCAAGAAGTAAAAGTAGCTTTGAGGGGTAAAAATGCAACAAACCAAGATACACTCTGGTCAATAGTACAGGAAGCGTGGAAAACTATTCCCCGGGCCACATGCCAATGTATAGCTGTTATTCAAAATAAAGGATTTGCAATAAAGTATTAAAAAAACAATATTTAAAAATTAAAAGTATTTAAAAAAATAAGAATTTAATATTTTTTTCTTAAAAACTCTGCAAATGTCCCATGGATTTTTTCCTTGAAGGAATTGAAAAAGAATATTTTTGACGACACTTTTGTTTAGAAATGTTGGGTCGTTAAGTACGAAGCCATAAAAAAAATTTCCAGCGGTGTAGGTTCGGTTGTGAAAGGGTTAAATAACGGTTGAGATACCATCTTCTATTTTTAGCGTTTAATCAACTTTGATACTTAAGTTTAAAAGTTTCCATTGTTATGGCATCAGTAAAAATGCTTTTTTCCTTTATCTATTTTTATACCCTATACCACTATGTGGTTTGGGTATAATGACTTTGTGCTGCTGTTTGTAACAACCAAAAATATTTGACATAGACCCATCTATATTTATACCGATCGAATCAGAATCACTTTCTGAGTTGATTTAACAATGTCCGTCCGTCCAAATTGTCATATAGATCTTACTCAAATTGGGTTTGTATGCGTTCATTACATCCACTAATGAGTAGTCCAAAAATGATCCCTTTGACCCCATATAGAGCTGCTTCCCGATCTTCACTTAAATCTATTAAAAAACAAAAATATTGCACTGATTCTTCCCAAATTTTGTTTGTACATATTTTTGCAAAATACAAGAGACTTTACCAAACATGATCAGGATCGGTCCATTTTTGGACCTAGTCCCTTTATAGATATAGCATCCGATATAAACTTTTTCATATCTGCAGCCAAAAAAATTAATAAAAATCCCACTCAAATTTGGTTTTTGCTTATTTTCAATGTCCAGTTAGTTGGGCCTAAGAGATAGGGTTTCTAAACGCATGGTATAGGGTATCGTATAGTCGGTCTAGACCGACTATAATTTTCTTCCTTGTTTTTATCATAGAGTGATTTCGCAAAAAAAAAACATAATTTTTTGAAATATGTTAAAAAACAAAATTGACAGATTCATGATTTTGTAAAAGTTTCCAATGTATTGTCATTAACTGTATGCTCCTAGCTATTTTTTTATCAATTGTATATGAACGCATGACTTTTTTTATATATTTTATAAATTTCCTTTATAAATTTCATTTAAAAAATATAACGTAAATAAATAAGTAAAACTTGATAAATAAACAAAATAATTAATTACAAATATTTACAAATTCATATATCTGTGGTCACAAGTATTAACCGCCTAAGTTAAAAATCAAGCTTTTGAGAAAAATAACTTTTTATATGTAATGGTCAGAATGTTTTCATTAATAACTTTTTAATAAACAGTGTTAGAGAAATGGGGATTTCACGTAAATATAAAGCGTTTTCAGTAGAATATGAAAGCATACATAACTCAGACCGTTCTTAAGTCGACTTAGGCGGTTATCGTTTGTGACCACATATATGTACTCGTATGTATGTATTTTTAAAAAATATTTATAAAACGAACATGTGTATAATATAAATCCACGTAATCACACTTCGAACACAATTAAGAATATGTATGTCACGTATATAAACACGTATATAAACACGCAAAATATAAGAAAAAATTAACTAAGCTGAATTATTTTTCGACATAGATGTAAACATCTATTTCACAATACAATCACAAAAACAGCGGAAGACGTAAGACAAAATTGATTGTATTGGTGAAAAAATTATATGTAATAAATAACCTTTTTGAAAATGAAAAATGAAAAATGAAAAATGAAAAATAAAAATGCAAAATAAAAAATAAAAAATGAAAAATGAAAAATAAAAAATAAAAATCAAAACGAAAACGAAAAATGAAAAATAAAAACTGAAAAATAAAAAAAAAAAAATAAATAAAAAAAAAAATAAAAAAAATAAAAAAAATTAAAAACTTAAAATAAAAAATGAAAAATAAAAAATACAAAATGAAAAATAAAAAATGAAAAATTAAAAAAAAAATGAAAAATGAAAAATGAAAAATGAAAAATGAAAAATGAAAAATGAAAAATAAAAAATAAACAATAAAAAATAAAAAATAAAAAATAAAAAATAAAAAATAAAAAATAAAAAATAAAAAATAAAAAATAAAAAATAAAAAATAAAAAATAAAAAATAAAAAATAAAAAATAAAAAATAAAAAATAAAAAATAAAAAATGAAAAATGAAAAATGAAACATGAAAAATAAAAAATGAAAAATAAAAAACGAAAAACGAAAAATGAAAAATAAAAAACGAAAAACGAAAAATGAAAAATAAAAAACAAGTAGGATTATAGTCGGTCTAGACCGACTATACGATACCCTATACCATGCGTTTAGAAACCCTATCTCTTGGACATTGAAAACTGGACATTGAAAATAAGCAAAAACCAAATTTGAGTGGGATTTTTATTAATTTTTTTGGCTGCAGATATGAAAAAGTTCATATCGGATGCTATATCTATAAAGGGACTAGGTCCAAAAATGGACCGATCCTGATCATGTTTGGTAAAATCTCTTGTATTTTGCAAAAATATATACAAAAAAATTTTGAGAAGAATCAGTGCAATATTTTTGTTTTTAATAGATTTAACTGAAGATCGGGAAGCAGCTCTATATGGGGTCAAAGGGATCATTTTTGGACTACTCATTAGTGGATGTAATGAACGCATACAAACCCAATTTGAGTAAGATCTATATAACAATTTGGATCTTATGGCAATTTATGTCGATTTCATATGGGTAATTTGTATGGGGGCTAGGTCTGAACATGGACCGATTCTCACCAATTTCTATAGCGTTCATCCCATGGCCGATAAAAGCTTATATACCAAATTTCATCAAAATATATTCATATTTGCGACCTGCAGTTTGATTACAAGCTTTACATGGACACACAGACGGACGGACGGACGGACCACATAGTGGTATAGGGTATAATGAAAAATGAAAACTAAAAACTAAAAACTAAAAAATAAAAAATTAAAAATGAAAACGGAAAACGGAAAAATGAAAAATAAAAACTGAAAAATAAAAAAAGGAAACTATAAAAAATAAAAAAAATTAAAAACTAAAAATAAAAAATAAAAAATACAAAATGAAAAATAAAAAATGAAAAATGAAAAATAAAAAATGAAAAATAAAAAATGAAAATGAAAAATGAAAATGAAACACGAAAAATAAAAAATTAAAAATAAAAAATGAAAAACGAAAATTGAATTTTAAAAAACGAAAAATAAAAAATGAAAACTGAAAAACGAAAAATGAAAAATTAAAAATAAGAAATTAAAAACGAAAAAATAAAAATTAAGCGGTTGAAATAATAATAATAAATTTTTTATATTAGCAGAGCCCCTGCAGTTGATTGCTATAAATGATACATAGATGATGCTTTCTGTTTGATTTTAAAAAAGTGCCATAAAAAAATCTAGATGTTTACACATCTTCTCTATAATCGGACTCACATAATTTTTTTTTTTAATCTAGAATGGTAAATACCTGTGAGGCGACTTTTATAAAAAACTCACATTTCAGATTAAAATGTACAAAAATTTAATAAAACAAAAACATGAGTTAAAAAATATGTTTATCATTCTAGGGTTAAATAAGTTACACTGTGGAATATTTTCGGGGTATTTTTCTCTGGGGTGAGAAATTCAAAGTCACGGTGATAGTACTAGTACTAAAACCGCCAAAGGGTTTGGAGTTCTTAAGCCAAACTTAATGTTTGTTTGCTTAGTTTTTCAGATATAAAAAAAAAAGCTTGAAAACGGTTTTAATGCATAAGACCAATGAAAAAGCCATCGGTTCCAATCGCGTATAATACATAAACGAAAGAAACATTAAATGTACTAGGAAACATTTTAAAAATGGTTAACTACCTTAGTCGTAAACAGATGTGGCGTATGCTTTTTTTATTGCTACGAGCTCAAAAATATTTTAAACTGAATATTGCTTTATTTTTTCATCGTTTATGGCCACAAATGTGATCAGTTATTGACGAAAATTGATTTAAAAGAGGGAAAAAATTAAAATTTTTTGAAGTTTTCATTCGATCAAATCTTTATATAAGCCTTAGTTACAATTTTGCTGAAATATGAAATGAAAAATCATTAATGGTTCTTGAGTTACAGCTGAAAAACTAAATAAATATTAAAGTGCATAAAAAAAGTTTTCCCTGAGAATGCCAATTCCTTTAGAAGTTTTACTATTCTGGCCTAGTACATTCACCCTGACTGGGAATTTTTCATTATTGTATCTTTGGAACGACGTACTACACTGAGGAGTGGCTTCGGTCTGTGATTCCAGCTGTTTCATGAAAAGATTTACCCTCGTTTCTAAGCTTTAGAATAAGTTTTCTCTTGCCAGCTCCGATTTCTTTGATTTTGGGACTCATCTCAAAATATAGTTTAAAAAGAAATATAATTAAGAGAGATCCACTCTATACAGATAAATGTGTCTTCTACTAAAATTAAATCGATGTACATCATTAGATAATTCGTGGAATTCCACAAATGTAAATGTACGATTTATTTCGCTGGGACTTATAGTTGCCATTCAATGGTAAAAAGTTCGTAATTGATAATATTTTATTAAAATTTTTTGTTAATATTTAAAATTTTCATCTTTAAGTGTACGGATACTTTTTATAACAAGTGTAAACCAGATTTACGAAATAATCATTAGTATTATAAATAAAAACTTGCCAGCAAATCACTTTGGTCCAAGAAATTGTTCTTCTGAACTGGGGGCTAATCATCGCATTCGATATCGAGTAAAATCAATCAAAATTTCATATTTTGGTTTATTATTTAAAGAACGCGGACAAACATCAGACATTATTTTACTTTTACTATTAACTAGGGGCCAAAATTCGTAGACCCCTGATCTTAACTAAACTTGAAACAATTAACATTTTTAGCAGAACTTCTCAATTATTTTTTTCGCTGGGTATAAAAATAAAAAATTTCGTCGCCTCATAGTTATCCGCAAATATATAACAGCAAGAAATTGCGAGGAGAAAGGATAACATCATCATACTTTCCACGAGAACATCATGGCTGACAAAAAAAAAAACAAAAAGACAACAACAACAAAAACATCAAAATTTAGTGAAATGCTTAATTGAAAATTCAATTTGCATAAAGTTATTGAGTTTCAATGGGATTTAGGTTACTTTATGAATATCGTTGTTCGAAACAAAAAAAATAAATAAAAAAAAAAAATACAAGTAAGAAAATTATATTATTATTTTTAGACTGACTACACGATACCCTACACCAATAGTTTCGTGAAATGGTCTAAAATCCAACTTTGCAGAGGTCATAATTGGATATAGAAAATGAGAATAAACAAAGTTTGAATGGCATTCCTCCAAATATGAAAAAGTTTATTACATTTTTCAATGTGTACCAGGTCAAAAATGAACCGATCATTACCATATTTAGTAATGGCACTTATTTTACTCAAAAACATAAACTACCAAATTTGAGAAAGATCTACAAATACAGGAAGCAGCTTTATATGGGAATTATGATTAAAAATGGTCCTACAAGGTTTATTTTTTGGACCACTTATTTGTGTGTGTAATAAAAACACATGAACTACAATTGACCGGCCTCTATATGATAATCTGGATATTACGGCAATTGAAGTCAATCTCACACGGGTTATTTTGATGGCGGTTATGGGTCTGAATATTCAGTAATTATTACCAATTTTAGTAACGATCGTCCCATGGTTGACAAACACTTACATACAGAATTTCATCAAAGATATTTATATTTGGACCTTTACTTTGATTAATATGGACTCACTGACAGACAGACAGACGGAGGAACGGACATGGCTAGAACGACTCAGATAGTGATTCTGAGTCACAAAGTGATTCTGAATCGATCGGTATAATAAAAGGTTTGTCAAATATTTTATGATAATTACAAGGCGTCAGCACAAACTCATTATAGGGTATGAAATTTCCAAAAAGTAGACCAACAAAATGATACAAAATGCAAACAGACTCCATTGAATTGGGTAAAAGTTATTTTCTAGATTCCTTTAATTTGACGATAAAGAATTTTTTAACTGAAACCAATAAAAAACAAGTAAGAAAATTATAGTCGGTCTAAACCGACTGTACAAAACCATCTTAGGTTCAACCAATTGCATATAGAAACAAGTAAGAAAATTATAGTTGGTCTAGACCGACTTTACGATACCCTATACCATGCCCTATCTCTTAGGCCCAACTAACTGGACATAGAAAATAAGCAAAAACCAAATTTGAGTCTGATTTTTATTAATTTTTTTTGGCTGAAGATATGAAAAAGTTCATATCGGATGCTATATCTATATGGGGACTAGGTCCAAAAATAGACCGATCCTGATTATGTTTGCTAAAGTCTCCTGTATTTTGCAAAAATATATACACACAAAATCTGAGAAGAATCAGTGCAATATTTTTGTTTTTTAATAGATTTAAGTGAAGATCGGGAAGCAGCTCTATATGGGGCCAAAGGTATCATTTTTGGACTACTCATTAATGGACGTAATGAACGCATACAAAACCCAATTTGAGTAAGATCTATATGACAATTTGGATCTTATGGCAATTTATGTCGATTTCATAGGGGTAATTTGTATGGGGGCTAGGTCTGAACATGGACCGATTCTCACCAATTTCAATAGCGTTCATCCCATGGTAGATAAAAGCTTATATACCAAATTTCATCAAAATATATTCATATTTGCGACCTGCCGTTTGATTACAAGCTTTACATGGACACACAGACGGACGGACGGACGGACGGACGGACGGACATTGTTAAATCAACTCAGAAAGTGATTCTGATCCGATCGGTATAATTAAAGATGGGTCTAGGTCAAATATTTTTGGTTGTTACAAACAGCAGCACAAAGTCATTATACCCAAACCACATAGTGGTATAGGGTATAAATAAGCATAAACTAAATTTGAGTGGCATTGTTATTAACTTTTTTGCCTACAGACATGAAAAAGTTAAATCGGATGCTATATTTACATGGGGCTTAGGTCAAAAAATTGACCGATCCTTAGCACAGTTGGTCAAGTCTCTTATGTTTTACAAAAAAAAAAAACGTACAAACTAAATAAGAGAAAAATCTGTGCAATAATTTTGTTTTTCGATAGATTTAAGTTAAGACCGGGAAGCTGATTTATATGGGGGCTATGACTAAGACTTGTACTACAAGGTTTAATTTTGGACTACTGAGTAATGAGTTTAATAAACACAAATAAATCAAATTTGACTAAGATCTATATGATAATTTGGGTGTTACGGCAATTTAAATTGATCACATGGGGTCATTTGTATGGGGACTAGGTCTGAACATTTTTAATAGCGTTCGTCCTATGGCTGATAAGAGCTTATACACCAAATTTCATCGAAATGTATTACAAGGTTTACAATGCGCCAGAGACGGACTCTACTCAGAGATCAATTCTAAGTCAATCGGTATAACACGTCAAATATTTTTTGTAGTTACAAATCTGACCACATAGTGTTATCTATAGTATTAATAGGCAAGGCGATTTCTTGTGACCGATATAAAAATTTTAATTACAAACCGATTTTGACCAAAAATAGCTCATTGAAAAGGTATTTCTTTTTAGCTGTCCATCAGATTTACAGATTTGCACCATCTGGAACATTTTTTTTTTTTTTACTAATGCTCATTTAAAGTTGCTACTTACACATACACAAAACACATACTGTGTGTGTGTGTTTATTATAAATATCAAAAGCCCTATATTGAATTGTGAATTGGCTAAAATTGATTTGCATACCTTTAGGTTTTTATAAAATTATTTATTAACAAACCCATTTACATATCTTCTGCGCGTTCAACAAATATTTATAATGAAATTTAATGAATTTTATTTAAAAAGTGTCGAATTGTAAATTGGCTAAAATTGATTAGCGTACCTTTAGGCTCTTATAAAATTATTTATTAAACTAAAATTTCCTAGAATTTGCACTCGAATTTCGAGGGCTGGGTTATATATTTCAGGGAAATGGTAGCACAAGATTTACAAAGTTCTTTGAAAAACTCATTACAAGTTTAATTTGGTTTATTTTGATGCTTGTAGTTGCCTTGATTTAAGGCCAATGCCTTCATAACTTTTTTGTTTATTTAAATAATAGCAATTTTTCAGACATATTGCAATTATTACTGTAATTAATATGCAATTTTTAATTTTGTTTCAATGGTGCGTGGTAAAGAAGAAGAAGAAAGCATATATTTAAAAAATTCAAAACTACACTGTATTCTTAATCGGACCGGTTTCTGGTATATCAGCCTTCATCAGCGATTTATTGAACATTGTGATAATTGTTATGTTATAATTGAATAGATTGTTTCTATATGAAATTTTTCTACTAAGTAGAAGGCTGAAGGCTGAAATGCCAGAAACCGGTCCGATTAAGAATACAGTGTAGTTATGAATTTTTGAAATATATGCTTTCTTCTTCTTCTTTACCACGCACCATTTAAATAATAGCGGATCCCGCCGAACGTTATTACATTAAAATTTACATTATTAAATAAATAGTTTCCGTGTGCGTTCAAAATTAATCATTTACATATACAACAATTTTCTCGTTACGACTTTGATTCTGGTCCCAGATAAATTATATTAAAAATTTTATTAATGTGGCAGGTATAAAGCCCATTAATTAGCTGCCATCCATTTTTGGCTCTACTACATAAATTTATAACAAGTTGCAAGACTCTCGCATGCGAATACTCTAGAAATGTTATGATAAATGTTTACTTTACATGGGATAAAAAAAAAACTTGGATATAAAAAAAAACTTGAACCGAACCCATTGTGTCAATCTCGATAGCTCTTATGGTTCCGGATATCATTAATTACAAACAAACGCAGCAATGATTTTATTTATGAAAATATTGTCTGCTGTCTCTAACGAAATCATTTTTTCATCCATCCAAGAAGCATTTTCATTGTGCACGTGAGGATGATTCAATTCAACTCAAACTGTTAGCAAATGTTAGTGTGAGTATAGTTGTTGTTTTTATTTTTTTTAAGAATTTATTTTGGTCAATACTTCAAAAATTTACATTTAAATAAATTGTTAAGACTTGATTTTAATTAAAAGATTTGTGATTTTAATTCTGTAAAATAAATTTTATTGAAGTGTTTCCAGATTTTAAATCCAATTTACAAAAGATGTGCCAGGTTTTGTAATATAATTTAATTTAATAAAATTTAATACAATTTATTTATTGAGTTTGCAGATTACACGTTGAAAAATTAGTTTTTCGCTTTATTAGGAGAGACTTGGTTTATTTTATATGCTGATAAAAATAATGCCCTACACAGTGTTGCCATGTTAGCATTTAAGTTGCTAGATTTAGCAACTTTTTTTTCGTTTAGCATCCAAAGTTTATAAAATGATGCTAGATGCTAACTTAGCATCTTTTATTAATAAAAAGTTGCTTTTAACATCTTTTTTTTATTTTTTTTTTCATTATTTTTGAATATACAATTTCAAATTTAAAGTGTAATATGAGAAATGTGTGTACTACTCTTTTTACCACTCTGCTCGTTTCTTTCAACAAATATTTTGAAATAAAAGAATGTAAACAGCAACACAACAACAGTTGTTAAAGAATTAAAAAGTCGATTGTCAAAAGATATTATTTTATTAAAAAAAAAAAAATGGCAACATTTTCAATACAAAACACATTAAACCGGGCAAAAGAACCGATAACCAATATATTAGAATATTTTAAAGTTAGATCATCTGAAACAGAACAAATTCAAATCCAATGGAGTTATATCCCAGAACAATATTGGGATACAACACTGAGTACAACCTCTTTATGGATTGAAGTTAATAATTTCAAAAATTATATTGGCGAAAATCCATTTAAAGAGTTATCCATATTTTTATTGTCTTTATTAGTTTTGTCTGTCTCAAAAGCCGGAGTTAAACGTTTGTTTAGTTTAATGGCTTTAGTTAAAAACAAACAGAATAAAATCAGAGTTGTTATGTTCTATAAATCGGGTAAAAGAAGGGTTGAAATTGAAAAATGCGTGCTGTTATACTTATAATATACCGAGCGATGTCGTTGATAAAAGCCGATCGCCAGAAAAATATCAGAGCCAAGAAGAACTTGAAGACGAAGACATAACAAAAATATTAAATTCCATAAACCAATTATTGTAATATATATATATATATATATATCTATAATATTAATAGGCTAGGCGATTTCTTGTGGCCGATGTTTTGTTCTACCGTTTTATCCCGTTTTTGAATAACATATATTTTTTGAAAGGTATTTCTTTTTAGCTGTTCAGCAGACTTACAGATTTTTAAATTTTTGCCTTTGTTTTGAGTAAATTGCATTTAAAGTTGCTACTAATACATACATAAAATTATACAACGCTATGTGTGTGTTACTGTGCTTGTTAATGAGTTTGTTTTCTTCATTCACAATAAAAATAAACCAAAAAGTGTTGGTTTGTGAATTTGCTAAGTTTAAAAATAAAGTTACTAGAAATTGCACTCGAATTTCGAACGCTGGAATCTGCTAGTATATATATATATATATATATATATATGTTCTCGTCGTTCCTATAAGGAGCATAGGACCTCAATTGTAATATACTCGTATCTTTTGATAATGTAAATTCTGTTATATTTGAAATTTAAACAAAAAACTCTAAAATTAAAAATATTTAATTTAAAATTAAAAAAAATCAATTTGATGTTAAAAAAAATTACAGATGAAATTCAAAATAATTTTAATTAAAATTTAAAAAATATAAATCGAAACGTATATTTTATATTCATTTTTCCATTTAAAAACCAAAGAATTTATTAATAACTATTTAATTTTTCTGTTAAAAATTAATGAAATTTGAAAAAAAAATTTTGCATTTTTTTTTTTTTTTTTTTGAATCCAGTACGTTTTAGCATCCTTTTTTGCTATTTACAATTTCAAATTATGGCAAAACTGGCCCTATATGCTATCGTTAGTCCAGCACTATGCAGTACAGGGGGCAAATCGTCGCATTCGATATCGAGTAAAATCAATCGAAATTCCATAGTTTGGTTTAATATTTAAAGAAGACGGACAATCGTCAGACCTCGTTTCACATTTACTATTAACTCTGGACCATAACTCGTTAGCTGTGACAGAGTAAAATTACTCTTAGTATTTTATTTTGGAAAATAAAAAAATAATTTCGATCGAAAAATTTCGATAACGAATGCGACGATTCGACCCCAGATGATATTTAGAGTACGGTGGCTATTATGAACAACTTTCGATTTTCAATTGTGGTCGAATTAACAGATCGAACGAATTTTCATTTGGTATTATGGCGCACATTCGATAAAATAGCTCTATTGTGAATTTCACTCAATTGCATTATTTACAATAGTACATATTTATAAGCTGGCACTATTGTATTGTTTGTTTACAAATTTATAAAAGAAAAAAATTAATTATTTATTAACATGGAATTATAGTTCTATAATTCGTCTGATGAAGATTAATGCTTCATCACGAGAGATGCGTCCAACATTTTGGAAATGGATTCCACTACATAAGTATGCGAGGTTTTAACAAGGGTACCATTTGTTTACAGATTTATAGCAAATTTTCAACTGCAAGGAGGTGTTAATGGAATTGCTGTCTACTACAGATGAACTGCTCCGGCAATGAACACAAGGTAGATCAATCTCATGAAATTAAAATAATTTTCAACTTATATTTTCAATAAGTTTTACAAACTGCCATCCAGCATCGAAAGCAAAATTGTGTTCGATTGAAAATTCGTTGTACAGCCAGCTCATAATTCGAATTTGACATTCGATAGTCGATGTTCGATAGCCAGCGAAGATCGAAGATCGAATACAACTCATAATAAGGGCCTAAATGTCATAAAAGAAATTTATAATAATTTCTACTCTGAAATAATACTTAAGGTCCATTTACAAGATACCACTCAGTCGTATGATTTTTCGACATAAAAATCCGATGAAATTCATCGGACTGTCATAAAGTCGTACCGACATTATTTCTGCACACTTAGGCCATTTAAGCCATCACACTCAGTCTTATGAAAACAGCTGTTTAGAATAACAAACAAATTTATTTTGAAATTTATATTTTATTTCCACTTTCTTTGTTTTAGTGTACCTTTTTTTTAATACTAGCAGATACCAGCGCTCGAAGTTCGAGTGCAATTTCTAGGCAGCTTTATTTTTCAACTTAGCCAATTCACAAATCAACACTTTTATGGTTTATTATTATTGTGAATGAAGATAACAAACTCGTTAACAAACACATTCATAAATTTAATAAATCACACATAGCATATGTATAGTTTTACGTATGTGTTAGTTAGCAACTTTAAATGAAATTTACTCAAAATAAAGGAAAAAATTAAATAATCTGTAAATCTGCAAAACGTCTAAAAAGCCATACCTTTCAAATAATATACGTTCGGTCAAAATCGGGATAAAACGATAGAACAGAACATCAGCCACAAGATATCGCCTAGCCTAGCCTATTAATATTATAGATTACCAAAATAAAAACTCTGGGGTCGAATCATCGCAGTCGTTATCGAAATTTTTCGATCGAAATTATTTTTTTCTTTTCCAAAATAAAATACTTAGAGTAATTTTAGTCTTTCACAGCTAACGAGTTATGGTCCATAGTTAATAATAAAAGTGAAACGAGGTCTGACGATTTTCCGTCTTCTTTAAATAATAAATCAAAATATGGAATTTCGATTTATTTTACTCGATATCGAATGCGACGATTTGTCCCCCTGGTCCGATGAAAATGGCAAGGTTTTAGAAATGTTTCTAAAACCATCGGACTTGGAAAATAAAATCCTACAGACTGTCAATTTCATAACATAAGCTTTTTACATGATACGACTTTTCATAATACTCGACTTTTTGATAGATAGTATTACAAAGTGTGGTAGTGTAAACTGGCCTTTAATAACACTATGGAGGTGAGTTATATTATTAAAAATTTTTATTTATTTCATTGTCACAAAACCACTTTGTCAACCGATTTTAAATAATCGAATGAATTTGATTTCAAATTTATGGACAGAAAAATTTGTGTGAAGTTTTTTGTTTAACTTAACAGAAATTGTAAAAAAAAATTTCTCCCAAAAAGAACATTATAAACTTTTATATCTGGTATCACTGTTTTAATATTAAGAAGTGAAATCCCACCAATTGAAACGCTTGTAGTTTCAGGTGGACACTGAAATAAAGCACTGTTCAAAATTATAGCGCACTTTTAAGTTTAAACTTTCGTGTGGATTTTTAAAAGGCGTTCTTATGAAATAATTTTTTTTTATTTTTTTTTTTGTACTCAACAGTGTTGTAAATTTATGTTAGAAGAAAAAAATGTTACATTCAAAACAAAAGAGTGGATTTAAATGCAAAATTGTATGTCATATATGAGTTGTACACAACTATAGCGCTCTCTTTTAGAACATCTCTGTATATATTATAACGGTACTATTTGCTCACATTATTTTATTTTAAACATGAAAATGCATTCAGTTCTTTTTAAAACCACGTGTTGTGAGTCACATTTAAGCACCGTGGTCAAGATTTTTGATTTTTGATTTTTTGTTTTTTTTTTTTGTTTGTTTTGATTATAAATATACAAAGAAATGGGTTGAAAAACCGTCAATTTGGAGCAAAAAAATTCTATAAAAACACTGCTTTTAGAAAACTTTTCGCATACAGAAATATCAAAAAGACTTGGGGCTCCCGAAAATGTGTTTATAATGTAGCAAAAAAAAAGTTTTTTTGATAAACCGCTGACACATAAGCCAGGTTAAGGCCGTTTAAAGTGCACAACACCTGCTCAAGATCGGCTTTTAATACAAATGTGTAAGAAAAATTGTTCCGCCAGTAGTCGTGAATTAGCGTTGGAATAGTTAACCTCTCTTGGAAATTGGAAACGTCGCCCATTCCGTAATAAGTGCCAAATAAAAAAAGAGATTCAATTGGTGCAAAAAGTATGCTAATTGGACTGAACGAGATTGGAATCGGGTTGTTTTTAGTGACGAATCCCACTTTGAGTTAATCAGTCATAAAAATCGATCATTTGTCCGCTGTACAACGGAAGAAAAGGATCAGTCGTTTTGCTTCCAGCGTAGAATGCAGGGTGATGGTGGATCTGTCAGCGTATGGAGGTGCTTTACGGCACATGGAACGGGTTTATCATTCTTTTATGATGGACGACTGAATGCTCGAAGCTATATTGATTTAATCTCGGAAGAGTTTCCATCATATTATGATCAAGTTGTAGAGTCTGGAACGGCACAAAGCTATTTTCAGTAAGATAATGCCATGAGTCAAAATTTTCGATTAATTGTTTCAAAACTAACAATATAGCCCTTTTGGATTGGCCACCAACATCTCCAGATCTGAATCCTATCGGAAGTCTGCTCTGTTATTGATCGCGATATCCAAAAGTACAAAATATAACCACAGAGGATTTAAAAAATGCTATAAGAGACATTTGGTCGAAGATTACCATTGATGACTGTAATAAATTTATAAAAATCCATTCCATATAGAATCAAATGCATACTTAAAGCCAAGGTAAATGTATTTCATCATATTAAGTAAAAACTTTCAATAATAATGTATTAAATGAACGCAATTTTTAATTTGCAATGTATGTGCGCTATAATTTTGAACAATGAATTTTTGAGTTGTTTCAAAAAAAAAACATATATTTAATTTATTTTACTTTTTTTAACAGAATTGTGATATGATTTCAATAATTTTTAATAATTCTGGTTTGTAACCACAAAAAAAATATTTTTTTATTTTATTTAAAGTTAAATTAAGGCCGAAAAAGTTTTTTATGAGTACGCTATAATTTTTAACAGTGTTTTCTGTAGGTGCATTTTGTTTAAAGTTATGAAAACTCAAGTTTTTTTTTGTGACAGAAGTAAGTAAATAGGTGAAAAAGTCTTAATTGAAAATAAATTTGAATTTAAATTCCATTTAAAACAATTTAAGATGGATCGTGAATATCACTGCAGTGAAGAAGAATAGATTTTATAAAATTTTAAATTTTGATCATTTAATTATTTGTTATTTTTAGGGCACCTGACCGATCCTAAATTTTACGTATGATACTACGACGAATTTGTATATCGCTCCGTCCTAATACATGTTCTGATTTATAAGGCCATTATTTGAGAATATCTAAATTTTTTTATTTTTATACTTTTTATACTATACATTTCTTACAGGCGGTACCCAGTTTAAAATGCCTGTTTTTAATCTATACTAATATAATAAAGAGGTAATGTGTGTTTGTTTGTTTGTTTGTAGGAGGTAATCTCCGTAACTACCCATCTGATCTTCCTGAAACTTTCTTAGAGTCTAACTGCGGATATGGGAAGTGCTATAGGCTATAATTTTTTAAATATTTTTGGTGGGCGTGGCACCTCCCACACAAAGTAAATTTTTAATATCATATACATATATTGAGTACTATGATAGGGAGAGCTTTGCAAATTTGTGTGAGGTCACCTCTTGTTAATATTAGTAGCTACGCCGAAAATGGGCGGGATCGGATAAGTGGGCGTGGACTCTCCCATACAAGTAATAGTTCAATGTTATATTTCTCCAGTAATGTGATAGAGAGAGCTTTTCAAATTTTTCTGATTTCACCTATTATTAATGTGAGTAGTCGAATGCAAAATGGGGAGTATCGGACCAATAGGCGTGGCACCTGCCATACAAAGTAAATATAAAATGCCATATATCTGGAGTACTGTAATAGTGAGAGTCTTGGGACTTTGTGTAAGCCCATAAGTAATTCATTCGATTAGTTGGATAAAAAATGGGCGTGATCGGAGAAGTGGGAGTAGCACCGCCCATACAAAGTAAATATATGATATCATATAACTGGTGTGCTAAAAAAGGAAGCTTTGACACTTTGCACGAGCCTATCAGATCTGAGTATGAGTAGTCGAACAAAAAATTGGCGGGTTCACACCAATGGGCGAGGCACTCCCCATGCAAAGTAACTATTTAATGTCATATATCTGGATTACTGTAAAAGAGAGAGCTTTGTGGCTTTGCGTGAGCCCATAGGTTCTTTGTGTGATTAGTCGAACAAAAAAATGGGCGTGATCGGAGCAGTGGGCGTAGCACCGCCCATGCAAAGTGGATATCTAATATCATATAACTGGTGTACTATAAAAGGGAAAGACTCGATATTTTGCACTAGTCCATCAGATATTAATGTGAGTAGTCCAATAAAAATTGGGCGAGATGGGATTAGTGGGCGTGGCACCTCCTATGTAAAAAATATCAAGCAATACGAAAGCGACAGTCTTTTGACAAGTCATTAGTTATCAATGTGCGTTGTCCTGGAAAATATATCGCCAAAATCAAAAATCGCCAAACCCAAAAAAAATAAAAATTAAAATCGCCCAGAAAACAAAAATCTTTAAAATCAAAAATGGGTAAAATCAAAAATCGCTAAAAAGAAAAATTGCCAAATGATATTCTAAGTTCAAGGCCAATAGTTAAGTGTTGCCAGATCTAATATGGATAATCCATCTTCTTCTCATGGGCAGCTACATGTACCTTGCTCCATGGTAGGAATGCCGAAAAATCTGATAATTGTTGTACCGAATGAAAAAATAAAAAACATTGTACATCAGCATCAGAAAGCATTGAAATAAAAAAATCTATACTAATAATCTATACTAACATAATTAAGAGGTAATATTTGTTTGTTTGTTTGTTTGTTTGTTTGTAGGAGGTAATCGCCGTAACTGCTCATCTGATCTTCCTGAAATTTTCACATAGTCTTACTGCTGATATGGGAGTGCTACAGGCTTTAATTTTTTTAAATATTTTTAGTGGGCGTGGCATCTCCCATACAAAGTAATTTTTTAATATCATATTTATTAAGTACTTTTATAGAGAAAGCTTTGCAAATTTGCCTCAGGTCATCTATTATTAACGTGAGTAGTCAGACAAAAAAACGGGCGGGATTAGACAAATGCGCGTGGTACCCCCACACAAACTTAATATTAAATGTTATATATCTGAATTACTGTATTAGTGAGAGCCTTGGGACTTTGCGTGAGCCCTTTCATAACGATTCGGAGCGGGGGAGGGGGAGGGTGTAGCGAAGCACACCGGGTTACATCTAGTGATTTATAAAACTCTATGAGTTAATGCTTAATTTTGCTCGAAAAACAAAAAAAAAAGCATACTCAATTTTTATACCCTATACAACTATATAATAACTTTGTGTTAATATTTGATATAGACCCATCTTTTATTATACCGATCGACTCAGAACCACTTTCTGAGTCGATTTAACAATGTCCCTTCATCCGTCTGTCCGTCTGTGAGTCCATGTAACCCTTACAATCAAACTACAGGTCGCAAATATGAGTACATGTTGATGAAAATTGGTATATAAGCTTTTGTCAGCCATAAGACAAACACTATTGAAATTGGTGAAAATCGGTGCATATTCAGACCTAGTCACCTAGACCCCTATGAGATCGACTTAAATTGCCATAAGATACAAATTATCATATAGATCTTGGTCAAATTTGGTTTATGTATGTCGATTACATCCATTTATCATTTATCGATAAATAAACCCCATATGGCAATTCTTTGTCATAGTCCCCATATAAAACTGCTTTCTGATATTCACTTAAATCTATCAAAAAACAAAATTATTGCACAGATTTTGCTCATATTTAGTTTGTACATGTTATTGCAAAAAATATGGTCAAGATCGCTCTATTTTTTGACCTAGTTCCCATGTAAATATAGCATCCGATATGAACTTTTTCAAAAGTGTAGGCAAAAAAAAATGAATAACAATGCCACTCAAATTTGTTTTAATCTTGTGTACTTTATCCAATTAGTTGGACCTGAGACCCCCTCTCTAAACGTATCGACTATAATTTTCTTACTTGTTAAACCTGGGATTTGTAATTATGTGATTTATTTTTGCTTTAAAGCTGGTAGAATTCTCTTTAATCTGAACCAAACCGATTTTTTAAAATATTATTTGCAATATTTTCTTTTGTGTCATTGAAAAAAAATTAATTTTTCATTACCAAAATTAGTTTCGAGCAAATTAATAAAATGAAAATAAAAATAAATTTAAAAATTTTTTAGATTCATATTGAAAAGAATTTTACCAGCTTTCAAACCATAAAAAAAAATCTGGTAAAAATTATTCCTGTTACCTGTTTACAGTTTCGCAAATTTTGGTTGTGAGAAAGACGTGTTAAAAGTTTTACATGACCTGTAACTGTAGTATCTTTAGAAAGTTTGTTATAAAATTTTGTTTTTGTTGGCCCTATTTAGTAAAAATAGTTAAGAGTGTTAAATTTGGCTTTGCTAGCTACCCTGCACCTTACGTTTACATTAACATCTAGATTTATTTCACTATTTATAGCTAACTAGCAGATTCCAGCCCTAAAAATTCAAGTGCAATTTCTAGGCAGCTTTATTTTTCAACTTAGCCAATTCACAAACCAACACTTTTATGGTTAATTATTATTGTGAATGAAGATAAACTTAAAAAATTTAATAAAACACACATAACATATGTATAATTATATGTATGTGTTAGTAGCAACTTTAAATGCAATTTGCTCAAAATAAAAGAAAAAATTTAAAAATCTGTAAATCTGCAAAACGGCTAAAAAGAAATACCTTTCAAATAATATACGCTTGGTTAAAATCGGGATAAAACGGTATAACAACACATCGGCCACAAGAAATCACCTAGCCTATTAATATTATAGATGTAGACAAAATATTTGAAAAATTAAACAATTAGATAAACTTATTACTAAATTAATACAACAAACACACTGTTTTGTAGCATTTTTTTAGAGGTGTCTTCATATTTTAGCAGATATCTTGGCATATCTATATGTACCTAGAATTTGAAACAAATAATTTTGCGGTGTCATTGGTTTATTTTGAATTTCTCATTTGAATGATTTGAACATTTCACTTCAAAGATCAGAAGTAAATATTTAAGATGCAAATGAAAAGATTACAGCTCTCCAGCAAAAATTAGCGCTTTGGAAGAAACTGGTAACAAAAGATAATAACGCAAGTTTCCCGACCTTTGAAATGATTTTTGTAGATGAGGACTTATTAATGGTAAAACCGACATTTTAGGACATTTTGTAATCTGTTTTGATATATATATAAGACAATTTGAAAAACGATCAATGGATTCGGAACCCTTTCATATGTAATTTGGATTGCATGCATGACTCTGATATGCTAAAGGAGGATCTTATTGATTTGCAGAGTAAAGCTATGTTGAAACAAACATTTACCAAACAAAATCTTGATGATCCTATCCAGATTTGGCCAACAAAACGTTTTCTTGATACCGTTTGCAACAACATAACTCTGTGAATCTGCATTTTTAACTTTGGTTAATATAAAAACGAAAAATAGAAATCGGTAGGATGAACTGCGTTTAGCTTTGGCCAAAACTGTCCCACGCATTTCTTACCTTGCTGACGGGAAACAACAACAATCATCCTATTAATGCAGGCCCAGAAATATTATCAAAATTTTTTCTTGCAAGTTTATGTAATAAAAGAAATAAAATAATATTATACTAGCAGAGCCCATCCCTTGAAATTAAAGTGCAAAATTCTAGGAAATTTTATTATACCTTATACCACTATGTGGTTTGGGTATATTGGCTTTGTGCTGCTGTTTGTAACAACCGAAAATATTTGACCTAGACCCATCTTTTATTATACCGATCGAATCAGAATCACTATCTGATTTTAACGATGTCCGTCCGTCCGTCCGTCTGTGTGTCCAAGTAAAGCTTGTAATCAAACTGCAGGTCGCAAATATGAATATATTTTGATGAAATTTGGTATATAAGCTTTTATCGGTCATAGGATAAATGCTGTTGAAACTGGTGAGAATCGGTCTATGTTCAGACCTAGCCCCCATATAAATGACCCCTATGAAATCAACATAAATTGCCATAAGATCCAAATTATCATATAAATATTAGTCAAATTGGGTGTGTATGTGTTTATTATATCCATTAATCAGTAGTCCAAAAATGATCCCTATGAGACAACTCTCAGTCATAGGCCCCATATAGAGCTGCTTCCCGATCTTCACTTAAATCTATCAAAAAACAAAAATATTGCACTGATTCTTTTCAAATTGTGTTTGTATATATTTTTGCAAAATACAAGAGACTTTACCAAACATAGTCAGGATCGGTCCATTTTTTAGCCTAGTCCCCATATAGATATAGTATCCGATATGAACTTTTTCATATCTGCAACCAAAAAATTTAGTAAAAATCCCACTCAAATTTGGTTTATGCTTATTTTCTACATCCAGTTAGTTAAACGGATGGTATAGGGTATCGTATAGTCGGTCTAGACCGACTATAAATTTCTTACTTGTTTTTCATTTTCATTTAATAATAACTTTAAAGGAGCCTAAGGGTATGCTAATCAATTTTAGCCTATTCACTATTCAACACAGTATGTGTTTTACGTATGTGTTAGTAACAACTTTAAATGAGCATTACTCCAAAAAAAAAAATGTTCCCGACGGTGCAAATCTGTAAATCTGGTGGAAAGCTAAAAAGAAATAACTTTCAAATGGGGTATTTTTTGTCAAAATCAGTTATTATTTAAAGTAATTACATCGGTCACAAGAAATCGCCTTGCCTATTAATATTATAGATTCAGTAACATGTTTTAATTTGTTCTTATTTTGTTCTTTCATATGTAAGGTGGGAAAAATAAACTCACTTTTGGGTGAGGCATAAATTTAGAAAGGTTAAGAACCTCTGTATTAGACCCTTAAATTTTCTTACTTAAAATATACTTAAAAAATCCCATCATTAACACTTGAACTTCTCTCAAATCAATTAATGATTCCAAAAATAGAAAGACGTCATAAATGCGTGACTAAAAACAGTGTATAAAATCCGCTGTTTTTTTGTAAGGTCTCACTAATAGAGACACACAAATAATTTGTTAACATTTATGGCAAAACGTTGTAATTGAGAATAAAAAAACTATTCATTCATAAATTTAAAACTATTCTTCAATTCAATTTCAGTTTAATGACTCAACACATTTACTGATTATCCGAAATTATAAACAATAAAAATTAATTATCATTAACTTCACTATAAATTGGCAACAATTTGTTTAATTTCTTATTTTTATATCGACAAAATCGTTTTCAATTTTTTTCTTTTTGTTTTTTTTTTTTTTTTTTATTATCCGATATTAATGTAATTTTTATTTGCCTGTATGTATGTATGTGTGTGTTATTGGTAACATACAAATACATAGAGAGATGATATTGCTGCTGCTGCTGTTGTGACTGATGATGATGATGATGACGACGATACTGCTGATTCTTGTGCTGGCTGGCTGGCTGGCTGGTTGATTGTTGGGTATTCGTTATTGAGTGTGTTGGTGTATTTGTTTTTGTTGTTATTGCTTTTTGGTAGTTTCGCAATTTGGGAGCGGCACCCAATTCGTAAAGTAAGTGAAGAAGAAGAAGCAAAAGAGCAAAGAAGAAGAATAAAATCCAAAATACATTCAACAAAAACTTTTCTTTCAAGAGATTTATTTAAACAATTAAAGGATTTAGCAAACACTTTGAATTCAAATTAATATTATATTTTTGATTTAATATTTTTTTTATTTTTTGTGCTTAAAAAATCATTTTAATTTAAAAACCTGATTGTCCTTTTTATTTCTTTTTGAAATTATACACTTTTTTCTTTGTTGCAAACTGTTTCGTTGGTTCTTTTTTTTTTCCTAAATGATAGGTGGCGGAGGGAGAGGGATTTGTTGGCGGATAAAAGAAACAAAAAAAGCACAAGGGTTGGTTAATATCTGCTTTTGATTTTATTCCGTCACAATCACACGAACTTTTATACTAACACATACACACACGTACACGGTTCATTTTGTTAAGGGTGAAGGGGACATTTTTTTTTGATACAAGAAAATTACAACGTTTAACGGGGCGTTGGTGGTGGATGCTTTTTCATTTTCAAATCGTTCAAACTTAAAAAAAAAATACATTAAATTATTTTCTTTTTCTTATTTAAAAAATTAATTTATTTATTCTACTTTAATTAAAATGGTTTAATTTTTTTCAAAACCTTAATTTCTTGTGTTATTATTAAAATAAAAAAAATAATAAAAATCATACACACACACAATTTGTAACACATAAAATGCTCACTATGTTAAAAAAAAGATAAATTACACCCAAGAATTCTTTAATAATTTGTTTTATTAGTTTTTCCTTTTAGAATTTTATACACAACCTTCACTGTCGCTCGCGAGTTTCAAACTAAAACATGTGGAAGCTGCAGCAAATTGTAATACTGTCAAATGGACCAAGGACTTTGTGTGGTAGAAGCAGAGCTTTTTTTCTTAAATGTGTAACAAAGAGAACTTTTAAGAGAAATAAATAAAGGATTTGACATAAAGATAAAAATGTTTGCTCAATTTATTTCTGGATATAAAAACAAAAACTTTCAATTAAAAATTAAAAACACTTGATAATAAAACATAAAAAAAACATTCGAAATTATTCATCTATAATATTAATAGGCAAGGCGATTTCTTGTTACCAATGTAACTTTGTCAGTTTTACCCCGACTTTGAACAGGTATTTCTTTTAAGTTGTCCACCAGATTTACAGATTTTTAATTTTTTTTTTGAGTAAAATTCATTTAAAGTTGCTACTAACCCATACATAAAATTATACAATGCTGTGTGTATGTTTATTAAATTTGTTAATGTGTTTGCAAAAATTTCATATGCAAAGCCCTGTGTTGCATTTAAAAATAATATTGGACACAAACCAATAAAGACAATAACGCAAACGAATTTCATTACAATAATTCAAGGTTCAGAAAATACACATATCTTCTAAAGCTGCCAACACATATTTTTATTTTCATATCAATTATGTGTGTTTCTAAATTATGTACGGTGCCCAATACAATCATAACTGTGCTTCATTTTAATATTTCGTTATCTGCACGAACATTTTTCTATCATGTATTTTTTGTTTCGAACACACATAAACCACACAGATTCGAGTGTAGCTTTATTTTAAGTTCGTTTTCTTGCACGTGTACTGCTAAAAAAAAAAACAGAACATGTTCTTTAAAGCGTACATCTAAAAATTAAAACATTACCCTCTCGCAATCGTACATCTAAAAATTAAAACATTACCATCTCGCGATCGGAAAAAAACGAAATTAAGTCATAAACAACACATAAAATTTCTCTGTTTTCTATTTTATAACTTTCTTTTTATTTTTTTATTTTTATTTTTATTATCTTATTTTTATTTTTTTATAACTGCTAATGAATTATTTTAGATTTTTTAAATAAATCTGGTTGAAACAATTGTTGTCGTTTTTATAGGGGTGTTTCAGATTTTTCCGATCGTGAGTGGATAATGTGTTAATTTGTAGATGTACGCGTTCAAGAACATGTTCTGTTTTTTTGCAGTACACGTGCAAGAAAACGAACTTAAAATAAAGCTACACTCGAATCTGTGTGGTTTGTGTTCGAAACAAAAAATTCGTGATAGAAAAATGTTCGTGTAGATAACAAAATGTTATAACGAAACACAGTCATGATTGTGTTGGGCACCGTACAAAATTTAGAAACACACATAATTGTTATAAAAATGAAAATAAGTGCTTGTTGTTCTGAGCTATGTTTGTGAGTTTTTTTTCTGAACTCTGTAATAATTGCATATCACACGCCCTGCGTTGAATTGAATAGCACACCTTTAGATGGCATAAAACATGGAAAGAAATAAATTGAATGAAAAAATAAAATTTCCTAGAATTTGCTAGCATTAATTAAGGGTAAAAAATATTCATTAATAAAATTGTTAAAATATAAATTAATATTTTTAGACAGAAGAGACCATTAAAAATAAACAAATCCTAAAAAAAGTAACGAATCTTAACTTTTGGAGGATCCATATAGACTCCATCCAAAACAATACATTCGAAACTTTTACAAAATTTTAAATTTGCCAATTTTGTTTTTTAATAATTTCGCGTTCAGTCCTTAAATTATCTTTTTTTATGCTAAATCACTGTTTTGTGTGTTCTCTGTCGAAAGATAACAAATTTGTTACAAAAAATACAATTTAAAATAAAATAGTTAAACGAAAAAAAAATTTTTTTTTGTGATGCCAAAGAATGGAAATATTTAAACTTCTGTAGTAGACTTGGCGGTATTTAAATATTTTCTTTCAACTGTTTTTTAAACACAAATGTATTTTTCAGTATTTTAATCTTAGGTTAATTATTATAAAATAATGGCAACAATCAATTTTTATGAAGCGTTAATAACTAGAATAAAAAATGATTTTATTACTGGTTTTAAGCAAAAGAAAACTTTTGAGAAATATTTTATGAATAAATCCATAATTTCAAAAATGATCAAGAAATATTTAGAAAGAGGTACGTACAGTGGCGATTCAACATTTAGGTACAGGCCCCTAAAAATAATTGAAAGACAGGATAATTTAAAAGCAAGAGGTTTAAAAATGTCAAAAAATGCTACCTAAAGAGGTCATTAACAATCTGAACCTAAAAATATGTGGTTGAACTGTTTCCCTACGAGCAATTGAGGCGGCTCTTGGTCGTTGTCGTCCTGTGAAGAAACCACTGATATCAGAGAAAAATCGTCTGGCTCTCAAAATTTTTGCTAAAGAACACATAAACTAGTCAAGAAGGAATTGGAATACTGTTCTCTTTTCATATGAGTCCATGTTTAATTTAAGAACGTTTTTACAACAACCAAAGGGAAAAAAGAGTAGATCAAAAATATACAAATAAAACTGTTACGTTATGGTTTGTGTAAGAAAAGATACTCTAAATGGAATTGGATATAGGCAAAATCTAAATGACGTAATGAATTTATATGCCCTTGGTCTGGAAGTTCCAACATGAAAATGACTCAAAACACACCTTCAAAATTGTAACCGAATGGCTACAATCCAATGCAGCCCAATCAACAGATCTCAATCCCATAGAAAATCTATGAGAAATTGTAGATCGAAAAATACGGACACGAAATTACACAAACAAGACGGATCTCATAGAGGCAGTTAATTCAAAGATTCAAAAAATTTCCATGGATATCATCAACAATTTAATTAACTTCATGCCTCGGCGCACAGTGGCGCCATTTGAGTTTTTTCGTTACAAAAATCATATCTTTTGAACCGAATAACATAATTGAACATTTTAAACAGCATCTGATAGCCTATGAAATGAGCGTTTGGAAAGGGTGCTACGCTTTGTAGGGGCCTACTTATGGTTTATCAAAGTTAAAATTTGTAGAAAAATAAATTTGATGGTAACTAAAAAAAATTATTTTTACATTTTTAGATTGTTTTTATTTTTTTTCTTTAGGGTTTTATGTTTTAAATTATTACCCAACAAATTAAAAAAAAAATTACTTCTTTTTTAAATTTATTTTCTCAATTTTCTGTAAAATATTCATCACAATTCGTAAGAGAAGGTATATCTAAAAGACTAATCATTTCTAAACTATAATTATTTTCTAACTCTATTCGTGACTTCACATGCCGCAGGGAAGAAATAAGTGGATCGGAAGATGCTGCCAACATGTTGAAGTGGTCCTCATTTTGCCTTACCCTTGATGCTTTGAATGTGTTCTGCAATCTATATTTTTTTATAAAATTTGTTAAGAGACTCCTGTGCTTCTTCAGAAAGCTCTCCAATTGGTAAAGACTGGTACTCAATTATATCTTTGCCATGCACCAATATTTTATGGACGGTCGGGGTCAACTTCTTCTGTGGATACATTTCTGCTAAAAGAGATGCAGTTTTCGATGCATATTCTCCATATTTTGTAGAATTGACATTTTCTTTGCAGTTTAAAACATTCAAGATCGTTCCCAATCTTTTCACGATTTGATTGTCAATTCCAGCGATTATAGTTACTGCCTCATCATTTTCAAAAAAATCTCCTAGAAGTGTTTCCATCGTTTGAGTTACCGTATCCGTGCTTGGGACAGTCTACTTTTAGTCCAACTTGTTTAAAAAAAGCATCCTGTATTTGCTTTTTCTGATCTTTTCCTTATCCTTTATTGATGTATTTTCATCGAAGTTTTCCTCCACTTGTGGTAGGGTATACGCCAGTTTTAGCAAGAACTCCATACACCTTATCCTTGCGTGCAATGGTGACATTCCATATTCGTAATTCTCCTCGTTTGTAGAATCGTTTAAATTACCAAGTTCTTCTGACTCTTTTTGCAAATCGGGCATGACAATGTTGAGGTTGTTCCTGTCAGTTCGTTTACGACTTTTCCGTCAACCATGGTCAGGTGGAACTCGTAATTGCATTCATTATTAAATTAATAGAAACTTAATTAATGAGAAAAGTTATTAAATATAATGAAGAAGTTAATAAAAAATAAAAATTATTTATAAGTATATATTTATCAACAATTTTTAAACATAAAAGGACTTATATCTGATCGAGACTACGGATTGAGCTTGAATAATACTCGAGCTTGAACCACACTGCGCGCTCACTGCCCTCTATCTCAAAAACAGTTCAGCGTACAAAAAAACATTTTAAACAAAAGTTGTAGGGAATTTATCCCTCTACAATATTTATAACAGATAGAAATAGTGAATAACCGATAGGAACCGAGATATTGGCGAATTTTTGAAATTTGACCCCTAGGAATCCATAGTCGCGGCCACTCTATCGTCGGTAGGGTTTGAGACAAGTTCTAGGATGTCAAAATGAAGGTTTGTACAAATTTACAGCTTATTATCTTGAAATCCGAGATTTTGTCTGTATTTTGGTTAAAATGACTGGACTATAAAACATAAAGATAAAAAAAACAATTTTCTTGCGTATTATGCCGACAAACCTGATTTGTTTGATATGTCGACGTTGCTATTGCTACATTCTAGAGTGGATGAATAGAAAAATGGAAAAAATGCCTTTTGGTACGCCAGTTATTTGGACAGAGCCTAAAAACATGAAAAAGAAAAGTGCTACGGATGTATTAATTTTAAAAACGGGATGAATCGAAAAAGGGCATTGAATGCACGTTATGTTCCTGGTCCCAATGCCTCCCTATCACAAGAACATTTCGACGCAAACCAACCACCAAAACCACCAAGTCCCGATAGGGCAACTGAAATGACAGCGCAAACTTGTGGAAAAGTTTTCACTGATCCTTCCGATCAACCGTTTGGGTCCGACGAACCTCCGAATAAAGGAAAACCTGTAACACAAGCCGAAATGAACTATGTGGTCGTCAAAATGGGGTTATCACAACGTAATTCTGAATTTTTGACTTCGTTTCTGAAGAGAAAACAACTAAAGGATGTTGGTGTTAAAGCCACAGGATAATCGTAATCGTCAATCGGAATTTCAGCATTTCTTCGTTACCAACAATGAAAATACGTACACTTATTGTAACAACATAATTGCCGTAGTGAATCAAATCGGAATGGAGTATGTTGCTGAAGATTGGTGACTTTTTATAGATAGCTCGGTAACAAGCTTAAAAGGAGTGCTTTTGCATAAAAATAATAAAAGGCCGTCAATTCCTGTAGCGTTCAGCACTGATTTGAAGGAATGTTATGCAACAATGCAAGTTATATTGGAAAATATAAGGTATAAAGAGCATTTATGGAAGATCTGCTGCGATCTTAAAGTCGTCAACATATTGCAAGGAATAAAAGGTGGTTGGCCAAAACATTACTGCTTCATTTGCTGTTGGGACACACGCGCTAAGGTCGACCATTATTCACATACATGGAAAAAAACGTGAACCAGGTGTGTTAGATGAAGCATGCTTAATAAAGGATGTTAACAAAATATTGCTGCCACCGCTACATATAAAGCTGGGAATAACCAAGAAATTTGTTGAAACTATTGTCAAAAACAATGAAGCTGCTTTTAACTGTTTAAAACAAATCTTTCCTAAGATTAGCGACCAGAAAATTAAAGCAGGTAATTATAATTTATTATTTTATGTACATATTTTATTAGGTTAGGTTAGGTTGAAAAAGAGGAGCCATGTATACAAATAGCTCATATCCGTTTTACCCGGATATACACTTAAGCCAGAAAGTCGGCTTGTTGTGCGCTCTAGATCCTCGTGCTCATCCGTTAATCTACTCCTTATTTAACTTAGGAGTTCGGTCTCAATAGCAAATCTCCTGAGTGCTTTCCAGCGTATCCCCCTAAGAGCCGCTAGGCCTGGTATGATGTCGTTGGATAAATATCTGACCCTTGTTCTGGCAAATGCAGGACAGTAACAAAGGTAGTGTTTTAGGATTTCGTCATCCTCTCTGCCCGTCCTATACGGTATAGATAAGCCCTCAGTTCAGAGTGTCCAGTGAGGATGCCAATAATCCTACTCAGTTCCTTTCTATTTAGACTAAGGATTTCCTTAGTCTTCGAAGTGTTTGGAGAGCCCCATACTATCTTCGTAGCCTTACCCACGTCAGTTTCCTCCCAAATTGAAGTATGTGAATTAGCTGCCCACTCCGATAGTTTCAATTTGAGAGCCTGGAAAGGTATTGGGTTTTCCAAATTGACACCCTCCAGGAAAGAACCTTTTCTGGCCTGTTCATCCGCAATCTCGTTTCCCATTATACCACTGTGTCCTGGGAGCCAAATGATTTCAAGTCTGCCTCTTGTAGTGAAATTTGCAATTTCTTCCTTACATCTGAGAACAGTCCGTGATCTAGTTTTGGCCGAGGATATCGCCCTGATAGCCGCTAGACTGTCCGAAAATATTTTCACGTCTCCGGGGCTTGGGATTGCCCGTACGTCAATAGATCTTATGCATTCGGTTATCGCGACCACTTCGGCCTGAAAGACAGAGTTGTGGTCCGGAATCCGTAGCTATAAGCCATTGGAACGGTCCTCATCATAGAAACCGATACTACTCCTCCCATGCAGACTGGATCCGTCTGTGTAGTAGTGTGACCCTGGAAGGTTTCATAGAGAGTTTTCGTTCAACCAGCTTTCCCTCTCAGGTATCCTTATACTGCAGGGTATGTTTGTCGACACTTCCGCGATTCTATCACAGCTAAAATCCACTGTGTTAAATTCCGGTATCTGGTCCAATATTGTTTGGTGTCTGGTCATATAGTCGGTGATGTATTCCCCTGTTACTCTTAGTCGTAACATGGCCAGAGCTGCCTCATATTTAATTCTAATCTCGATCGGGTGTATAGATAGAATCGTCTCTAAAGCCCTCGTAGATGTAGTCCGTATTGCGCCGCTGATTTCTATGCAGCAGAGGCGTTGTATTTTTTTGGAATGGTTTAATATAGCACTTCCTGTTCATTGATGTCCATGTGGCTATGGATGCGTAGGTTAGAATTGGTCTAACGACGCTTGTGTAAAGCCAATGAGTCATCCTCGGGTTTAAACCCCATTTTGGACTTATAGCTCTTCTGCAAATGGCCCATATCCGGTGAGCCTTCGCGACTTTGCTCTCAATATGGTCCTTCCAAGTGAGCTTTTTGTCGAGACTCACCCCAAGGTATTTCACCGTTTGTGTGATTCTAATCGTTTTGCCCTGGAAGCAGGGTTCATCGAATTCGACTATTCTCGTCTTCCTAGTAAAGAGGCATATTTCAGTCTTTTCCGGGTTCACATTTAATCCCCTTGGTTGTGCCCAATCGTATGCTATTTCGAGTGCATCCGATGCCCTCCTACATAAATTTCTAGAATCTTTCCCCCTTAACAGTATCGCTACATCGTCTGCGTAGCAGACAGGTTGGATAGCCTTATTGGTTAGAATCCTTAGAAGACTGTTTATAGTGGTCACCCATAGAATGTGTGATAGAATTCCCCCTTGAGGTGTTCCACAGCAAACCTTGTCTCTTATTTTAATGCCACCAACCTCGCAACTTATCCATCTATTCCCTAGCATGTGACTGATCCAGGCTTTGATATCCCGGTCGATGTCGAATCGTTCTAGGGAGTGGAGTAGCGTATTTGTTGATACATTGTTAAAAGCTCCTTCTATATCAATGAATATGGTTAGAGTGAAGATTTTTAGATCAAAAGATCTTTCTATATGGTGAACTACTTCATGAAGCTCAGTTTCTACTGGGCGTCCCTTTAAATAAGCGTGTTGTTTGAACTTCAACAGCTCATTTGGGATTTGAGATTTAACCATGTTATCGACTATTCGCTCCATGGTTTTCAGTAGGAAGGATGTAAGACTTATAGGTCGATAGGCCTTAGGGTTCGCGTAGCTTTCCTTTCCCGGCTTTGGTATGAAGACCACTTTGGCCTCCTGCCATGCTCTGGGGGTGTACGCAAGTTTTAGGCAAGCAGAGAATATGCCAGCCAGACTACTGCCAATCAAGTCCCCGCTCTTTTGTAATAGAGCAGGAAAGATTTCATGTGGGCCTGCTGCCTTAAAGGGGGCAAAGCTTTGTATTGCCTTAATTACCATATTTTCGGTTATTCTATCATATCTTGCCTCTCGATATTGTTCCTCATTAGGCCCTTCATATTGTCCCCCTTCGGGTCCCGTCTGCTGTGCCACGTTGGTTCCAGTTTGTCGGGACACATTGGTACCAATTTCAGGGTCCCTATTCGGCCCATATTCTTCGGTAAGAAAGTGAGTTTCCATCAATATTCTTAAGGACTGTTCCATCGATTCCGCCCGAATCCCGTCCCTATCAACTAGAGTTTCAGGCTGCGAATGGGTTTTCGATAAGAATTTCTTGATTTTTGAGACGTCATTAACGGTATCAACCTGTTCACAGAAGTGTCTCCAGCAGTTGCGTTTGGCTATTCGAATCTTTTTGTTGTAATCCCTGAGCTTAACATGGTAGTCATCCCAGTATATTGCGTGTTTTTACGACGAGCCCTATTGAAAAGTCTTCGGACGTCCTTCCCAAGATTTATCAGTTTCCCTGTTAGCCAGGGTTTATCTCGGGGAGATCTCCTTTCTCGGAGTGGACAGCATTCCTTGAAGGACTCAATTAGGCTCCTCGTTGTTTTGTCCACTTCCTCGTCAACCTCCTCGACATACCTTAAGTCTGTGCGAGGAGTAGTTAGACGGGCTTGTAGATTTCTTCTAAATTTTGGCCAATCAGTCTTAGTGTTAGTTGTAACACTTATTACTTAAAACAGGAGTGCTTAATGGACCGGACATCCGAAAATTGATTAGAAGGCAAGAGTTCACAAATGTGCTGTTTGGAAATGATCTCGTTGCATGGGAAGCACTAAAAGCCGTAATTGCAAGGGTATTAGGAATGAACCGCGACAACGACTTCAAAGTTCTGGTGAAGAAAATGCTACAGTCATTTCAAGTTATTCGTGTTTCCATGACTTTGAAACTACATTTCCTGAACAATCACCACGAGCAATTCGCAAATCAGTTACCCACCGAGTCCGATGAACAAGGAAAGCGTTTTCACCAGGTTATCATGCCAATGGAGAAACGATTAAAAGGAAAAAAAATTAGATGCGATGCTTGCGGAGTTGTGTTGGTGGAGCCAACAAATTTCTTCTTACGAGGATAAAGACACCAAAAACGATGAAAGAATGGACATAGAATGGGCAGATATTAGCTCAGAT
Organism: Cordilura impudica; assembly: GCA_963682025.1. Lineage (NCBI taxonomy): Eukaryota > Metazoa > Arthropoda > Insecta > Diptera > Scathophagidae > Cordilura > Cordilura impudica. The sequence continues at coordinate 79,591,479 of OY821517.1, forward strand.
GAAGAAGACTTAAATTGTCCTTGACTTTATTTTATCAAAGAGTTGTTAGATTTTCTTGTATCTACAATTTTGTTTCTAATCAAATTTGAGTGGCATTGTTATTAATTTTTTTGGCTGCAGATATGAAAAATTTCCTATCGGATGCTATATTTATATGGGGACTAGGTCGAAATATGGACCGATCCTGACCATATTTGGGAAAGTCACTTATTTTTTTTGCAAAAACATATACAAACCAAATTTGAGAAAAATCGGTGCAATATTTTTGAAGATCGGGTAGGAGCTTTATATGGGGGCTATGTTAAAGAATTGCCACATGGGATTTATTTTTGGACAGATGATAAATGGATGTATGATAAACACACACAAACCCAATTTGACCGAGATCTATATGGTAATTTGGATCTTATAGGGGTCATTGTATGTGGATTAGGTCTGAACATGGACCGAATTTCACCAATTTCAATATTGTTCATCCTATGGCCCATAAAGCTTATATACCGAATTTCATCACAATATATTCATATTTGCGACCTGTAGTTTGATTACAAGGTTTACATGGACACATAGAGGGACAGAGGGACAGACGGACGGACGGACGGACATCGCTAAATCGACTCAGAAAGTGATTCTGAGTCGATCGGTATAATAAAAGATGGGTCTAGGTTAAATATTTTTGGTAGTTACAAACAGCAGCACAAACTCATTATACCCAAACCACATAGTGCTAAAGGGTATAAAAATATGTTTACATTTTTATGAAATTTAGTATATAAGCTTCAATTTGCTATGTCATGAACGCTACTGAAATTGGTGAAAATCGGTCCATGTTTAGACCTAGTCCCCATATAATGAATGATCACTATAAAATCGACTTAAATTGCCACAAGATCCAAATTATCATATAGATCTCAGTCAAATTGGGTTTGTGTCCAAAAATAAACCCAATAGGACAATTCTTAGTCATAGCCCCCATATAAAGCTGTTTCCCGATCTTCACTTATATCTATCAAAAACAAAAATATTGCACACATTCTTCTCAAATTTGGTTTGTGTACGTGTTTGCAAAATATAAGTAACCTTACCACACATGATCAGGATCGGTCCATTTTTTGACATAGTCCCCTTATAAATATAGCATCCGATTTGAACTTTTTCATATCCGAAAGCAAAAAAAAAAATTAATAACAAAACCACTTAGAATTGGTTTATGCTTATTTATAGGATCTCTAAACGCATCGTATAATCGGTCTAAACCGACTATAATTTTCTTACTTGTTATTTTTTTAATTTATATGTTTTTAAAGCATAATTGTGTAATAAAATCATGTTTTTATAGTTTTGTTTTTAATAAAACTAGCAGATTCCAGCACTCGAAATTCAGTGCAAATTCTAGAAAATTTTATTTTTTCATTTAATAAAGACCCTAAAGATATGCTTCACAATTTAAATAAAGAAAACTCATTTTAAATAAAGAAAACAAAATCACCACATTAACACAAACACATTAACAAATTTAATAAACACACACATAGCATTGTATAATTTTATGTATGTGTTAGTAGCAACTTTAAACGATCATAATTTCAAAAAAATATTCCAGACGATGAAAATCTGTAAATCAGGGTAACAGCTAAAAACAAATACCTTTCAAATGATACATTTTTTGTCAAAATCGGGGCAAAACTGTGAAACTTACGTCGGTCACAAGAACTCGCCTTGCTTATTAATATTATAGATATATTTTCAACTATAAAACACATAAATCTTTGATGGGGTCTTAATAGACCGCAGAGTGACAGATTCGTAAGTTTTTTTTATATAATTCTTAACTCTGCTGCAGAACTGTAAAATTTTCTAAAATTCTAATTAATCAGTTCTTCGGTTGTGTCTTAGCGATTTATTTATTGTTTTTTTTTTTTTTTATAAAGACCATGAAAAATTGCATTATTTTTCTATTATTAGAGCAGGTTTTCTATGACTGGGCCATGCGTAAATAAAAAAAAAAGAAATCCGTACTGCAATTAAAACACAGATATTCGTCTATGACAATTTTAGGTTGGCTTAGTCATTAACAAACAATCATTAAAAGATCGGGAATGATCTTGAATGTTTTAAACTGCAAAGAAAATGTTAATTCCACAAAATATGGAGAATATGCTTCGAAAACTGCATCGCTTTTGGCGGAAATGTATCCACTGAAGAATTGACCCCGACAGTCCATAAAATTTTGGCGCATGGCAAAGATATATTTTAATATCAGTCTTTGCCAATTGGAGGGCTTTCCGAAGAAGCTCACGAGGCCCTCAACAAATTTTATGAAAAAAATATAGATGCTCGAATACGTTCAAACTATCAAAAGTGAGACAAAATGAGGACCTCTTCAACATGTTGGCAGCATCTTTCGATCCACTTATTTCATATCTGCGGCATACGAAATCACGAAAAGAGTTATTAGTTAGCAAGGTTCAGAAAATACACACATGAAACACACAATGTTCTGTTCAAAAGCAGCCAACACATATCTTTATTTTCATATCAATTATGTGCGTTTCTAAATTTTCTACGGTGCCCAACACAACCATGACTGTGTTCGTTTTAATATTTCGTTATTTACACGAACATTTTTGTATCACATACTTTTTGTTTCAATCACACATAAAGCACACATTTTTGAGTGTTGCTTTATTTGAAGTTCATGTTCTGGTACGTGTACTGAAAAAAAAACACAGAACATGTACAATAAACAGGTTCGAGTTCAGTTATATTTTAAGTCGTGTTGTGGCTCGTGTAGTGAGAAAAAACAGAACATGTACAATAAACAGGTTCGAGTTCAGTTATATTTTAAACACGACTTAAACACGACTTAAAATATAACTGAACTCGAACCTGTTTATTGTACATGTTCTGTGTTTTTTTTCACTACACGTAACAGAACATGAACTTCAAATAAAGCAACACTCAAAAATGTGTGCTTTATGTGTGATTGAAACAAAAAGTATGTGATACAAAAATGTTCGTGTAAATAACCAAATATTAAAACGAACACAGTCATGGTTGTGTTGGGCACCGAAGAAAATTTAAAAACAAACATAATTGGTATGAAAATAAAAATATGTGTGTGTTGGTCTAAGTTATGTTTGTTTACATATATGTATGTACGAGTTTTTTATTCAGTGTGTGTTTTTTTCTGAACTCTGGTAGTTAGATAACTTTCTGTTATGAATTGTGATAATTATTTTGAAGCAATTTGATAAAATAAATTCGAAAAATCTTCATTTTTTATTTTAAAACATAAAAAACTTGCAAAAGAAACATAAAAAATACAAAATCGTTAAAAATCATGTTTTTTAGTTAACAGAAACATGATTTTTTCATGCCATTCACAAATTTCAACTTTGATAACCCATAAGTAAGCATCTGGAAGGCGCACAGTGGGTTCGATGGTACTCAAAGTGGCGATTAATTCAGGGAAGCCGTAGTTTATAAATGTTTTGAATTATAATTGATGATTAATCATAAATACAAAATCGGCAAAAAAAAAAGTTCTTAGTTCACTATTTTAAATGTAACTTTGGAATGGAAAGCGATAAATGAATAAATGAAATTGGAAATTAGAGCGTACTTAATGTGCTATTAAAAACCTAAAACAAATATATAATGTTAATATTAGTATAAATTGAATTTAAAGTCCAAATTTTGTTTTTCACTAAATCCCATATATACAAATTTATCTCAAAAAAGTCACGAAAGGATGGGTTTATTAAAAAAAAAATTGTTTTAACTTCTTGGTAAAATCTTTGTTTTTATTTTATAATTTTAATAAACAGTATCAAACTAACTGTGTTACTCTGCATTATTAAATTCATCATAACTATCCCAATTATCATAATCTTCCTTATCATTATTATTTTCATCATAATTATTATAATTTTCATCATCCTCATCACTATCTTCATTGCTATTATCAAAACCTTCTTCATCACCATCTTCATTATCTACATCTTTATTATAATTTTTATCAGAAATATTTGGCAAAACTAATAACTCTAATTCCGAAGTTGGTAAATTAATTTATTCCTGCTCATATTTCTTGCTCATGCTATTTCTTGCTCATGGGTCAGAACTTAGAAGAAATCTGTTGAAAATATCAGTGATTAAAATCACTCACGCACTCATCTCTAAAAAAAACCCAAAATGCATCAAATAAACAACAACAAAAATACCAAAAGTATAGAATAAGACAATATCTAAAAACAAACAACACACTTACTGCACCTGACAATCAGACTTTTTACACAAAAACGACAATAAAAAAAGGCTCTGCATTGGCTCAGGGTTTTTTACTTTATACTTATACTTTATACTTATATATCTACAACTAAATTAATAAGTGCGGTCCTTAAAATGTGGAAAATGTCCCAATTTTGGACCTTTTTTTTAAAAAATTACTAAAAATAGTTACACATAATTTTTATAAACAAAAAGAATGTATCTATATCTTAAAATACCTGAAGTTGAAGGTTCCATTATAAAAGTTTTACTTTCTTAAAAATTTAATAGAAAAATAAGCTCATTTTTTTATGGTTACCGATTTAAAAGTTATGTCATTCATTTGAAAGTAAATACCAGTGAACCTCGGGAGCCAAAAAAAAATTGCGACTCTATTTCAACTATATCACATAGAAAATGGACTTTCTCAGTATTTGGCTAAAATTAAAAATTTCTTTGTAAATTTTAATTTTTAAATGACTGTACCTTTTTTGTTTTAAAAGATTTTGAAGTGAAATAAATTTTGTATAATTTTTTCTAAGCTATTAATGTTAGAAATATAAAGTCGTTAAGTCGTTTAGAAATTAAAAAATAAAAAATTAAAAAGGTCAACATTTCCCTAAAATCTCCTATTTAATAGAGCACAACTCCTGCCCATCAAAAGCCATCAAAAAAATCTTGCCCTGTTCTGTAGTCCGAACCCTCCCCTACACTACTATACCCCATCGTATACCCGCCAGTTTCCGCCCGAGTGCACCAGAACAATTTTTCTGACCAAAATTCAGATATTCTGTGCAAATTTTATGAATACAAATTTTTCAACTATGTGGTTAGAGTATAATGAGTTTGCCCTGATGTTTGTAACTCCAAAAATATTGGACCCATTTTTATTATACGGATTGACTCAAAATCACTTTCTGAGTCGATTTAACGATGTCCGTCCGTTCGTCTGTGTGTTATGAATACAAAAGTTAGTCATAACGGTATATTTTTTTCCGTGAGCTTATTTGTTTTTTATACTGACAGAAAAAGGAAACGGTAGAGTTGACACGAGTTGTTATATACTTACAAAAAAGGGTTGAGACATAATGCGCTTAATTGTTAAATTATATTAATGGATAAAATCACACAAGACGATACTTTTAAGGAAGCCAACGAATTTCGAATGTCCCCTCTTCATGCTAGAATACGTTTTATGGAGCATATTCTTATAATGTGTTATGATTTAGAATTTGGTCCGTTAGGCGAAACAGTGAGAAAAAACAAAGAAAATGAAGAAAAAATATCTATAACTAGGCCTCATAAACGCCCAACCAAAAATAAGGAGAAGGAAACTTAAACGATGAAAATACTGCAAGGAGATTTTTTCCGATCCAGAAACTGCAGCATCTGTAGATCATGAATTAATAAGACGATTCAGAATCATATTACAAGTTCTAGCATGCAGCAGAAAGATAAATGCAAAAAAATTTGGAGAATACACCAATAAATTAGCTATACTTTATAACGAAAAATATTCTTGGAGATATATGCCATCCACAGTTCATAAAATTTTGTACCATGGGGAACAAATAATTCAAAACAATATGCTACCAACAGGAGATCTATCTGAAAAAAAAGCAAGAAAAATGGAACAACGACTACAGATTCTTTCGCGAGCACAACACAAGAAAAATGTCCAGATGTTGCACAAATGAAGACCTTATCACTATTTTGTTGTGCACTTCAGATGCATATATGTCCAACATTCGACAAAAAAGGTAAACTACGTTCGCTGCTTAATAAATTATATTTTAGCTCCGGCTCTTTCAAAAAAAAAAGCCAGCCTTTGGCCCTTGTGAATTTTAGGACTAAAAAGTTTACAAGGGCCAAAGTTTGGCATTTTCCGACAAAATTTAACTTACAAAATTCTTAAAAAGTATTAGTTGTAAAATTAACTGAAAAAATAAGACATTATATTAAAAAATCCTTTTTTAACCTTTTAACACTTCGCTTTTGTACTAAAATTCAACTAAAAATGAAAATTGATTTTAAACCTTCCATAACTTTTTTTGTTATTTGTCTATATTTACGTTTTCTAGCAAGAAATTAAAGGCTAAAGTCGCACCTACCAAACAAAAACAACCCAATCCAATCAAAAGTTATGGATTTTTCACCGCCTTCTCATGAAATGATCCATTGTGCGGCATCAAGCCGGCTTTAAGCTGCACGACTTGGACCTCTGGACACGTGAGGTATAACCATATATATACACTAATGAAGCAAATGCTAGAAACACAACGACCACAACAACAACAACAATTACAGCTATCACACACACGAAACAAAATTTAGGATAACAACAACAGTGTAAATAAAACAAATATTTTATTTTCAAAAACTGTTTTATTTACGCTTTGCTAGAACAGCTGTGCTCTTTAGGCTTGTATAGCAAAGTGTGTCTATTGAATATAATCGAACTTAATTTATAGTATAAAAATGCTGACATTCGTGTGCTGAATTCCGTATAAAGTGAAAAGTATAGCAACGTCCGGAATATCTTTAGCTAGGTTTATAAGTATGACACATCGATCTTTGCACAATACCAGAGTGGATGTTACAGAAGCTTGACTGGGAACATCTAGCTTATGCTACTACAACCACAACATTCGCTGTATAATACAAACAGTGTTGTGATCGCTTTATTATTTTGTGTATAATATGATATTTTTATATTTCGATAGCCAAAAGTGTTCTTATAGCTAATAACGAACGTTGTTAATGCTACAACAGGAACAACATGTTTTCAGAGTTTTGTTACAGTTTCATTGAAATCTACGGACCTATGGCTGCGATATTGATGATTTCAGACAGCAACCTGTTAATGATGTAAATTAATCATTTCCACTAAAAATTTGCAAGCCAGTTGACCTATGGAGAGCGTGATCGTGATCTCCATAGTCGGACAGACGGACATCACTATATCAACTCCGCATGTTGTAAGGATCAATAATATATATTTGTATATTAGAGTGGTCCTTAAAAAATGAAAATGCGATTTTGGGGATAGGCGGGGTCCAGTTTGTTACCTTTCCATATAAAACTAATATATGTGAAGTTTGGGGGCAATAGGATAAAGAAAATTCGCGCCGGAAATCAATTGAAAATTTCAAGTGTGTTTATATGGGGAAAATATGACTTTTTTGAAATTTTACGAAAATTTATTTCTATAGCTTAATTTTTCCGACAAGTTGTTATAAGAATCGGGATCAGTATTATATTATCTATTCAAAAAGCTATAAAAATTCAAAATCGAATAAAAATTCGCCAAGAAATGGCAAATGCCCCAGATCACTTTTAGGTCATGAAATTTGATAGAATTTTTTCAACTTTGAGAAATTGATTAAAGCCATCATTCTTTTTTGGTCTCTATACTTATAAGTACTCAGATATGAAGTATTGTTTTATTACCACGTTATTAACCTATTGTGCATTGAGACCGAAAATGGGAAATTTTTGATAAAATTTTGAAAACTCCTTTTTCAACTTTTAAAAAATTTCCTTAAACAAAATTTAAACAAATGACCCCGCCTATCCCCAAAATTGCATTTTCATTTTTTGAGGACCACTCTAATGTATATGTTATGGAGTCTTGATTTTTTATAATTATTACAAACGGAATGACAAATTTATATATACCCTCTGCACGTTGTTGTGGAGGGTATTACTAGACCAAATCGCCCGAGAGATTTTCATATCGAGTTTCAAAGCCGTTTCTATAGTTTTATCAAGTTCATAGACCATTTATTTTGTTTATCGAAACAACAATTCAAAACGCATATGCAATGTTCTAGTCAGTAATCACTGATGAGCGTAAATAATGTACGATGGCGGTTCCAAAACAATCCAAACTGACAAAGAAAACACAACAAAATTGGGTAAAATGTTCTTTATTTCTCAACATAATCTCCTTTTAGCTCGATACACTTTTCCCAGCGATTTTCAATAGCTTAAAACTTTTTATAGTAAGAACTGTCTATATCCTCTTCATTGTTGGTAAATCTTTTACCACCGAACAATTTTTTATATTTTGGAAATAGAAAATATCCGAGGCAGCTAAATCTGTCGAACTTTAATTCATGGATTTTGTTTTCGGCAATAGTTAATGTGTGAACAGGTGCATTGTCTTGATGAAAGAACACTTTCTTTTCAGCTAAATGCCGACGTTATTTCGGAACGCATCTACAACACAAAGTGAGGTCTTGCTGTATTAAATACCACTCATAAATTTTTATAGTAAAGTGAAATTCTTCTGCAATTTTTCAAGTTTTCGACAATTATTAAAACAAAGAACTACTTTCAAAAAAAGTATAACATTTACCAAATTTTGAAACATGGTTATGTCCCAAAGGTGGGGTTGACATAGAATTAATCATATGTAATAATCTAACCCATAAAAACAAAGTTTTTATTAAAACTCTTTCTTTCCTTATACATATGAGTTTTGAATCTCTCCGTGACTGTGCGTGACTTTGCGTGACTATTTTAAAATTAATCTTTGGTCACAACAAGTCTATGGACCAAGTTTCAGATTGATTGGATGAAGGGAAATGGGGTTTAAACCAGTCCGTGACTGTGCGTGACTATGCGTGACTGCGTGACTATCTTAAAATTAATCTTTGGCCACAAGTCTATGAACAAAGATTCATATCGATCGAATGAGGGGAAGTAAGATTTTAATCTCTCCGTGACTATAGGTGACTATGAGTGACTGTGCGGAGCTATGTCAAAGTTATTCTTTTTTCACAGCAAGACAATGGACCAAGTTTCAGATCGATCAGATAATGAGAAATGGGTTTTAAATCATCCGTTATGGCTATGGGCCAAGTTTCAGATCAATTGGATGAGGGGGAATAGGGTTGCCCCATGGTAGACAGAGAGTATGAGTTAAAAGAAAGAGTTTAAAAATCTTTATATAGATTATTTAATAAACTAGGGAATTCATAAGGTGTACTTAAAGTTGTAACGAAATACAAGACGTCAACTAGTCCATATATGAACAAACTGTCGTATATTCATATACTACAATCTGATAAACAAATTCAAATAAAAGCAAAATATTTGTTCCTTAACACAAAAACTTACCAGAATATAATTGTTTCCTTCCACTTTTAATTATTTCACATTTAATTATTTTATTATTTTTGCCATAATAGTTACAAGAAAGTAAAAAAAAAAATATTTGCAATGTATTAAATTTAAAAAAAGACACCTAAAAGCACGCTTGTATTATTTCAATAGACAACACAGAACCATAGACAACAACCACTACACTATTGTGAATTAATTTATTTTTCATTCAAACAATGCTACCAGATCAACAGCATAAAATAATACATTGGAAAACAAAAAGGGTTATTTTGGTATATGCGAGTAAACATATAAACGTTGCATTTACAGTTATGAAAATAATCGTCATAAATTTATTTAATCAGGCGAAATTTTGATATTTTTAAACAAATTCTGTTTTCGGCGAAACGGTTGGAACGGTTGGAAATTAGTCAAAACAAGTGTACATTTAATAAACAAGAAACAATGTACATAGATATCCTACGATACTTCTTCATGAGGAGAATTTATTACAAGGCTTAATAAATATTTTGAAAAATATAGTAGAAGTCATTTTTATTAAATGATTAGAGTATGCAAAGAGATCAGATAAATTATTTGAAAATTATTCAAAATAATTCAAAGCCATACGTTTATAGAAATAATATTTAATTTCTAAACTTTTACATTCATATAAATGTTTGTCAACCTATCTTTGCAAATTAGTTTCTTTTGAACACATTTTTTTTTTTTTTTTTTGCTTAATATATAGACTAGATCTAAGAATGTGAATACTGGGAAATACTGATGAATAAATAATTTAAAAAAAAAATTCTACTTCTCATTTTTTAATTAAAAAAGCTGTCAAAAGTTACTTTCAAAAATAATTTTTCCATAGAAATTTATTAATGTCAAATTACTTAGTAAATTGCATATTAATTTAAGTATTAATTTGTATTTTTAAATAATAAAAATAACCGTTTAATAAAAAGTCTTATTACCATAACTTTTCATTTTAAATATATTTTTTAATATTAAAATCACAAAAAAACAAGGTACCTATATTAAATTAATAAACAGTTGTACGATACGTACGTTGCTATACAGCCCTGTGTTAACACACAAAATACAACTAAGTAACATAGAACCACCAATATAAACTTAAAATTTTTAATGCCAATTTTTGCATATATAAACATTTTTTGGCCAACAAATATAGAAAAATTTAAGAGCTATAACATATATGAATAAATTATTTATATTTTTATTTTTTATTTTTTAAGTAATCCCGACAAAAACACTCACGAGTTAAAAGATTACCGACAAACTAAAATAACAGTTATAATTTTATAACAAGCTCGCTGCTGTTTTTTGTGACTATTATTAATTTTGTTTTGATTTTTATATTCGTTAAATGAAATAAAATTTTGTTGTCGTTAAATTGACAGCAATTGTAAGGCGAATTCATTCAGGTGGTCGTTTGGTGTGTTGTTGTCGCCTTTGCTTTAGTTTGATATTTTAATAGAGGACTATTGCTGATACGTTTCATTCTTCCTAAGTACATATACATTTTCTACTAATATTTGACTTAACTCTCACATTCATATATAGGGTTTCCTTCCTATCCTAACAAATAAGTTTCTTTTCAACACATTTCAATATTTTCTGCAGCATCCAGTCGATAAGATCTAATAATGTGTATATCTATTTTGTAAGTAAATTTTGAAGAAGCGAAGAATAAATAAATACAAAAATATAAATTTCACAACACACTTTGTTTTTTTTTTTAATAAAAAAAAGTTGTTAAAAATTACCTAGAAATTATGTAAAATTTTGCTAAAAAAAACATATTAATGTTATAATAAGCACTATATAATTTTTCGAAATCTAGGATAAACGAAATTTATTGTAAATTCTGTGAGACAATTTAAACCGATTGGTGCTTGCCGTTTATATTTTATTGTTAATTTACATAATATTCTATATTTTTATATAATAAAAATAATTGAGTTTAATAATTTTTTTGTCTAATAAAAAGTCTAATGCAAACAAACCACTTAAAACTTTTCATTTAAAATATATTTTTAAATGGAAAAATTAAAGAACGTTTAATAAAACTTAGAAACACTTGAACAAAACGTACCTTTTACTATACAACCCTGTTTTAACACCCAGATAAGTAACAACAAAACTAAATGCGGCAAACACAAAGAACCACTTATAAATCTTAATCCAAATTTTTGTGCATTTAAACATTTGTTGGCCACCAAATGTATGAAACTATAAAAGCTATAACACATATCAATTAATTATTCATATTTTTATAAATTTTTAAGCATGCTAGACATACATTTTTTAATAATTTCCCGACACTTCACTCGCGCATTAAAAGATTACCGACAAACTATAATAACAGTTATTATTTTATGACAAGCACAGAGTTGATTTTTGTGGTTATTATTAATTTTGTTTTGATTTTTATATTCGTTAAAAGAAATAAAATTTTGTTGTCGTTAAATTGACAGCAATTGTAAGGCGAATTCATTCAGGTGGTCGTTTGGTGTGTTGTTGTCGCCTTTGCTTTAGTTTGATATTTTAATAGAGGACTATTGGTGATACGTATCATTCTTCCTAAGTACATATACATTTTCTACTAACATTTGACTTAACTTTCACATTCATATATAGGGTTTCCTTCCTATCCTAGCAAATTGGTTTCTTTTGAACACATTTTAATATTTTCTGCGGTATCCAGTCGATTTTGAAAAAACGAAGAATAAATAAAAAATATAAATTTCCCAACTTACGTTTTCTTTTCTTTTTTATATAAAAATAAGTTACTTATAAATTGTTAACTTTTTCTAAAAAAAATATATTAATGTTATATTATATTATTTATCAAAATCTAGTTTAAACGAACTTTATTGTAAATTGTGTGAGTCAATTTAAACCGATAGACGCTTATATTTTATACTTTATTCTTAATTTACATATTTCATATGTTTAAGTAATAAGAGTAATCGAGTTTGATTATTTTTTGTCTAATAAAAAGTGTAATAGAGACAAACCACTTAAAACTTTTCATTTAAAATATATTTTTAAATGTAAAAATCAAAAAACAACGTTTAATAAAATTAGAAACACTTGAACAAAACGTACCTTGTACTATGCAACCCTGTGTTAACACACAAAATACAGCTAAATAACAACAAAACTAAATGAATCAAAAAAGCACTCATAAAAACTTCAAATTTTTAATGCAAATTTTTAGGTATTTAAACATTTGTTGGGCACCAAGTGTATGAAACTATAAAAGCTATAACACATATCAATAAATTATTTATGTTTTTATAAATTTGCACGTATATTTTTTTTAATGATTTCCCGACACTCCAGAAAAAACACTCGCGAGTTAAAAGATTATCGACAAACTAAAATACGTGCGTGCCGATAGCCTCGAAAAATAGCCTCGAATTTCAAATGAATAGTTGGCAACGCGAAATTTTTAAAATGTATTCCAATGCTTATGGGAGTGGATTCTCCAGTTTGGGATGACTAATTTAAACAGGAATAATACTTAAATAAATATTAGAACATTTATAGAACCTAAATTCTTGTTTTTTATTGGGATTTATTGGGACCGGGATACTCCAAGGAAGCTTCCAGCACAATGGAGCGTCGTACCATGGAGTACGATATGTCATATTGAAGCTTAGGCAAAGGCGGATATAAAAAGTCTTCCGTGCAATAAATTTGCCTGCACGTTTCTGGAAAAACTGGGAATCTTTATTTTTGGCCAGACCCACTAATTAAGACCCACTTTTTAGACAAACTAAGCTTCGTACCATGGAGCACGGCATGTCAAATTGAAGCTTAGGCATAGGCGGATATAAAAAGTCTTCCGTGCAATAAATTTGCCAGCACGTTTCTGGAAAAACTGGGAATCTTTATTTTTGGCCAGACCCACTAATTAAGACCCACTTTTTAGACAAACTAAGCTTCGTACCATGGAGCACGGCATGTCAAATTGAAGATTAGACAAAGGCGGATATAAAAAGTCTTCCGTGCAATAAATTTGCCAGCACGTTTCTAGACAAACTGGGAATCTTTATTTTTGGCCAGACCCACTTTTTGGACAAACTAAGCTTCGTACCATGGAGCACGGCATGTCAAATTGAAGCTTAGGCATAGGCGGATATAAAAAGTCTTCCGTGCAATAAATTTGCCAGCACGTTTCTGGACAAACTGGGAATCTTTATTTTTGGCCAGACCCACCTTATAGACAAACTAAGCTTCGTACCATGGATCGCGGCATGTCAAATTGAAGCTTAGGCATAGGCGGATATAAAAAGTCTTCCGTGCAATAAATTTGCCAGCACGTTTCTGGACAAACTGGGAATCTTTATTTTTGGCCAGACCCACCTTATAGACAAACTAAGCTTCGTACCATGGAGCACGGCATGTCAAATTGAAGCTTAGGCATAGGCGGATACAAAAAGTCTTCCGTGCAATAAATTTGCCAGCACGTTTCTAGACAAACTGGGAATCTTTATTTTTGGCCAGACCCACCTTCTAGACAAACTAAGCTTCGTACCATGGAGCACGGCATGTCAAATTGAAGCTTAGGCAAAGGCGGATATAAAAAGTTTTCCGTGCAATAAATTTGCCAGCACGTTTCTCGACAAACTGGGAATCTTTATTTTTGGCCAGACCCACTTTTTGGACAAACTAAGCTTCGTACCATGGAGCACGGCATGTCAAATTGAAGCTTAGGCATAGGCGGATATAAAAAGTCTTCCGTGCAATAAATTTGCCAGCACGTTTCTGGACAAACTGGGAATCTTTATTTTTGGCCAGACCCACCTTATAGACAAACTAAGCTTCGTACCATGGATCACGGCATGTCAAATTGAAGCTTAGGCATAGGCGGATATAAAAAGTCTTCCGTGCAATAAATATGCCAGCACGTTTCTGGACAAACTGGGAATCTTTATTTTTGGCCAGACCCACCTTATAGACAAACTAAGCTCCGTACCATGGAGCACGGCATGTCAAATTGAAGCTTAGGCATAGGCGGATACAAAAAGTCTTCCGTGCAATAAATTTGCCAGCACGTTTCTGGAAAAACTGGGAATCTTTATTTTTGGCCAGACCCACTAATTAAGACCCACTTTTTAGACAAACTAAGCTTCGTACCATGGAGCACGGCATGTCAAATTGAAGCTTAGACAAAGGCGGATATAAAAAGTCTTCCGTGCAATAAATTTGCCTGCACGTTTCTGGAAAAACTGGGAATCTTTATTTTTGGCCAGACCCACTAATTAAGACCCACTTTTTAGACAAACTATACTTCGTACCATGGAGCACGGCATGTCAAATTGAAGCTTAGGCAAAGGCGGATATAAAAAGTCTTCCGTGCAATAAATTTGCCAGCACGTTTCTGGACAAACTGGGAATCTTTATTTTTGGCCAGACCCACTAATTAAGACCCACTTTTTAGACAAACTAAGCTTCGTACCATGGAGCACGGCATGTCAAATTGAAGATTAGACAAAGGCGGATATAAAAAGTCTTCCGTGCAATAAATTTGCCAGCACGTTTCTAGACAAACTGGGAATCTTTATTTTTGGCCAGACCCACTTTTTGGACAAACTAAGCTTCGTACCATGGAGCACGGCATGTCAAATTGAAGCTTAGGCATAGGCGGATATAAAAAGTCTTCCGTGCAATAAATTTGCCAGCACGTTTCTGGACAAACTGGGAATCTTTATTTTTGGCCAGACCCACCTTATAGACAAACTAAGCTTCGTACCATGGATCGCGGCATGTCAAATTGAAGCTTAGGCATAGGCGGATATAAAAAGTCTTCCGTGCAATAAATTTGCCAGCACGTTTCTGGACAAACTGGGAATCTTTATTTTTGGCCAGACCCACCTTATAGACAAACTAAGCTTCGTACCATGGAGCACGGCATGTCAAATTGAAGCTTAGGCATAGGCGGATACAAAAAGTCTTCCGTGCAATAAATTTGCCAGCACGTTTCTCGACAAACTGGAAATCTTTATTTTTGGCCAGACCCACCTTTTAGACAAACTAAGCTTCGTACCATGGAGCACGGCATGTCAAATTGAAGCTTAGGCATAGGCGGATATAAAAAGTCTTCCGTGCAATAAATTTGCCAGCACGTTTCTAGACAAACTGGGAATCTTTATTTTTGGCCAGACCCACCTTCTAGACAAACTAAGCTTCGTACCATGGAGCACGGCATGTCAAATTGAAGCTTAGGCATAGGCGGATATAAAAAGTCTTCCGTGCAATAAATTTGCCAGCACGTTTCTGGACAAACTGGGAATCTTTATTTTTGGCCAGACCCACCTTATAGACAAACTAAGCTCCGTACCATGGAGCACCGCATGTCAAATTGAAGCTTAGGCATAGGCGGATACAAAAAGTCTTCCGTGCAATAAATTTGCCAGCACGTTTCTGGAAAAACTGGGAATCTTTATTTTTGGCCAGACCCACTAATTAAGACCCACTTTTTAGACAAACTAAGCTTCGTACCATGGAGCACGGCATGTCAAATTGAAGCTTAGACAAAGGCGGATATAAAAAGTCTTCCGTGCAATAAATTTGCCTGCACGTTTCTGGAAAAACTGGGAATCTTTATTTTTGGCCAGACCCACTAATTAAGACCCACTTTTTAGACAAACTATACTTCGTACCATGGAGCACGGCATGTCAAATTGAAGCTTAGGCAAAGGCGGATATAAAAAGTCTTCCGTGCAATAAATTTGCCAGCACGTTTCTGGACAAACTGGGAATCTTTATTTTTGGCCAGACCCACTAATTAAGACCCACTTTTTAGACAAACTAAGCTTCGTACCATGGAGCACGGCATGTCAAATTGAAGATTAGACAAAGGCGGATATAAAAAGTCTTCCGTGCAATAAATTTGCCAGCACGTTTCTAGACAAACTGGGAATCTTTATTTTTGGCCAGACCCACTTTTTGGACAAACTAAGCTTCGTACCATGGAGCACGGCATGTCAAATTGAAGCTTAGGCATAGGCGGATATAAAAAGTCTTCCGTGCAATAAATTTGCCAGCACGTTTCTGGACAAACTGGGAATCTTTATTTTTGGCCAGACCCACCTTATAGACAAACTAAGCTTCGTACCATGGATCGCGGCATGTCAAATTGAAGCTTAGGCATAGGCGGATATAAAAAGTCTTCCGTGCAATAAATTTGCCAGCACGTTTCTGGACAAACTGGGAATCTTTATTTTTGGCCAGACCCACCTTATAGACAAACTAAGCTTCGTACCATGGAGCACGGCATGTCAAATTGAAGCTTAGGCATAGGCGGATACAAAAAGTCTTCCGTGCAATAAATTTGCCAGCACGTTTCTCGACAAACTGGAAATCTTTATTTTTGGCCAGACCCACCTTTTAGACAAACTAAGCTTCGTACCATATAGCACGGCATGTCAAATTGAAGCTTAGGCATAGGCGGATATAAAAAGTCTTCCGTGCAATAAATTTGCCAGCACGTTTCTAGACAAACTGGGAATCTTTATTTTTGGCCAGACCCACCTTCTAGACAAACTAAGCTTCGTACCATGGAGCACGGCATGTCAAATTGAAGCTTAGGCAAAGGCGGATATAAAAAGTTTTCCGTGCAATAAATTTGCCAGCACGTTTCTCGACAAACTGGGAATCTTTATTTTTGGCCAGACCCACTTTTTGGACAAACTAAGCTTCGTACCATGGAGCACGGCATGTCAAATTGAAGCTTAGGCATAGGCGGATATAAAAAGTCTTCCGTGCAATAAATTTGCCAGCACGTTTCTGGACAAACTGGGAATCTTTATTTTTGGCCAGACCCACCTTATAGACAAACTAAGCTTCGTACCATGGATCACGGCATGTCAAATTGAAGCTTGGGCATAGGCGGATATAAAAAGTCTTCCGTGCAATAAATTTGCCAGCACGTTTCTGGACAAACTGGGAATCTTTATTTTTGGCCAGACCCACCTTATAGACAAACTAAGCTCCGTACCATGGAGCACGGCATGTCAAATTGAAGCTTAGGCATAGGCGGATACAAAAAGTCTTCCGTGCAATAAATTTGCCAGCACGTTTCTGGAAAAACTGGGAATCTTTATTTTTGGCCAGACCCACTAATTAAGACCCACTTTTTAGACAAACTAAGCTTCGTACCATGGAGCACGGCATGTCAAATTGAAGCTTAGACAAAGGCGGATATAAAAAGTCTTCCGTGCAATAAATTTGCCTGCACGTTTCTGGAAAAACTGGGAATCTTTATTTTTGGCCAGACCCACTAATTAAGACCCACTTTTTAGACAAACTATACTTCGTACCATGGAGCACGGCATGTCAAATTGAAGCTTAGGCAAAGGCGGATATAAAAAGTCTTCCGTGCAATAAATTTGCCAGCACGTTTCTGGACAAACTGGGAATCTTTATTTTTGGCCAGACCCACCTTATAGATAAACTAAGCTCCGTACCGTGGAGCACGGCATGTCAAATTGAAGCTTAGGCATAGGCGGATACAAAAAGTCTTCCGTGCAATAAATTTGCCAGCACGTTTCTCGACAAACTGGGAATCTTTATTTTTGGCCAAACCCACCTTATAGACAAACTAAGCTTCGTACCATGGAGCACGGCATGTCAAATTGAAGCTTAGGCATAGGCGGATATAAAAAGTCTTCCGTGCAATAAATTTGCCAGCACGTTTCTGGACAAACTGGGAATCTTTATTTTTGGCCAGACCCACTTTTTGGACAAACTAAGCTTCGTACCATGGAGCACGGCATGTCAACTTGAAGCTTAGGCAAAGGCGGATATAAAAAGTCTTCCGTGCAATAAATTTGCGTGCACGTTTCTGGAAAAATTCGAAATATTTATTTAATTAATAAAATTATTATTTTCTTATTATAATACATAAATTAATAGGTAAAATTCGAGATATATTCACTTCTTTGTGTAGCCTATGTAAATGATGGGGTGTGTTCAATGACTATTGTTTTATTTTTTGGCGTGTATTTTGTGCAACGCTGCTGTAAATTAAAATGTGGTATGAGGTATACATTTTATACTACCGTTCAAACGCATTGCACAAATTATTGAAAAATATCAAACTGGAGATTTCGGACATTGTTCACGTGTATACTGCGAAAGTCAACCAATGTAGCCACTGGGTTCATCTGATATTCCTGGCGAGGCAATAGTTAAAGTACATTGCCCAAAATGTGTTGATGTTTATACACCAAAATCATCACACGGGCGGTACTTTTTTCGGTACTGGTTTTACACATACGTGTGTTATTTATGGTGCACCATGACATCGTTCTAAAAGGCCTACTAATTAATTTGTTCCAAGACTTTATGGCTTCAAATACAAATATGGCTTATCAAATACAGCTGCAGGCAGCACCCAACTTTAAAATGCCAATACGAGTGAAAAATTAATATATAGCACACAAAAACAACAATTATTGACAAAGAAAAAGTCGGGATTTGTTGTAAGGAAAACGTATTTTAGAAAAACTCAAAAAAGAACTAAGTTATTGCGTTTTACACATCATCTTTTACAAATCCACAGCAATGCTAGTTACGATTATTACGATGAAAAGAAAAGAATTCTTTGTGATAAATTATTTTATAAGCTGCTTTTCTATGTTAAATAAATGTAAAAATTCCTATTATATATATTTGTTCCTCTTTTTATGTATGCCTTTTTATTTGTTGCTCGTTCCAAATGATTAGTGTTACAGAATATTTCAATTATTAATTGATGTGACAGTTCATTTCGGTTTTTATACACGTTTCCAATGAGTCTCTTGGCTAGAAATTAATTTGCTAAAAACAATAGAAAAGTTCTGGAATGTTATCGATCAAACTATAAGTGATGCAACTATAGATATGGCGCAGATGGAGATTTTTGTATTACAGACAATGTAAATAGTTGTATCATTTTAACTGTTCTTATACATATTGTGTCTTATTAAAAACTACATCCTTTACAAGATCTATATCTTCATTTCCTTCGGGTTCTTCAACGTGTATATATTCAACAGGTTCAACAACTTAAGTCTTCTACCATATCTTATATAACTAACAAGATAGAGCAAAAAATGGCTTTAATTTTAAATCATCTATAATTAAAGTTTCATAAAAATGCGTTTTTCTCGAAAAAAAAATCCAATTTTATATGAAAATATCTTATTGCGTTTTTCTCGAAAACTAACCAGGGTAGAGCAAAATGTGCTTTATTTTGGGATCACCTACATATATTTTTGACCACATATATTTTTTTTATTTAAAAAAATCATGCGTTTTCAGGTTTCCAATAATTTTGATAGCGATCGCCCATATTTCACCCATATGACATATGAGAGCTGTAGTCTATATATAGGTTTATATGGACTAGCCAGTGTACATAAATGAAATGTACAGACCAATAAAAATATATAACATACAAAATTCTTGTCTGTTATTGTTTTTTTTTTCATTATTTAGAACATTTTTAACAAATATCCTGGTGCTTTGGTAAGCAGAATTGTTTTTAGTTAAATAAATTTTTACATGCTTGTATTTATTTTATTATGAATACGGCCTTTAAATTTTAATTAACAACTGAAGGGATTTAAACTTCTCACGAACGAATTTCGTTAATAAAGTTGCATATCTAGTCCTATATATAATTTCTTACTTAAAAATCTATGTGTTTATTTTCTGTAAGTATATTTGGATTTTGTAATGCTTTTATTTATATTCTTTGCGTGTATTTGGGTATGTTCAGTGAATAAAAATAGTTAGTTTTTCTGTGCAACTCTGGTAAAAAAAAACGGTTATTTTTTTTCTAACTGGAATTAGTTATAAACCTAAAAAATAAAGGAAAGGTAAGTGATGTAAAAATTTATTTAATTATATTATTAACTATTTAATTTATTATTCTCATTCCACAGACATAAAATTCCAAGCAAATTAAGAATGGAGAGGTAAGTAATATAATAAGAATGCATTTATTTTATATATAGTAAGAATTTTTTGTGTTATTTTTTTACAGAAAATATAAAATTGAAATATACAAAGTTTTCAACGATGCATGGGACGAGGGATTAATTGACGCCAATGATTTTGGCACCACCAACAGCTCGCATGCAAAGTTCGAAATGATAATTGGGAAATTAAACCATCATTTAGGGGATCTGAATGCCATAAGGTTTACAAATAATAAGAAAATACGGTTGAGAATTTTCTCCAGCTTCAAACGGGTAAGTTTAAAAAAAAATACCTATATAATACTCTTTACTAATTAAATTTACAGTTTTTAGGAAAACATATACAAAACACCAACCAAAACGATGATAATGATACAATACAGGTAAGTTTATTGAAAATCGTTTCAATCAATATAAATTTAAAAAAGAAACATGTATATTAGAGCCCCTTGAAAAAAAAGTCGTGAATTTTGGGGTCTCAAAATAATAAACCTACTTCCAAAATACAATGTAAAAGTTTCTGTTAGCAAATTCAAACTTCTTATCATATACATATAAAGCAAAATTTAATATTTTCAAATTTAAAGCTAAACAAATTTTACTATTTTTTACCCAATTTCCGTTTTCATACTTTTTGAAATTTTTTCGCTTTAGATTTCGTTCGATTTCATTAATAAATAAAAGTTAAAAAGAATTTGTATACTCCTCTGAAGAAAATATATATGTATTCTTTAACAAAATTTTTGAAATACATGGAATATTGTTTTCTATAGAATCCTTAATGTATACTCAACTTTTATAGTACGTAGGGTAAAAATTATTGAAAATAGTATCAATTCCAATTGGAAAATTGAAATTGGTTTAATTAAGATTATCATTATCATATCGATGGTTAAATTTTGTGAAACCTCTAAATATACTCTATAACAGTAGTGCCCAGAGCCTATGCACTCAATATACTTTAGTTTTTATAAAAGCAATTTGGCATAGGAAATGCATTCTAATACACATACACAGCACTTCAGCATCAAGCAATACAAATTACACGAACAACTTTGTCTCTTTCGTTTATTGTTGTTTTTTTCTTGCTTAGACGAAAAAGCAAAGCAAAAGACTTTCGTATGCTTTGTTGGTACACACTAGCGACCGAAATGTTGAATGTAGATTTTGTTGTTGTGTAACGTGTGATTCCGTTTTAAAAATAGTTTGCAGCTGTGAATTCAAAAGCACTTGGAAAAATCAGTGCAAGTCTTAAGTTTAAAATTCAAATTATTACTTTACAATTTTTTAAATTAAAATTTGGAAATTTGTCCCGTACCTGAAAAAACTTTAATAACCGATATCGAATTATCGATTAATCACTTCCGCCGACAAATATAACCTTGTTTAATGTTCTTTTTGTCAAAATATTATTCTTTAAAATTAGTTGAAGTAAATAGTAATAGATCACTTGTCTATTAAACTATTTATAACAGAAAAATATAAAAATATTTATTTATATTTCTTAAGTCGTTTCTAACAATTTCTGACAACACTGAGTGACTTCTTTAAATCCACTTAAAATGTATCGGGATATTAGAACGAACCTTGAGGTCGAGTTAAATTACCCTAACATCTAGTTTGTCATATTGATCATGGTCAACATTTTTATACCCTATACCACTATGTGGTCAGGGTCTTTTATACCGATCGACTCAGAATCACTTTCTGAGTCGATTAAACCATGTCAGTCCGTCCGTCCGTTTATCCAGTTTAAAATAATGCAATGTTTTCTTTTTTTTATTTTAAAGGTCATTATCAATACAGAAGGAAGCAATGAAGAAGTTAGTGGGGAGTACGGTAAGTGTTTAGGATATAGTAATAATATTATGGTTGAAGATAGTGAAAAAAACAAGGATAGGGATGATAATTCAGAGAAAATTAAAATAAGCCCGGAAAATTATATAAAATGTGCGGAATATAAAAATACTGTAGAACCTATTGAACGAATATTACAGGTTTCTGTTAAAGAAGAAAGTGGTATTTCTATTACAAATTTTTTAAATGAAAGCAGTTTAAATAAAACAGATGAAGGATCACCACAACAAAGTTTTAAAGTAACATTTTTGAACCACATCCGCGAAAAATATGTCGCTCCAAAGCACCTCAACAGAAAAGTTAGAATGGTAGAAGCCAAAAGTTCAAAGAAAATGGATAATTTCACTTTGTGCCGAATCAAAGATTCATCCCTGCATATTCCAGAGGTCCAGGATATTAGAGGACAAAATAAAGATTAAGGATTACGACCACAAAAAGCTGTTGCAGGATGTTTGTCGGGTTGCTTATAAAACTGTTAATACTGCTTGTACAATCAACTTTAAGGATATACGAATAAATAAAGCTTCATTCAAAGGGTACGCATATTGTACACATAACAGTTGCAACACATATTTATTTAAGGGCGACTATAGTGGCAATATTGAAGTGTTTCGTTCAAAGAATGAAATAACACACATGATCGGCAACAAGAAGAGATATCAAAAACGCGGCCTCCAAAAATACCACAAATTGGCACAGATATCTAAGGAAACTGCACTATTGCACCACCAACAGGAAATAAACCAGCAATCAAAAGAGCAGCAACTTGTTGGAAACCTGGAAATAAAAGAACTGGCTAATTTGAGAAAATTGAAAGCCGAAGCTTCTTCCGAATACGACAGGCATTCTGACCCATATATAGATACATATCTAATGTTGACTACAAATTATAAACATTATGTACAAAAACTATCGGCAGGATCAGAGGTTTTCCTGTGGTCAAAGCAGCAATTGGAAGTCTTACGTAGAAATAGTGACTTCATCTTAAAAAGGACCAACTATACTCTTCACATTGATGCTACTGGCCGGGTGATTAAAGAATTTCCATGGGTAGAAAAGAGAATGTTTTTATATTCATTAGTAGGCCATATCAAGGAAAAAAAACACATATTTTCAGTCGCTGATGCGATACTATCTGCACACTCAATGGATAGTATTGCTAAGTTTCTTATTGCACTTCGTACAGTTTGTGCAAGAAATAACATAAGGTGGCCAATATGTAAGCGACTTGTAACAGATGTGAGTTTTGCTATTATTGGAGCAATTCTGAGAGCGTTTAATGACCAAACGCTTTCTGAATATTTAAAACATTGTTACACATTTTTAAGTAAAACCGAGAAAAAAAGCTTGCCGTTTGTATGCATACAATTTTGTGTAAGTCATTACACAAAAATCATGTGTAAAGATATTGACCATACTGTGGGACTAAACAATGTCGCATTAAGGACGTTCTTGCGAGAGGCAATGGGTGTTGCTTTCAACTTTTCTACAATATCAGAATGTAAAATTTGGTTCAAAAGCTTATGTGTAATTCTCACCTCTAGGCAATATACAAAAGAACTTGAAATTGCCTTGAAATATTTTACTTCATACAGCAATGGTGATAGCAATGGAATAAATGAAGAAAATTTTGAATTAAATGAAATCAGTGAAAACGAATTTAAAGAAATTGAGAAAAATCTTAAAACTATTTCGGAAAGAAGTCCATTTCGTCAAGAATTTTTGGCTTACATGCCATACATTAATGACGAAAATTTAAATACTATGGCAAATATATATCACTGTCCGAGA
Source organism: Cordilura impudica (assembly GCA_963682025.1). Classification (NCBI taxonomy): domain Eukaryota; kingdom Metazoa; phylum Arthropoda; class Insecta; order Diptera; family Scathophagidae; genus Cordilura; species Cordilura impudica. Next base: position 79,615,514 of record OY821517.1, read on the forward strand.
ATGGTACATGTTGTATTAGATAAATATGTTCCTTTTCTTCCAATGTGGACTAATATAATTGGTTCACATATTAATGTTTTGGATGAAAACATTAGAGTCAGCAATGGTCCCATTGAGACGTATTTTAAGGACATAAAGTACAATGAACTGAAAGGAAAAAAAAATCGACTCGGAAGATTTGTGAGACAAATGGAAAAAGTCACAAAATCTAAAATAAAAAAGGTAAAAATAATGTACTCCAGTGAATTTAATAAAGAAATTATACCAAACACAATAATAGTACCGACCAAAAAAGCAAGAACACCAAAAGCAAGCATTGCAAAAAGCCCGGATAATATTTTAGGAGCATCTTCTAGTAAGAAAATTACAAAAATTGAGGAGTCGTGGAACAAAAAATCGAAAAGACTGCCACACGGAATGTTCCAAAAAAACTTCAGTATGGTAAAAAGAACATTGAAATTTTCAGATTCCAACATAAAAAGTAGTACCCCGAAAGATCCAAAAAAGACAGACATGGAAGAAAATCTTTTCGAACACTTGGATGATTTTAATATTGGAATGAATACTCCCTTAAAATTTACAAAAGCCCTAATAACGCATCCGGAAAAAAAGTGGCATTTCAAGATATTGATATTAAGATGGATAATACATCGATTGCTTCGGAAATTGGAATATTGCAAAATAAATCGATTGATTCGGATATTTTATATATTCCTGTTACATCACATGACCATAGTTATACTCGCGATGAAAGTGTGAATAATACTTATCAAAACATTATAACTTCGGATGTGAGTTTCAGAATGGAAGAAAAATTTAAATCCGCCATTGAAAGATATAATTTAAAAGAAGCGGCAATGCCAAATGCATTGAAATGTCAAGTGTTAAAAATGGTAACATTATTTAAGGCAGTACACCAGAATCCAGGATTTATGGAGTTTTATCCAGTACTGGCAGATTGGGCTACACTGAGAGTCAACCAAAGAAATGTTAAAGATATGTGGCTTACCAATACTATAGTCAATGCAGCAATTACTTGCTTGTTATTTGAAGCGAAATCTAGTGATATTTTATATATTCCATCACAAGGTGGCGAGAATTGTTTCAAAAATGAACGACTCATAGTTGAATACATTTCTAAAAAACCAAACTACGTAATAGTTCCGCAGTGTATTAAAAATCACTTTTCCATAGTTCTTCTCGATTTTATTGAAAAATCAGTTATATGTATAGATCCGTATGGAGATACAGCAAATGGTAAAAAGTTGGCATTATATTACCAAAATATTTTAGCAACAAATATTCCAGATACAAAATGGACAGTTAAAAAGGTAGATCATGATATACAAAGAGATTCGTATAACTGTGGAATATTTGTTATACAATTTGCGGGAAGCTTTATAAATTCGCAACCTTTTACAAATGTTGTTGATCCAGACAATTATCGAGAAGAAGTAAAAACGATGCTGCTCAAATATGCAGATTCGATTGCACGAGTTTGCTTACATTGTGGAAAAAAGTTACTCAGAGTAAAAGAAAATCTGCAATGTGACTCCTGTGAAAGATATATATGTGAGTATTGCATTAAGCATTATAACTTTCACAAAGAAAGTATTCAAAAATTGAAAAGTTCTTTTGAAACATTCTCATGCAAATACTGTCCTTAGTAATAAAATTATATTATTAAAAAGTAGAGTTGTATAAATAGAAACAAAAAATATATAGAAATAAAATAAATTTTTTTTTTTTCAAAAATGCAAAAAAATTGGAACGTTTTATTCAAGCTTTATCAAGTTTTCACTATCTTCAAAACCAATATTATTACTTATTTAATATCTCTGAAAATTAAAAACGTTATATAAAGCGCGAATCGTCAAACAGTTATTTTTCTAAATTTCTATATATTAAGTTTAACAACCCTTGCGGTAAAAATATATTTTTAATGAATTAAATAAAATTTAATTTTTTTTTTTGTGAATTTTTTATATCCAATTTTTTCACATTATTATTTTCTAGTGTATTAATAATATAAGTATTTAATATATAAAAAAAATTAATATAAAAAAATTTATATAAAAATGCTATAAAATAGTATAATTGGTAAAAGTAATATCAGGTGTAGTAATAAAACTTAGTTTAGTGAAAGTAGAATTTGAAATTGGAATTATATACTCTATTTTCACGTTATTATTATCATCTAGTGTAAATATGTGAATAATTAATGTATAAAAAGAAATGTATATAAAAATGCTTTGAAAGCTATTAGTGTAAGCAGTCACAGACGTAGTAACAAAAGGTATAGTGAAAGTAGTTAATGAATAAATGAATTATATAGACTGAATTTGTCTCTGTGACATGCATGTAGAACAATATTAGATATGGTTTAGGCCTATTGGGGATGCAAGCCATGTAAAATAATTTGCAACGCGCCAGTTGTAGTACCTCAATGGTGGTGTGGAAATCTACATACAAAAAATCATCCGTTTAAATTATAATTAAGGTGCTGATGATGAAGATGACGAGGACATGGAAAACGGTGAGGATGAAGACGACGATGAAGAAAAATGCCATAAACCTGATGCAGATTTAGAAATAACCAGTAATTAAAATGATTTTGAAAATGATGATGAAGAGCCAACTGTTGGAACTGATGGTTCTCAAAAAGTGGTGAGAATATTCAAGCTTTATATTCAGTTTTTTTTAAGGTATACATAAATATATATAAAGAATGAATTTGAATGATTTAAAATGTTCGTTAATGACACAGTCAGTGCCTTTTTTCTTTCTTTATACAGCCAAAAGGATCTCTTGACTAAATGCACAAAACGGTTTCAAAATGGCAATGATAATGAAAATAAAACAAAATAAATAACTCCATTCGGTAGATTGAACTTTGAATCGTATTTTGAATAGAATGCCTCACGATAACAAAATTTCTTCACGTCTAAAATAGCAAGCTAAATGGTGAGGAATAGTGAAAGCCCCCTAATGTTTATATTTTGAAATTTTTAATTATTTTCTACATTTGTTTGTTTATAAAACACCTTTTTATATAGATTTACTTTTTAAGAAAGCATTTGTTTTAAAAAGGTATCTTAATATATATTAAAATTTTGCAATATAAAGTATATCCAACTTTATCTAAAGTTCATTACTAAATCTCCTATTTGCAACTAAATGTAATACTACTCTTATCAAAAATTAAAAACGCAGAAAGGTTGATCATCATGCTAAGGACAATCTTAATAAGTGCCGTTTCGAAGGTATTAAAATCGCCTTTAATATGACAGAGATTTTTTCTTTTTGACAAATGTCATAATCATATTATTCTTAGTTTTATTTTTTTAGTAGTTGTTGAATCTACTTAAGTTGCAAAATGAAATGGTTAGCCAAATACAGAAATATAAAATCAAATTTAAGAAAAAAATCCATCTGATTTTACTCTTTTATTTATTTCTCAGGAACCAATAACAACACAGCTTTTATATCTTGCAAAAAATTTATGAACATGTCATTGTTCTACTAGGCCACTAGATATTGCCTGAACTGTTAAAGCTAGTAAGGTAGAATGAACAGTCATGCCAAATTTTATTCAATTATTATTCAAATAGAACCCAAGGTCGGTCCAGCCATTTTAGAGTCCATATGTAACAAACACTTTAATATAGAATTTTATGGATATAGATTTATATTTTACATTAATTTTTCTGATTAACTGGTACAAATGAAAATTCGTTGCTTATATAAATGGCTTAAGTCTAGTTTAGGGGCGATGCCCCGATCGGTTCAAAATTTTTACCACTTATAAAACTTTTTAATGTGATTCCAGGGAAATATTTTTTTTTTGTCGGTCGAGCCTATTTTCCGAGTTATGGACCCCAAAAGTTTTGATATTGACTACTGTATAACTTTGATATTTACTATCGGATTTCGACAATATATATATCGTTGGAAAGCTTATTTGAGTGCCTTCTATGTGGTATTTTAAAATTTGAAATCCATTAACCCATTATGAACCTATTGCAAATTTTGCATTTTTGTGAGAGAGTATTTTTTTTAATATGGGATTATCTCATAAATAGACGTATGTCATGTATGGTTTTATATTAACTGAATAAAAGGTAGGTCCACAAGCTTTATTTTGATGTATCTCATGGCAACTTAACCCTTTCAGAACCGGATATATTTGGTATTTTATCTTCATTTTTAAGGCTTTTTGAAAAATTTATTCCTAATTCTAGCCTGCAGCGCTTTAAAACAACACAACAAAATTCTTTATCTGTCCTATTATGAAAATTTTTTAGAAAAAATCGCGCGATTTTTTCTAAAAAATTTTCGCCTGCGGCGCTTTAAAATGAGACAACTAATTGTTTATATTTTTTAAAACAACACAACAAAATTCTTTATCCGTCCTATTATGAAAATTTTTTAGAACAAATCACGCGATTTTTTCTAAAAAATTTTCGCCTGCGGCGCTTTAAAATGAGACAACTAATTGTTTATATTTTTTAAAACAACAGAACAAATTTTTTTGATGAAAATTTTTTAAATCAATAAAGTTGCCACAATTTAAAAAAAATAATATAAATTTTAATTACCTTCGAAATACAAATATATTTTCCAAAAAGCATTACAAATATGACTAAATATATAAAATAAATACACAAATAAAATAAAAAAAATATTAAAAATCCATAAAATATCAATATATTTTTCAAAAAGCATAAAAATGTAGATAAAATACCAAATATATCCGGTTCTGAAAGGGTTAAGTTGCCATGAGATACATCAAAATAAAGCTTGTGGACCCACCTTTTATTCAGTTAATATAAAACCATACATGACATACGTCTATTTATGAGATAATCCCATATTAAAAAAAATACTCTCTCACAAAAATGCAAAATTTGCAGTAGGTTCATAATGGGCTAATGGATTTCAAATTTTAAAATACCACATAGAAGGCACTCAAATAAGCTTTCCAACGATATATATATTGTCGAAATCCGATACTAAATAACAAAGTTATACAGTAGTCAATATCAAAACTTTGGGGGTCCATAACTCGGAAAATAGGCTCGACCGACAAAAAAAGAATATTTCCCTGGAATCACCCCAAAAACCCCTACCCCCTCCAAAAAAAACTAAAATATCGGGGCATCGCCCCTAAACTAGACTTGTTCCATATAAATATTTCAGTAGTTTTTATTAAAATTAAATCTTTTTCTCTATAATTGTTTTTGTGTGCTTTATATTAATTTTTCACTCGTAGTGGCATTTTAAATTTGGGTGCTGTCTGCAGCTGTATTTGATAAGCCATATTTGTATTTGAAGCCATAGCCTTGGAACAAATTGATTAGTAGGCCTGTCATGGAGCACCATAAATAACACACATATGTGTACTACCGAAAAAAGTATCATCCGTGTGATGGTGACATGATGATTTTGGTGTATAAACATCAACACATTTTGGGCAATGTACTTTAACTATTGCCTCGCCAGGAATATCAGATGAATCCAATGGCTACATTGTTTGACTTTCGCACTATACACGTGAACAATGTCCGAAATCTCCAGTTTGATATTTTTCAATAATTTGTGCAATGCGTTTGAACGGTAGTATAAAATGTATACCTCATACCACATTTTAATTTACAGCAGCGTTGCACAAAATACACGCAAAAAAATAAAACAATAGTCATTGAACACACCCCATCATTTACATAGGCTACACAAAGAAGTGAATATATCTCGAATTTTACCTATTAATTTATGTATTATAATAAGAAAATAATAATTTTATTAAATAAATAAATATTTCGAATTTTTCCAGAAACGTGCTGGCAAATTTATTGCACGGAAGACTTTTTATATCCGCCTATGCCTAAGCTTCAATTTGACATGCCGTGATCCATGGTACGAAGCTTAGTTTGTCTATAAGGTGGGTCTGGCCAAAAATAAAGATTCCCAGTTTGTCCAGAAACGTGCTGGCAAATTTATTGCACGGAAGACTTTTTATATCCGCCTATGCCTAAGCTTCAATTTGACATGCCGTGCTCCATGGTACGAAGCTTAGTTTGTCTAAAAGGTGGGTCTGGCCAAAAATAAAGATTTCCAGTTTGTCGAGAAACGTGCTGGCAAATTTATTGCACGGAAGACTTTTTGTATCCGCCTATGCCTAAGCTTCAATTTGACATGCCGTGCTCCATGGTACGAAGCTTAGTTTGTCTATAAGGTGGGTCTGGCCAAAAATAAAGATTCCCAGTTTGTCCAGAAACGTGCTGGCAAATTTATTGCACGGAAGACTTTTTATATCCGCCTATGCCTAAGCTTCAATTTGACATGCCGTGATCCATGGTACGAAGCTTAGTTTGTCTATAAGGTGGGTCTGGCCAAAAATAAAGATTCCCAGTTTGTCCAGAAACGTGCTGGCAAATTTATTGCACGGAAGACTTTTTATATCCGCCTATGCCTAAGCTTCAATTTGACATGCCGTGATCCATGGTACGAAGCTTAGTTTGTCTATAAGGTGGGTCTGGCCAAAAAAAAAGATTCCCAGTTTGTCCAGAAACGTGCTGGCAAATTTATTGCACGGAAGACTTTTTATATCCGCCTATGCCTAAGCTTCAATTTGACATGCCGTGCTCCATGGTACGAAGCTTAGTTTGTCCAAAAAGTGGGTCTGGCCAAAAATAAAGATTCCCAGTTTGTCCAGAAACGTGCTGGCAAATTTATTGCACGGAATACTTTTTATATCCGCCTATGCCTAAGCTTCAATTTGACATGCCGTGCTCCATGGTACGAAGCTTAGTTTGTCTATAAGGTGGGTCTGGCCAAAAATAAAGATTCCCAGTTTGTCCAGAAACGTGCTGGCAAATTTATTGCACGGAAGACTTTTTATATCCGCCTATGCCTAAGCTTCAATTTGAGATGCCGTGCTCCATGGTACGAAGCTTAGTTTGTCCAAAAAGTGGGTCTGGCCAAAAATAAAGATTCCCAGTTTGTCCAGAAACGTGCTGGCAAATTTATTGCACGGAAGACTTTTTATATCCGCCTATGCCTAAGCTTCAATTTGACATGCCGTGCTCCATGGTACGAAGCTTAGTTTGTCCAAAAAGTGGGTCTGGCCAAAAATAAAGATTCCCAGTTTGTCTAGAAACGTGCTGGCAAATTTATTGCACGGAAGACTTTTTATATCCGCCTTTGTCTAAGCTTCAATTTGACATGCCGTGCTCCATGGTACGAAGCTTAGTTTGTCTAAAAAGTGGGTCTTAATTAGTGGGTCTGGCCAAAAATAAAGATTCCCAGTTTTTCCAGAAACGTGCAGGCAAATTTATTGCATGGAAGACTTTTTATATCCGCCTATGCCTAAACTTCAATTTGACATGCCGTGCCCCTTGGTACGGAGCTTAGTTTGTCCAAAAAGTGGGTTTGACCACAAAAATGAAGATTCCCAGTTTGTCCAGAAACGTGCCGGCAAATTTATTGCACGGAAGACTTTTTATATCCGCCTTTGCCTAAGCTTCAATTTGCCATGCCGTGCTCCATGGTACGAAGCTTAGTTTGTCTAAAAAGTGGGTCTTAATTAGTGGGTCTGGCCAAAAATAAAGATTCCCAGTTTTTCCAGAAACGTGCAGGCAAATTTATTGCATGGAAGACTTTTTATATCCGCCTATGCCTAAGCTTCAATTTGACATGCCGTGCCCCTTGGTACGGAGCTTAGTTTGTCCAAAAAGTGGGTTTGACCACAAAAATGAAGATTCCCAGTTTGTCCAGAAACGTGCTGGCAAATTTATTGCACGGAAGACTTTTTATATCCGCCTATGCCTAAGCTTTAATTTGACATGCCGTGCTCCATGGTACGAAGCTTAGTTTGTCCTAAAAGTGGGTCTGGCCAAAAATAAAGATTCCCAGTTTGTCTAGAAACGTGCTGGCAAATTTATTGCACGGAAGACTTTTTATATCCGCCTATGCCTAAGCTTCAATTTGACATGCCGTGCTCCATGGTACAAAGCTTAGTTTGTCCAAAAAGTGGGTCTGGCCAAAAATAAAGATTCCCAGTTTGTCCAGAAATGTGCTGGCAAATTTATTGCACGGAAGACTTTTTATATCCGCCTATGCCTAAGCTTCAATTTGACATGCCGTGCTCCATGGTACGAAGCTTAGTTTGTCTAAAAAGTGGGTCTTAATTAGTGGGTCTGGCCAAAAATAAAGATTCCCAGTTTTTCCAGAAACGTGCAGGCAAATTTATTGCACGGAACACTTTTTATATCCGCCTATGCCTAAGCTTCAATTTGACATGCCGTGCCCCTTGGTACGGAGCTTAGTTTGTCCAAAAAGTGGGTTTGACCACAAAAATGAAGATTCCCAGTTTGTCCAGAAACGTGCTTGCAAATTTATTGCACGGAAGACTTTTTATATCCGCCTTTGCCTAAGCTTCAATATGACATATCGTGCTCCATGGTACGACGCTCCATTGTGCTGGAAGCTTCCTTGGAGTATCCCGGTCCCAATAAATCCCAATAAAAAACAAGAATTTAGGTTCTATAAATGTTCTAATATTTATTTAAGTATTATTCCTGTTTAAATTAGTCATCCCAAACTGGAGAATCCACTCCCATAAGCATTGGAATACATTTTAAAAATTTCGCGTTGCCAACTATTCATTTGAAATTCGAGGCTATTTTTTCGAGGCTATCGGCACGCACGTAACTAAAATAACAGTTATAATTTTATGACAAGCTCGCTGTTGCTTTTTTGTGACAATTATTAATTTTGTTTTGATTTTAATATTCGTTAAATGAAATAATAAAATTTTGTTGTCGTTAAATTGATAGCAGTTGTAAAGTGAATTCATTCAAGGTAGTCGGGCGTCTGACATGTTGTTGTCGCCCTAGCTTTTGTTTGAAGTTTTAATGGAAGACTATTGTTGACAATAGTCATTCTATGAACATAAACATTTTCTTTTATATTTGACTTCGTAAATTCTACATTCATATATTTAGTTTCCCCACAATCCTAGCAAATTGGTTTCTTTCTAAGATCTAATTTGTAAATATCTATTTTGTAAATAAATATGGAAAAAACCATGAATAAATATATAAAATAAATAAAAAAAATCCAACAAGCGTCTTAAAAGTTCCTTATAAATTATGAAAAATTTCTAAAACAATTTTCTAGAAAGACAAAATGTTAAATTAAGCAGTATTGGCGTTTCATCTTGTTAATTTGCATATTAATCTTTGTTTTCAAATAAAAATAATCAAGTTTGATTAATTTTTCGTCAAATAAAAGGTCTAATGCCGACAAACAACTTCAAAAAACTTTTCAATTTAAATATATATTTTAATGTTAAAGTAAAAAAAAAAACGTTTATCAAAATGTATAAACACTTAACTATATGTACCTTATTATACAGCCCTGTGTTAACACACAAAATACAGCAAACAACCAAATTAAATACAGCAAAAAAAGAACCACTTATTTAAAGCAAATTTTTGGGTATTTCAACATTTGTTGGCCACCAAATGTATAAAACTATAAAAGCTATAACACATATCAATAAATTATAAATATTTTTATAAATTTTTAAGCACTCTGTACATATATTTTTTTAATAACTTCCCGATACTTCAGAAAAACACCCGCGAGTTAAAAGATTACCGACAAACTAAAATAACAGTTATCATTTTATGACAGGCACAGTGTTGTTTTTTTGTGGCTATTAATTTTGTTTTGATTTTAATATTCGTTAAATGATATAATAAAATTTTGTTGTCGTTAAATTGATAGCAGTTGTAAAGTGAATTCATTCAAGTTAGTCGGTCGCCTGACATGTTGTTGTTGCCTTAGCTTTAGTTTGAAGTTTTAATAGAGGACTATTGTTGACAACTGCCTTTCTATGAACATAAACATTTTCTAATCATATTTGACTTCTTAACTTCTACATTCATACAGTTTCCCCACAATCCCAGCAAATTAGTTTCTTTTCGACACATATTTTTATTTATGGTAGTTTCTAGTCTATAAACTTGGAAAAAACGATGAATAAATACATAATTCTCAACATACATTTTTATTTTTCTTTTAATAAAAGAAGTCGTTAAAGTTCCATATAAATTATGAAAAATTTCTAAAACAGTTTTTCTGGAAAAACAAACACTCCCGAGTTAACAGATTACCGACAAACTAAAATAACAGTTATCATTTTAAGACAAGCACAGTGACGTGCGTGCCGATAGCCTCGAAAAAATAGCCTCGAATTTCAAATGAATAGTTGGCAACGCGAAATTTTTAAAATGTATTCCAATGCTTATGGGAGTGGATTCTCCAGTTTGGGATGACTAATTTAAGCAGGAATAATACATAAATAAATATTAGAACATTTATAGAACCTAAATTCTTGTTTTTTATTGGGATTTATTGGGACCGGGATACTCCAAGGAAGCTTCCAGCACAATGGAGCGTCGTACCATGGAGCACGATATGTCATATTGAAGCTTAGGCAAAGGCGGATATAAAAAGTCTTCCGTGCAATAAATTTGCCAGCACGTTTCTGGACAAACTGGAAATCTTCATTTTTGTGGTCAAACCCACTTTTTGGACAAACTAAGCTCCGTACCAAGGGGCACGGCATGTCAAATTGAAGCTTAGGCATAGGCGGATATAAAAAGTCTTCCATGCAATAAATTTGCCTGCACGTTTCTGGAAAAACTGGGAATCTTTATTTTTGGCCAGACCCACTAATTAAGACCCACTTTTTAGACAAAATATGCTTCGTACCATGGAGCACGGCATGTCAAATTGAAGCTTAGGCAAAGGCGGATATAAAAAGTCTTCCGTGCAATAAATTTGCCAGCACGTTTCTGGACAAACTGGGAATCTTTATTTTTGGCCAGACCCACTTTTTGGACAAACTAAGCTTCGTACCATGGAGCACGGCATGTCAAATTGAAGCTTAGGCATAGGCGGATATAAAAAGTCTTCCGTGCAATAAATTTGCCAGCACGTTTCTGGACAAACTGGGAATCTTTATTTTTGGCCAGACCCACTAATTAAGACCCACTTTTTAGACAAAATATGCTTCGTACCATGGAGCACGGCATGTCAAATTGAAGCTTAGGCAAAGGCGGATATAAAAAGTCTTCCGTGCAATAAATTTGCCAGCACGTTTCTGGACAAACTGGGAATCTTTATTTTTGGCCAGACCCACTTTTTGGACAAACTAAGCTTCGTACCATGGAGCACGGCATGTCAACTTGAAGCTTAGGCATAGGCGGATATAAAAAGTCTTCCGTGCAATAAATTTGCCAGCACGTTTCTGGACAAACTGGGAATCTTTATTTTTGGCCAGACCCACCTTTTAGACAAACTAAGCTTCGTACCATGGAGCACGGCATGTCAAATTGAAGCTTAGGCAAAGGCGGATATAAAAAGTCTTCCGTGCAATAAATTTGCCAGCACGTTTCTGGACAAACTGGGAATCTTTATTTTTGGCCAGACCCACTTTTTGGACAAACTAAGCTTCGTACCATGGAGCACGGCATGTCAAATTGAAGCTTAGGCATAGGCGGATATAAAAAGTCTTCCGTGCAATAAATTTGCCAGCACATTTCTGGACAAACTGGGAATCTTTATTTTTGGCCAGACCCACTAATTAAGACCCACTTTTTAGACAAAATATGCTTCGTACCATGGAGCACGGCATGTCAAATTGAAGCTTAGGCAAAGGCGGATATAAAAAGTCTTCCGTGCAATAAATTTGCCAGCACGTTTCTGGACAAACTGGGAATCTTTATTTTTGGCCAGACCCACTTTTTGGACAAACTAAGCTTCGTACCATGGAGCACGGCATGTCAAATTGAAGCTTAGGCATAGGCGGATATAAAAAGTCTTCCGTGCAATAAATTTGCCAGCACGTTTCTGGACAAACTGGGAATCTTTATTTTTGGCCAGACCCACCTTTTAGACAAACTAAGCTTCGTACCATGGAGCACGGCATGTCAAATTGAAGCTTAGACATAGGCGGATATAAAAAGTCTTCCGTGCAATAAATTTACCAGCACGTTTCTCGACAAACTGGGAATCTTTATTTTTGGCCAGACCCACTTTTTGGACAACCTAAGCTTCGTACCATGGAGCACGGCATGTCAAATTGAAGCTTAGGCACAGGCGGATATAAAAAGTCTTCCGTGCAATAAATTTGCCAGTACGTTTCTGGACAAACAGGGAATCTTTATTTTTGGCCATACCCACCTTATAGACAACCTAAGCTTCGTACCATGGAGCACGGCATGTCAACTTGAAGCTTAGGCATAGGCGGATATAAAAAGTCTTCCGTGCAATAAATTTGCCAGCACGTTTCTGGAAAAACAGGGAATCTTTATTTTTGGCCAGACCCACTTTTTGGACAAACTAAGCTTCGTACCATGGAGCACGGCATGTCAAATTGAAGCTTAGGCATAGGCGGATATAAAAAGTCTTCCGTGCAATAAATTTGCCAGCACGTTTCTGGACAAACTGGGAATCTTTATTTTTGGCCAGACCCACTTTATGGACAAACTAAGCTTCGTACCATGGAGCACGGCATGTCAACTTGAAGCTTAGGCATAGGCGGATATAAAAAGTCTTCCGTGCAATAAATTTGCCAGCACGTTTCTGGAAAAACTGGGAATCTTTATTTTTGGCCAGACCCACCTTTTAGACAAACTAAGCTTCGTACCATGGAGCACGGCATGTCAAATTGAAGCTTAGACATAGGCGGATATAAAAAGTCTTCCGTGCAATAAATTTACCAGCACGTTTCTCGACAAACTGGGAATCTTTATTTTTGGCCAGACCCACTTTTTGGACAACCTAAGCTTCGTACCATGGAGCACGGCATGTCAAATTGAAGCTTAGGCACAGGCGGATATAAAAAGTCTCCCGTGCAATAAATTTGCCAGTACGTTTCTGGACAAACAGGGAATCTTTATTTTTGGCCATACCCACCTTATAGACAACCTAAGCTTCGTACCATGGAGCACGGCATGTCAACTTGAAGCTTAGGCATAGGCGGATATAAAAAGTCTTCCGTGCAATAAATTTGCCAGCACGTTTCTGGAAAAACAGGGAATCTTTATTTTTGGCCAGACCCACTTTTTGGACAAACTAAGCTTCGTACCATGGAGCACGGCATGTCAAATTGAAGCTTAGGCATAGGCGGATATAAAAAGTCTTCCGTGCAATAAATTTGCCAGCACGTTTCTGGACAAACTGGGAATCTTTATTTTTGGCCAGACCCACTTTATGGACAAACTAAGCTTCGTACCATGGAGCACGGCATGTCAACTTGAAGCTTAGGCATAGGCGGATATAAAAAGTCTTCCGTGCAATAAATTTGCCAGCACGTTTCTGGAAAAACTGGGAATCTTTATTTTTGGCCAGACCCACCTTTTAGACAAACTAAGCTTCGTACCATGGAGCACGGCATGTCAAATTGAAGCTTAGGCATAGGCGGATATAAAAAGTCTTCCGTGCAATAAATTTGCCAGCACGTTTCTGGACAAACTGGGAATCTTTATTTTTGGCCAGACCCACTTTATGGACAAACTAAGCTTCGTACCATGGAGCACGGCATGTCAACTTGAAGCTTAGGCATAGGCGGATATAAAAAGTCTTCCGTGCAATAAATTTGCCAGCACGTTTCTGGAAAAACAGGGAATCTTTATTTTTGGCCAGACCCACTTTTTGGACAAACTAAGCTTCGTACCATGGAGCACGGCATGTCAAATTGAAGCTTAGGCAAAGGCGGATAAAAAATGTCTTCCGTGCAATAAATTTGCCAGCACGTTTCTGGACAAACTGGGAATCTTCATTTTTGTGGTCAAACCCACTTTTTGGACAAACTAAGCTCCGTACCAAGGGGCACGGCATGTCAAATTGAAGCTTAGGCATAGGCGAATATAAAAAGTCTTCCGTGCAATAAATTTGCGTGCACGTTTCTGGAAAAATTCGAAATATTTATTTAATTAATAAAATTATTATTTTCTTATTATAATACATAAATTAATAGGTAAAATTCGAGATATATTCACTTCTTTGTGTAGCCTATGTAAATGATGGGGTGTGTTCAATGACTATTGTTTTATTTTTTGGCGTATATTTTGTGCAACGCTGCTGTAAATTAAAATGTGGTATGAGGTATACATTTTATACTACCGTTCAAACGCATTGCACAAATTATTGAAAAATATCAAACTGGAGATTTCGGACATTGTTCACGTGTATACTGCGAAAGTCAACCAATGTAGCCACTGGGTTCATCTGATATTCCTGGCGAGGCAATAGTTAAAGTACATTGCCCAAAATATGTTGATGTTTATACACCAAAATCATCACACGGGCGGTGCTTTTTTCGGTACTGGTTTTACACATACGTGTGTTATTTATGGTGCACCATGACATCGTTCTAAAAGGCCTACTAATTAATTTGTTCCAAGACTTTATGGCTTCAAATACAAATATGGCTTATCAAATACAGCTGCAGGCAGCACCCAACTTTAAAATGCCAATACGAGTGAAAAATTAATATATAGCACACAAAAACAACAATTATTGAGAAAGAAAAAGTCGGGATTTGTTGTAAGGAAAACGTATTTTAGAAAAACTCAAAAAAGAACTAAGTTATTGCGTTTTACACATCATCTTTTACCAATCCACAGCATTGCTAGTTATGATTATTACGATGAAAAGAAAAGAATTCTTTGTGATAAATTATTTTATAAGTAAAGCTGCTTTTCTATGTTAAATAAAAGTAAAAATTCCTATTATATATATTTGTTCCTCTTTTTATGTATGCCTTTTTATTTGTTGCTCGTTCCAAATGATTAGTGTTACAGAATATTTCAATTATTAATTGATGTGACAGTTCATTTCGGTTTTTATACACGTTTCCAATGAGTCTCTTGGCTAGAAATTAATTTGCTAAAAACAATAGAAAAGTTCTGGAATGTTATCGATCAAACTATAAGTGATGCAACTATAGATATGGCGCAGATGGAGATTTTTGTATTACAGACAATGTAAATAGTTGTATCATTTTAACTGTTCTTATACATATTGTATGTCTTATTAAAAACTACATCCTTTAGAAGATCTATATCTTCATTTCCTTCGGGTTCTTCAACGTGTATATATTCAACAGGTTCAACAACTTAAGTCTTCTACCATATCTTATATAACTAACAAGATAGAGCAAAAAATGGCTTTAATTTTAAATCATCTATAATTAAAGTTTCATAAAAATGCGTTTTTCTCGAAAAAAAAATCCAATTTTATATGAAAATATCTTATTGCGTTTTTCTCGAAAACTAACCAGGGTAGAGCAAAATGTGCTTTATTTTGGGATCACCTACATATATTTTTGACCACATATATTTTTTTTATTTAAAAAAATCATGCGTTTTCAGGTTTCCAATAATTTTGATAGCGATCGCCCATATTTCACCCATATGACATATGAGAGCTGTAGTCTATATATAGGTTTATATGGACTAGCCAGTGTACATAAATGAAATGTACAGACCAATAAAAATATATAACATACAAAATTATTGTCTGTTATTGTTTTTTTTTTTTTCATTATTTAGAACATTTTTAACAAATATCCTGGTGCTTTGGTAAGCAGAATTGTTTTTAGTTAAATAAATTTTTACATGCTTGTATTTATTTTATTATGAATACGGCCTTTAAATTTTAATTAACAACTGAAGGGATTTAAACTTCTCACGAACGAATTTCGTTAATAAAGTTGCATATCTAGTCCTATATATAATTTCTTACTTAAAAATCTATGTGATTATTTTCTGTAAGTATATTTGGATTTTGTAATGCTTTTATTTATATTCTTTGCGTGTATTTGGGTATGTTCAGTGAATAAAAATAGTTAGTTTTTCTGTGCAACTCTGGTAAAAAAAACGGTTATTTTTTTCTAACTGGAATTAGTTATAAACCGAAAAAATAAAGGAAAGGTAAGTGATGTAAAAATTTATTTAATTATATTATTAACTATTTAATTTATTATTCTCATTCCACAGACATAAAATTCCAAGCAAATTAAGAATGGAGCGGTAAGTAATATAATAAGAATGCATTTATTTTATATATAGTAAGAATTTTTTGTGTTATTTTTTTACAGAAAATATAAAATTGAAATATACAAAGTTTTCAACGATGCATGGGACGAGGGATTAATTGACGCCAATGATTTTGGCACCACCAACAGCTCGCATGCAAAGTTCGAAATGATAATTGGGAAATTAAACCATCATTTAGGGGATCTGAATGCCATAAGGTTTACAAATAATAAGAAAATACGGTTGAGAATTTTCTCCAGCTTCAAACGGGTAAGTTTAAAAAAAAATACCTATATAATACTCTTTACTAATTAAATTTACAGTTTTTAGGAAAACATATACAAAACACCAACCAAAACGATGATAATGATACAATACAGGTAAGTTTATTGAAAATCGTTTCAATCAATATAAATTTAAAAAAGAAACATGTATATTAGAGCCCCTTGAAAAAAAAGTCGTGAATTTTGGGGTCTCAAAATAATAAACCTACTTCCAAAATACAATGTAAAAGTTTCTGTTAGCAAATTCAAACTTCTTATCATATACATATAAAGCAAAATTTAATATTTTCAAATTTAAAGCTAAACAAATTTTACTATTTTTTACCCAATTTCCGTTTTCATACTTTTTGAAATTTTTTCGCTTTAGATTTCGTTCGATTTCATTAATAAATAAAAGTTAAAAAGAATTTGTATACTCCTCTGAAGAAAATATATATGTATTCTTTAACAAAATTTTTGAAATACATGGAATATTGTTTTATATAGAATCCTTAATGTATACTCAACTTTTATAGTACGTAGGGTAAAAATTATTGAAAATAGTATCAATTCCAATTGGAAAATTGAAATTGGTTTAATTAAGATTATCATTATCATATCGATGGTTAAATTTTGTGAAACCTCTAAATATACTCTATAACAGTAGTGCCCAGAGCCTATACACTCAATATACTTTAGTTTTTGTAAAAGCAATTTGGCATAGGAAATGCATTCTAATACACATACACAGCACTTCAGCATCAAGCAATACAAATTACACGAACAACTTTGTCTCTTTCGTTTATTGTTGTTTTTTTCTTGCTTAAGGTGCTATTACATGATGTGTTTTTTACATATGTACTGTCAAATTTTCCCACAACAAAAGTTGTACACATCGTGTGATACATATGAAACATTGTATATGTACAATACATGAGGAAAGTCACATGTACATTTTTCAATTAGAATAGGTTCTATTTTTGCATGACAAACATTCAAAATACAACACTGCTTGTGGCGAAAGAAAAACATAGTAAATTTTAAAGATTAATATTGAAAGAAAAATAAATTGTTTAGTATTATTTAACAATTAAAAAATATATAACCTTTTTTTTAACAATAAATTTTTTTAAATTCACAAATTAAATCAGCTGTTGTTTACATTTAGAGGTTATGTCATACGGAAATGCATATGCACGTGTGATAGCAAAAATTATGAATCGTATGTAAAAGACAATTTTGACAGACATGAGGAATTTCATATGTATAAAAAAAGTGACAGTACATATGTAAAAAACATTTCGTGTAATAGCACCTTTAGACGAAAAAGCAAAGCAAAAGACTTTCGTATGCTTTGTTGGTACACACTAGCGACCGAAATGTTGAATGTAGATTTTGTTGTTGTCTAAAGGTGCTATTACATGATGTGTTTTTTACATATGTACTGTCAAATTATCCCACAACAAAAGTTGTACACATCGTGTGATACATATGAAGCATTGTTTATGTACAATACATGAGGAAAGTCATATGTACGTTTTTCAATTAGAACAGGTTCTATTTTTGCATGACAAACATATGAAAATACAACACTGCTTGTGGCGAAAGAAAAACAGAGTAAATTTTAAAGATTAATATTGAAAGAAAAATAAATTGTTTAGTATTAATTAACAATTAAAAAATATATAACTTTTTTTTAACAATAAATTTTTGTAAATTCACAAATTAAATCAGCTGTTGTTTACATTTAGAGGTTATGTCATATGGAAATACATATGCACGTGTGATAGCAAAAATTATGAATCGTATGCAAAAGACAATTTTGACAGACATGAGGAATTTCATATGGATAAAAAAGTGACAGTACATATGTAAAAAACACTTCGTGTAATAGCACCTTAAAGTATGATTTCGTTGGTACACATTAGCGACCAAGATATTGAATGTAGATTTTGTTGTTGTGTAACGTGTGATTCCGTTTTAAAAATAGTTTGCAGCTGTGAATTCAAAAGCACTTGGAAAAATCAGTGCAAGTCTTAAGTTTAAAATTCAAATTATTACTTTACAATTTTTTAAATTAAAATTTGGAAATTTGTCCCGTACCTGAAAAAACTTTAATAACCGATATCGAATTATCGATTAATCACTTCCGCCGACAAATATAACCTTGTTTAATGTTCTTTTTGTCAAAATATTATTCTTTAAAATTAGTTGAAGTAAATAGTAATAGATCACTTGTCTATTAAACTATTTATAACAGAAAATTATAAAAATATTTATTTATATTTCTTAAGTCGTTTCTAACAATTTCTGACAACACTGAGTGACTTCTTTAAATCCACTTAAAATGTATCGGGATATTAGAACGAACCTTGAGGTCGAGTTAAATTACCCTAACATCTAGTTTGTCATATTGATCATGGTCAACATTTTTATACCCTATACCACTATGTGGTCAGGGTCTTTTATACCGATCGACTCAGAATCACTTTCTGAGTCGATTAAACCATGTCAGTCCGTCCGTCCGTTTATCCAGTTTAAAATAATGCAATGTTTTCTTTTTTTTATTTTAAAGGTCATTATCAATACAGAAGGAAGCAATGAAGAAGTTAGTGGGGAGTACGGTAAGTGTTTAGGATATAGTAATAATATTATGGTTGAAGATAGTGAAAAAAACAAGGATAGGGATGATAATTCAGAGAAAATTAAAATAAGCCCGGAAAATTATATAAAATGTGCGGAATATAAAAATACTGTAGAACCTATTGAACGAATATTACAGAATTCTGTTAAAGAAGAAAGTGGTATTTCTATTACAAATTTTTTAAATGAAAGCAGTTTAAATAAAACAGATGAAGGATCACCACAACAAAGTTTTAAAGTAACATTTTTGAACCACATCCGCGAAAAATATGTCGCTCCAAAGCACCTCAACAGAAAAGTTAGAATGGTAGAAGCCAAAAGTTCAAAGAAAATGGATAATTTCACTTTGTGCCGAATCAAAGATTCATCCCTGCATATTCCAGAGGTCCAGGATATTAGAGAGGACAAAATAAAGATTAAGGATTACGACCACAAAAAGCTGTTGCAGGATGTTTGTCGGGTTGCTTATAAAACTGTTAATACTGCTTGTACAATCAACTTTAAGGATATACGAATAAATAAAGCTTCATTCAAAGGGTACGCATATTGTACACATAACAGTTGCAACACATATTTATTTAAGGGCGACTATAGTGGCAATATTGAAGTGTTTCGTTCAAAGAATGAAATAACACACATGATCGGCAACAAGAAGAGATATCAAAAACGCGGCCTCCAAAAATACCACAAATTGGCACAGATATCTAAGGAAACTGCACTATCGCACCACCAACAGGAAATAAACCAGCAATCAAAAGAGCAGCAACTTGTTGGAAACCTGGAAATAAAAGAACTGGCTAATTTGAGAAAATTGAAAGCCGAAGCTTCTTCCGAATACGACAGGCATTCTGACCCATATATAGATACATATCTAATGTTGACTACAAATTATAAACATTATGTACAAAAACTATCGGCAGGATCAGAAGGATTAGAGGTTTTCCTGTGGTCAAAGCAGCAATTGGAAGTCTTACGTAGAAATAGTGACTTCATCTTAAAAAGGACCAACTATACTCTTCACATTGATGCTACTGGTCGGGTGATTAAAGAATTTCCATGGGTAGAAAAGAGAATGTTTTTATATTCATTAGTAGGCCATATCAAGGAAAAAAAAACACATATTTTCAGTCGCTGATGCGATACTATCTGCACACTCAATGGATAGTATTGCTAAGTTTCTTATTGCACTTCGTACATTTTGTGCAAGAAATAACATAAGGTGGCCAATATGTAAGCGACTTGTAACAGATGTGAGTTTTGCTATTATTGGAGCAATTCTGAGAGCGTTTAATGACCAAACGCTTTCTGAATATTTAAAACATTGTTACACATTTTTAAGTAAAACCGAGAAAAAAAGCTTGCCGTTTGTATGCATACAATTTTGTGTAAGTCATTACACAAAAATCATGTGTAAAGATATTGACCATACTGTGGGACTAAACAATGTCGCATTAAGGACGTTCTTGCGAGAGGCAATGGGTGTTGCTTTCAACTTTTCTACAATATCAGAATGTAAAATTTGGTTCAAAAGCTTATGTGTAATTCTCACCTCTAGGCAATATACAAAAGAACTTGAAATTGCCTTGAAATATTTTACTTCATACAGCAATGGTGATAGCAATGGAATAAATGAAGAAAATTTTGAATTAAATGAAATCAGTGAAAACGAATTTAAAGAAATTGAGAAAAATCTTAAAACTATTTCGGAAAGAAGTCCATTTCGTCAAGAATTTTTGGCTTACATGCCATACATTAATGACGAAAATTTAAATACTATGGCAAATATATATCACTGTCCGAGAATGGTACATGTTGTATTAGATAAATATGTTCCTTTTCTTCCAATGTGGACTAATATAATTGGTTCACATATTAATGTTTTGGATGAAAACATTAGAGTCAGCAATGGTCCCATTGAGACGTATTTTAAGGACATAAAGTACAATGAACTGAAAGGAAAAAAAATTCGACTCGGAAGATTTGTGAGACAAATGGAAAAAGTCACAAAATCTAAAATAAAAAAGGTAAAAATAATGTACTCCAGTGAATTCAATAAAGAAATTATACCAAACACAATAATAGTACCGACCAAAAAAGCAAGAACACCAAAAGCAAGCATTGCAAAAAGCCCGGATAATATTTTAGGAGCATCTTCTAGTAAGAAAATTACAAAAATTGAGGAGTCGTGGAACAAAAAATCGAAAAGACTGCCACACGGAATGTTCCAAAAAAACTTCAGTATGGTAAAAAGAACATTGAAATTTTCAGATTCCAACATAAAAAGTAGTACCCCGAAAGATCCAAAAAAGACAGAAGAAAATCTTTTCGAACACTTGGATGATTTTAATATTGGAATGAATACTCCCTTAAAATTTACAAAAGCCCTGATAACGCATCCGGAAAAAAAAGTGGCATTTCAAGATATTGATATTAAGATGGATAATACATCGATTGCTTCGGAAATTGGAATATTGCAAAATAAATCGATTGATTCGGATATTTTATATATTCCTGTTACATCACATGACCATAGTTATACTCGCGATGAAAGTGTGAATAATACTTATCAAAACATTATAACTTCGGATGTGAGTTTCAGAATGGAAGAAAAATTTAAATCCGCCATTGAAAGATATAATTTAAAAGAAGCGGCAATGCCAAATGCATTGAAATGTCAAGTGTTAAAAATGGTAACATTATTTAAGGCAGTACACCAGAATCCAGGATTTATGGAGTTTTATCCAGAACTGGCAGATTGGGCTACACTGAGAGTCAACCAAAGAAATGTTAAAGATATGTGGCTTACCAATACTATAGTCAATGCAGCAATTACTTGCTTGTTATTTGAAGCGAAATCTAGTGATATTTTATATATTCCATCACAAGGTGGCGAGAATTGTTTCAAAAATGAACGACTCATAGTTGAATACATTTCTAAAAAACCAAACTACGTAATAGTTCCGCAGTGTATTAAAAATCACTTTTCCATAGTTCTTCTCGATTTTATTGAAAAATCAGTTATATGTATAGATCCGTATGGAGATACAGCAAATGGTAAAAAGTTGGCATTATATTACCAAAATATTTTAGCAACAAATATTCCAGATACAAAATGGACAGTTAAAAAGGTAGATCATGATATACAAAGAGATTCGTATAACTGTGGAATATTTGTTATACAATTTGCGGGAAGCTTTATAAATTCGCAACCTTTTACAAATGTTGTTGATCCAGACAATTATCGAGATGAAGTAAAAACGATGCTGCTCAAATATGCAGATTCGATTGCACGAGTTTGCTTACATTGTGGAAAAAAGTTACTCAGAGTAAAAGAAAATCTGCAATGTGACTCCTGTGAAAGATATATATGTGAGTATTGCATTAAGCATTATAACTTTCACAAAGAAAGTATTCAAAAATTGAAAAGTTCTTTTGAAACATTCTCATGCAAATACTGTCCTTAGTAATAAAATTATATTATTAAAAAGTAGAGTTGTATAAATAGAAACAAAAAATATATAGAAATAAAATAAAAATTTTTTTCAAAAATGCAAAAAAATTGGAACGTTTTATTCAAGCTTTATCAAGTTTTCACTATCTTCAAAACCAATATTATTACTTATTTAATATCTCTGAAAATTAAAAACGTTATATAAAGCGCGAATCGTCAAACAGTTATTTTTCTAAATTTCTATATATTAAGTTTAACAACCCTTGCGGTAAAAATATATTTTTAATGAATTAAATAAAATTTAATTTTTTTTTTGTGAATTTTTTATATCCAATTTTTTCACATTATTATTTTCTAGTGTATTAATAATATAAGTATTTAATATATAAAAAAAATTAATATAAAAAAATTTATATAAAAATGCTATAAAATAGTATAATTGGTAAAAGTAATATCAGGTGTAGTAATAAAACTTAGTTTAGTGAAAGTAGAATTTGAAATTGGAATTATATACTCTATTTTCACGTTATTATTATCATCTAGTGTAAACATGTGAATAATTAATGTATAAAAAGAAATGTATATAAAAATGCTTTGAAAGCTATTAGTGTAAGCAGTCACAGACGTAGTAACAAAAGGTATAGTGAAAGTAGTTAATGAATAAATGAATTATATAGACTGAATTTGTCTCTGTGACATGCATGTAGAACAATATTAGATATGGTTTAGGCCTATTGGGGATGCAAGCCATGTAAAATAATTTGCAACGCGCCAGTTGTAGTACCTCAATGGTGGTGTGGAAATCTACATACAAAAAATCATCCGTTTAAATTATAATTAAGGTGCTGATGATGAAGATGACGAGGACATGGAAAACGGTGAGGATGAAGACGACGATGAAGAAAAATGGCATAAACCTGATGCAGATTTAGAAATAACCAGTAATTAAAATGATTTTGAAAATGATGATGAAGAGCCAACTGTTGGAACTGATGGTTCTCAAAAAGTGGTGAGAATATTCAAGCTTTATATTCAGTTTTTTTTAAGGTATACATAAATATATATAAAGAATGAATTTGAATGATTTAAAATGTTCGTTAATGACACAGTCAGTGCCTTTTTTCTTTCTTTATACAGCCAAAAGGATCTCTTGACTAAATGCACAAAACGGTTTCAAAATGGCAATGATAATGAAAATAAAACAAAATAAATAACTCCATTCGGTGGATTGAACTTTGAATCGTATTTTGAATAGAATGCCTCACGATAACAAAATTTCTTCACGTCTAAAATAGCAAGCTAAATGGTGAGGAATAGTGAAAGCCCCCTAATGTTTATATTTTGAAATTTTTAATTATTTTCTACATTTGTTTGTTTATAAAACACCTTTTTATATAGATTTACTTTTTAAGAAAGCATTTGTTTTAAAAAGGTATCTTAATATATATTAAAATTTTGCAATATAAAGTATATCCAACTTTATCTAAAGTTCATTACTAAATCTCATGCTAAGGACAATCTTAATAAGTGCCGTTTCGAAGGTATTAAAATCGCCTTTAATATGACAGAGATTTTTTCTTTTTGACAAATGTCATAATCATATTATTCTTAGTTTTATTTTTTTAGTAGTTGTTGAATCTACTTAAGTTGCAAAACGAAATGGTTAGCCAAATACAGAAATATAAAATCAAATTTAAGAAAAAAATCCATCTGATTTTACTCTTTTATTTATTTCTCAGGAACCAATAACAACACAGCTTTTATATCTTGCAAAAAATTTATGAACATGTCATTGTTCTACTAGGCCACTAGATATTGCCTGAACTGTTAAAGCTAGTAAGGTAGAATGAACAGTCATGCCAAATTTTATTCAATTATTATTCAAATAGAACCCAAGGTCGGTCCAGCCATTTTAGAGTCCATATGTAACAAACACTTTAATATAGAATTTTATGGATATAGATTTATATTTTACATTTATTTTTCTGATTAACTGGTACAAATGAAAATTCGTTGCTTATATAAATATTTCAGTAGTTTTTATTAAAATTAAATCTTTTTCTCTATAATTGTTTTTGTGTGCTTTATATTAATTTTTCACTCGTAGTGGCATTTTAAATTTGGGTGCTGTCTGCAGCTGTATTTGATAAGCCATATTTGTATTTGAAGCCATAGCCTTGGAACAAATTGATTAGTAGGCCTGTCATGGAGCACCATAAATAACACACATATGTGTACTACCGAAAAAAGTATCATCCGTGTGATGGTGACATGATGATTTTGGTGTATAAACATCAACACATTTTGGGCAATGTACTTTAACTATTGCCTCGCCAGGAATATCAGATGAATCCAATGGCTACATTGTTTGACTTTCGCACTATACACGTGAACAATGTCCGAAATCTCCAGTTTGATATTTTTCAATAATTTGTGCAATGCGTTTGAACGGTAGTATAAAATGTATACCTCATACCACATTTTAATTTACAGCAGCGTTGCACAAAATACACGCAAAAAAATAAAACAATAGTCATTCAACACACCCCATCATTTACATAGGCTACACAAGGAAGTGAATATATCTGGAATTTTACCTATTAATTTATGTATTATAAGAAAAGAATTTTATTAATTAAATAAAGATTTCGAATTTTTCCACAAACGTGCACGCAAATTTATTGCACGGAAAACTTTCTATTGTTTTTAGCAAATTAATTTCTAGCCAAGAGACTCATTGGAAACGTGTATAAAAACCGAAATGAACTGTCACATCAATTAATAATTGAAATATTCTGTAACACTAATCATTTGGAACGAGCAACAAATAAAAAGGCATACATAAAAAGAGGAA
This sequence comes from Cordilura impudica, assembly GCA_963682025.1. NCBI lineage: Eukaryota > Metazoa > Arthropoda > Insecta > Diptera > Scathophagidae > Cordilura > Cordilura impudica. Next base: position 79,640,840 of record OY821517.1, read on the forward strand.
CAAATATATATAATAGGAATTTTTACTTTTATTTAACATAGAAAAGCAGCTTTACTTATAAAATAATTTATCACAAAGAATTCTTTTCTTTTCATCGTAATAATCATAACTAGCAATGCTGTGGATTGGTAAAAGATGATGTGTAAAACGCAATAACTTAGTTCTTTTTTGAGTTTTTCTAAAATACGTTTTCCTTACAACAAATCCCGACTTTTTCTTTCTCAATAATTGTTGTTTTTGTGTGCTATATATTAATTTTTCACTCGTATTGGCATTTTAAAGTTGGGTGCTGCCTGCAGCTGTATTTGATAAGCCATATTTGTATTTGAAGCCATAAAGTCTTGGAACAAATTAATTAGTAGGCCTTTTAGAACGATGTCATGGTGCACCATAAATAACACACGTATGTGTAAAACCAGTACCGAAAAAAGCACCGCCCGTGTGATGATTTTGGTGTATAAACATCAACATATTTTGGGCAATGTACTTTAACTATTGCCTCGCCAGGAATATCAGATGAACCCAGTGGCTACATTGGTTGACTTTCGCAGTATACACGTGAACAATGTCCGAAATCTCCAGTTTGATATTTTTCAATAATTTGTGCAATGCGTTTGAACGGTAGTATAAAATGTATACCTCATACCACATTTTAATTTACAGCAGCGTTGCACAAAATATACGCCAAAAAATAAAACAATAGTCATTGAACACACCCCATCATTTACATAGGCTACACAAAGAAGTGAATATATCTCGAATTTTACCTATTAATTTATGTATTATAATAAGAAAATAATAATTTTATTAATTAAATAAATATTTCGAATTTTTCCAGAAACGTGCACGCAAATTTATTGCACGGAAGACTTTTTATATTCGCCTATGCCTAAGCTTCAATTTGACATGCCGTGCCCCTTGGTACGGAGCTTAGTTTGTCCAAAAAGTGGGTTTGACCACAAAAATGAAGATTCCCAGTTTGTCCAGAAACGTGCTGGCAAATTTATTGCACGGAAGACATTTTTTATCCGCCTTTGCCTAAGCTTCAATTTGACATGCCGTGCTCCATGGTACGAAGCTTAGTTTGTCCAAAAAGTGGGTCTGGCCAAAAATAAAGATTCCCTGTTTTTCCAGAAACGTGCTGGCAAATTTATTGCACGGAAGACTTTTTATATCCGCCTATGCCTAAGCTTCAAGTTGACATGCCGTGCTCCATGGTACGAAGCTTAGTTTGTCCATAAAGTGGGTCTGGCCAAAAATAAAGATTCCCAGTTTGTCCAGAAACGTGCTGGCAAATTTATTGCACGGAAGACTTTTTATATCCGCCTATGCCTAAGCTTCAATTTGACATGCCGTGCTCCATGGTACGAAGCTTAGTTTGTCTAAAAGGTGGGTCTGGCCAAAAATAAAGATTCCCAGTTTTTCCAGAAACGTGCTGGCAAATTTATTGCACGGAAGACTTTTTATATCCGCCTATGCCTAAGCTTCAAGTTGACATGCCGTGCTCCATGGTACGAAGCTTAGTTTGTCCATAAAGTGGGTCTGGCCAAAAATAAAGATTCCCAGTTTGTCCAGAAACGTGCTGGCAAATTTATTGCACGGAAGACTTTTTATATCCGCCTATGCCTAAGCTTCAATTTGACATGCCGTGCTCCATGGTACGAAGCTTAGTTTGTCCAAAAAGTGGGTCTGGCCAAAAATAAAGATTCCCTGTTTTTCCAGAAACGTGCTGGCAAATTTATTGCACGGAAGACTTTTTATATCCGCCTATGCCTAAGCTTCAAGTTGACATGCCGTGCTCCATGGTACGAAGCTTAGGTTGTCTATAAGGTGGGTATGGCCAAAAATAAAGATTCCCTGTTTGTCCAGAAACGTACTGGCAAATTTATTGCACGGGAGACTTTTTATATCCGCCTGTGCCTAAGCTTCAATTTGACATGCCGTGCTCCATGGTACGAAGCTTAGGTTGTCCAAAAAGTGGGTCTGGCCAAAAATAAAGATTCCCAGTTTGTCGAGAAACGTGCTGGTAAATTTATTGCACGGAAGACTTTTTATATCCGCCTATGTCTAAGCTTCAATTTGACATGCCGTGCTCCATGGTACGAAGCTTAGTTTGTCTAAAAGGTGGGTCTGGCCAAAAATAAAGATTCCCAGTTTTTCCAGAAACGTGCTGGCAAATTTATTGCACGGAAGACTTTTTATATCCGCCTATGCCTAAGCTTCAAGTTGACATGCCGTGCTCCATGGTACGAAGCTTAGTTTGTCCATAAAGTGGGTCTGGCCAAAAATAAAGATTCCCAGTTTGTCCAGAAACGTGCTGGCAAATTTATTGCACGGAAGACTTTTTATATCCGCCTATGCCTAAGCTTCAATTTGACATGCCGTGCTCCATGGTACGAAGCTTAGTTTGTCCAAAAAGTGGGTCTGGCCAAAAATAAAGATTCCCTGTTTTTCCAGAAACGTGCTGGCAAATTTATTGCACGGAAGACTTTTTATATCCGCCTATGCCTAAGCTTCAAGTTGACATGCCGTGCTCCATGGTACGAAGCTTAGGTTGTCTATAAGGTGGGTATGGCCAAAAATAAAGATTCCCTGTTTGTCCAGAAACGTACTGGCAAATTTATTGCACGGAAGACTTTTTATATCCGCCTGTGCCTAAGCTTCAATTTGACATGCCGTGCTCCATGGTACGAAGCTTAGGTTGTCCAAAAAGTGGGTCTGGCCAAAAATAAAGATTCCCAGTTTGTCGAGAAACGTGCTGGTAAATTTATTGCACGGAAGACTTTTTATATCCGCCTATGTCTAAGCTTCAATTTGACATGCCGTGCTCCATGGTACGAAGCTTAGTTTGTCTAAAAGGTGGGTCTGGCCAAAAATAAAGATTCCCAGTTTGTCCAGAAACGTGCTGGCAAATTTATTGCACGGAAGACTTTTTATATCCGCCTATGCCTAAGCTTCAATTTGACATGCCGTGCTCCATGGTACGAAGCTTAGTTTGTCCAAAAAGTGGGTCTGGCCAAAAATAAAGATTCCCAGTTTGTCCAGAAACGTGCTGGCAAATTTATTGCACGGAAGACTTTTTATATCCGCCTTTGCCTAAGCTTCAATTTGACATGCCGTGCTCCATGGTACGAAGCATATTTTGTCTAAAAAGTGGGTCTTAATTAGTGGGTCTGGCCAAAAATAAAGATTCCCAGTTTGTCCAGAAACGTGCTGGCAAATTTATTGCACGGAAGACTTTTTATATCCGCCTATGCCTAAGCTTCAATTTGACATGCCGTGCTCCATGGTACGAAGCTTAGTTTGTCCAAAAAGTGGGTCTGGCCAAAAATAAAGATTCCCAGTTTGTCCAGAAACGTGCTGGCAAATTTATTGCACGGAAGACTTTTTATATCCGCCTTTGCCTAAGCTTCAATTTGACATGCCGTGCTCCATGGTACGAAGCATATTTTGTCTAAAAAGTGGGTCTTAATTAGTGGGTCTGGCCAAAAATAAAGATTCCCAGTTTTTCCAGAAACGTGCAGGCAAATTTATTGCATGGAAGACTTTTTATATCCGCCTATGCCTAAGCTTCAATTTGACATGCCGTGCCCCTTGGTACGGAGCTTAGTTTGTCCAAAAAGTGGGTTTGACCACAAAAATGAAGATTCCCAGTTTGTCCAGAAACGTGCTGGCAAATTTATTGCACGGAAGACTTTTTATATCCGCCTTTGCCTAAGCTTCAATATGACATATCGTGCTCCATGGTACGACGCTCCATTGTGCTGGAAGCTTCCTTGGAGTATCCCGGTCCCAATAAATCCCAATAAAAAACAAGAATTTAGGTTCTATAAATGTTCTAATATTTATTTATGTATTATTCCTGCTTAAATTAGTCATCCCAAACTGGAGAATCCACTCCCATAAGCATTGGAATACATTTTAAAAATTTCGCGTTGCCAACTATTCATTTGAAATTCGAGGCTATTTTTTCGAGGCTATCGGCACGCACGTAGCACAGTGTTGTTTTTTTGTGACTATTACTTTGTTTTGACTTTAATATTCGTTAAATGAAACAACAAAATTTTTTTGACAGCAATTCTAAAGCGAATTCATTCAGGTGGTCACTCGCCTGGTATGTTGTTGTCGTATTTAGTTTAGTTTAATATTTTATTCGGTGCAGTGTGTTTATTGTGATTTTTTTTTGTAAAAAAAAATTGCAACGCGATTGCTGCCGAGAAGAACTGCTTTACTTACGCACACAATAAAATATTTACATAACATTTCCCAGTGATTATAAATAAATGTAAATATATTCAAATAGCTTATGGTTTATAAAAAATCAAGCGATTATATGATTAATTTATATATGTGTGTGAACGTATATTTTGTTTGTAAATAAATCTGATTTGGGGTCAATAAATCATCGTATCCACTTGTATAAACTATTGTTAAATAATTGTGCAAAAATTTATAAAAGAAAAACGTGCTGCTCTTAATTCCAGTGAAAACTTTCTCCAGTCTCTACATAAAACCAATCATGGCACAGATAGCAGGAAAATTAATGAAAAATCTTAAGAGTAAAGAATTTCGGGAATATCTTATGAGGTTTGTGTTATTGTATTGATTTGTAACTTTATGCTTAATAATTTGTCTCCCATTCCAGCACCCATTTCTGGGGTCCAGTGGCCAACTGGGGTATTCCTATTGCGGCTATAGCTGATTTTAAAAAAGATCCTAAATATATATCCGGTCGAATGACTTTCGGTAATTATAGTCCACTTCTCATGATTATATGTTAGAAATTTTGTATTAATCGTTATTCTTGTTTATTTATTTAATTTATTATTATTGTTGTTTACTTCAAAGTTGCTGGGTAAACCAGGGATATAAATTCGTTAATAATATTTTTCGATCGAAATTTTTTTTTGTTTTCTAGAATAAAATTTTAAGAATAATTTTTCTCCATCACAGATGAGTAAAATAGAACAAAGAATCTTATTCTAGCGGTTGGCCGTCAAACGATTAAATCAAACATTTCATGATTTAACTAATGAAACTAGTAATGCAAACACTTGTGAATTTATGAATTTGATTTGTTTGTGGGAATGTGCAAATTATAGGTTCTAAGGTTATATTTCGATGAATACAGGAGACAAATCGTCACATTCGATCCGAGTAAAATCAATCGAAATTCCATATTTTGTTTTGTTATTTAAAGAAAACGTACAAACGTCAGACATCATTTCACTTTAACTATTAACTTTGGACCATAACTCGTTAGCTGTGACAGAGTAAAATTACTCTTAGTATTTTATTTTGGAAAATAAAAAAATAATTTCGATCGAAAAATTTCGATAACGAATGCGACGATTCGACCCCAGGATTTCTTTCTATTCAGAAACAGCCGTGACTACGGTCCTTTTTCTATCGAAATGTCCCATACTCCGGGTACACACTTTCCCTTAGAAATTTTGAGGGCTTTCGCCTTTAAAAGTTTTTACGAGATTTTAGGATTTCTTCATAAAAGCGAACTGAGAACAACAAAATCTAAAAACTTTTTCATATACAGAAAGCAATTTCAGGAATTTTCAAAAAGAAAAACTATTAAATTCACAAAATTAGGTATTACGTCTTTATTATACCCTATACCACTATGTGGTTTGGGTATAATGACTTTGTGCTGCTGTTTGTAACAACCAAAAATATTTGACCTACAGCCATCTTTAATTATACCGATCGAATCAGAATCCGTCCGTCTGTGTGTCCATGTAAAGCTTGTAATCAAACTGCAGGTCGCAAATATGAATATATTTTGACGAAATTTGGTATTTGATCTTTTATCGGCCATGGGATGAACGCTATTGAAATTGGTGAGAATCGGTCCATGTTCAGACCTAGCCCCCATACAAATGACCCCTATGACATCAACATATATTGCCATAAGATCCAAATTATCACACAAATCTTAGTCAAATTGGGTTTGTATGTATATATTACATCCATTAATCAGTAGTCCAAAAATGATCCCTATTGGACAACTCTGAGTCATAGGCCCCATATAGAGCTGCTTCCCGATCTTCACTTAAATCTATCAAAAAACAAAAATATTGCACTGATTCTTCTCAAATTTTGTTTGTATATATTTTTGCAAAATACAAGAGACTTTACGAAACACAGTCAGGATCGGTCCATTTTTGGCCCAATCATATGCATAAATTTGTCGCAAAGACTGCTTCCACGTTTAAAGTAAATATTATTTTTTTATTTATACCATCCTATATTTATATATATATTTTAAACAGTGGATTAAATTATGTAAAATTATTAACGACAACCTTCTGGACGATAGTTAGAAGCGACATTATTTTTTTTTATTTATTAAATTAAATAAAAGTTATGAATTGGAAAAAATATATATTAATAATTTGTAAACACAAACCCCCGATAGCTTGAGTGTCATCATTAAACGCTTGATTTTCTATTGTTTTTGACAAGTTTACATTTTAGTAAAGCTGAATTAAATTCTTCTGAGAACTTTATTTGAAAATATATGTATACGTAAAATTTTTAAAAATTTTCTATTATCATCAACAATTCTTATGCAAAATTATTCTACCTATCAGCTAAATTAGCTTATAAAGTGATAAGAATAACTAACAAAAAAAAAAAAAAACTGTATGTCTTCTATACCGTCTATTTAAAGTTATCGTGATTTAAATTAATCAACAAAATTTGTGCGCTATTATTATGGAACACTTTTGTTTAACCTCCAAAGATAATAAGGTAAACATGGTTTGTTGTATACATGGATAAGGAGGCTGATAAAGCCACTGATTATATTGATGACAAAATTAATTAAATTGTAGGGGAGAGTTGTGAAACATGGGAAGTTTCGAAACACATCAATTAATGTCATATAACATTATTTTTCACAGTTTCAAACAACTGAAAATATATTTTTTTCAAGGATTTTTAGTGACTTTAGTAGAAAAATATTATGTATTAACAAGAATAAATAAAAAAAAAAACGAAACGAGAAATTAATTAAATAATATATTGTCATTCCAAATGTTGAAAATTTAAAAGCTCTAGCTACTCGGAAAGTTGTCGACAATCAATTACAAAAGTAAAGTTTTAAATTAACCGCAAGCAATAATGATCAGATCGTGACAGAAAATATAAAATAATGTATTTTAATCCACTTCAGGTAAATGCTGAAAGTTTCATGAATTTGCTGAAACTTTAGTTACAAGAGGGCGGATCAATTAGTCCGTGATTAATTAAAAATTCCGTCAATTTTGAAAATTAAGGGAAAAAGTGAATTTCGAGTGTTCACAAAATATTATTTGAAAAAGATGTGCTTTATAAGACTATGTGGCCTCTCTGTACCATCAATTTTAATAATAAATCATTGTTTTATTGAGTTTCGTTTTGGTAGAACAAGTATTAGTGACACCAAACGTTCTGAAGGGCCAATTGAGTTAACTACACCCGAAAATGACGAAACAAATCTAGATATAGTGTTGGCTGATCGGAGAATCCACTGCAAAGTAATGTTTGACATTGTGCAACCGCAATACGGATGAGTTTTATCGCCGTCCCTTTTATAATGAAGAATGAAACATGGATCCAATATAACACACCGAAGATCAAGCATCAGTCTAAATAATGAGTATGCGACATATTCCATATTGATTGCCTTCGAAGAGGAAAAGTAATAATATGCCAATTTATTTAAGCGATTCAACGAAAATAAACAAGATCACATTTGGCTAAAAAGAAAGTGGTTTTTCCTTAAGACAATGCACTGGTGCAAACGTGTGTGGTCGCCAAGTAAAATTTCCATGAATTGTGCTACGAATTGCTATTTCATCAGCTATATTCTTGTAACTTAGACTCCGGCGACTATTTTCTATTTCCAAACATAAATTACTAGCTCGGCGGAAAGAGATTTAACTGCAATGATGTAATCATTGATGTCAGTTTTGAGGACCTTTCGAAATTATTTTACTTGGAAGTGTAAAAAAAAAATTGGAGAAAAGTTGGGGAACGTGTATAATAAAAAGAAAATAAGGTAGTGGATTTAATAATCTGCACAAGAGTGTGTAGAGGGTATATATCAGTTTGTCATTCCGTTTTTAATTAGAAAATAATCTGGACCCCAATAAAATACATATATTCGTGATCATTATAACAAGCGGTGTTGATATAGCGATGTCCGTCTATCCGTTTGTGGATATCACGATCACGCCTTCAAAAGGTCAGCTGGGTTGCTCATTTTTAGTGGAGATGATTCATTGACATCCTGTGAAAAGTAGCTATTTAAAATCATCGAAATCGGTTGATAAGTCCCGAAAGATTTCTATGAAAATGTAAAACAAAATAATTTGACTTTTCTATGCCATTCTGTTATAGTTGTTATTCTAAATTTTATAATTTGTGTCACAGATGCTATGTTGTTATTATTGTGGTCGTTGTGTTTGTAGCATTTGCTTCATGAGCTCAAATCAAATTAACATATTTAAATCTTATTAAATTTAAGTGATGAAGTACGAGTATTTTACCATTTTTCGCATTCGTGCTGATTTTAGCCGATTTTTTCTGAAATGAGAACGCTATCTGAAACGTGGCCATTATGGGTATGAAGATTTTCGTTTTGTCAAGAACATTACTAATATATAATTTTTTTTTTTTTTTTTTGAGTTTTGTTACTGTGATACAAAATACTTTAAACGACGCTGCTTATATACTATATAAGTATGTCATTACGTTTGAGGTACTTAGAAAAAAACTGGACTCCATAAAATAATTATGTTCGTGATCCTTATAACCAGTGGAGTTGATATAGCGATGTCCGTCTGTCCGTTTGTGGAAACTACGATCAAGCCCTCAATAGGTCAACTGGGTTGATAATTTTTATTGAAAATTATTTATTGACATACTGAGAAGGTTGCTATTTAAAATAATCAAAATTGGTTCTATAAGTCCCAAAAGAGTAATAAAAGGTTTGATATATGATTTTTCTATGTTGTTCTTGTCATCGTTGTTATTCTACATTTTTTTTTTTGTGACAGAGCAGTAATAGTTGTTTTTGTCGTCGATGTGTTTGTAACATTTGCTTTATGAGTGCGTATTATGGTTATACTACAAGTCTGATATTAGCTTAGACCGGTATTGCCACAGAGGCTTTGTTGTAATTGTTTAGTAGATAAACGTAGATGTAGTGCAACAACATACATATGTATATCCAGCTACAAAAAAAAAATAATAATAACGATTTAGATTAATAAAAGGTGGATTATGTCAGACGACTACATTGTTTACATTTATTTTGAACAAAAAGTGAAATAAAAAATGAAACCCCCCGCAGGAATTTACGATATGTCTATAAAGGTTTCAATAATTGTTGAGTTAATTTGTGTGATTTTTATAAGTATTTATTTGAGTGTGCAATTGAAATTATTTGTTTTTGGATTTTTACAAATTGATAATGGCTTTTGTGGTCAACGGTAGTTTATCTACAACTTTTTATTAGTGTTTACATTTTAGAATAATGTATAGGAATAGTCATTGTAGATGGAATTAGTTAGTTAGTTAGTTATTATTCTTTATTTTCAAAATATTTATTTACAATATTTAAGATATAAAAATCATAAGATTATAATAAATTTATAATACAAATTAATATATATATATATATATATATGTCCTTTATTTATTTAAATATCAATAGAAATACATTTCTGAAAACTACAAATACTTAAATAAAGTTCAGAGTGAACATAGGGCGTCAACGAATTCTCTCCATCTGATTCTATCTCTGGCAATTGTTTTTGTTTGGTTCCAGGATATACGAGCTAGTAGACATTCTTGTTTAAGGCATCGAACCCAGGTGTTACGGGGTCTACCTTGGCGGCGTTGTCCTTGAGGTTTCCAATCTAGGGCTATTCTGGCAATTTCTGTTTGTGGTCTTCGCAATATATGGCCTATCCACGTCCACTTTCGTTTGCGAATCTCTATGTGAACTGGCATGGAGCTTGTCCTTTGGAGCAGGGCATCGTTTGAAATTCTGTTTGGCCAGTGGATGTGAAAAATTTGTCTCAGACATTTGTTAATAAATGTTTGAATTTTTTTAATGGTATCTTGCGTTAAGCTCCATGTAGTGCAGCCATAAAGCAACACAGACTTTACACTACAGTTAAAATACGTACTTTTGTTTTACGAGAAATATTATTTCTTCTCCAAATTTTGGTTAAGGAAAAGAAAGCCACTCGTGCTTTATTTATGCGATCGGCTACGTCAGCGTTTGACCCACCGTCCTTAGTTATCTTGCTACCAAGGTAGCAGAAAGCATCTACATCTTCAATGGTCTGACCGTTAATAACTAACGGTGTGGCGATATCTGTGCCTATGCGCATGAGCTTTGTTTTGTTTATATTAATACTTAAACCAACTTTTTTAGCATTTTCGGATAGTCTGGAAAGTTTTGCTTCGATATCCGAAAAACGATGTGCCACTAAACATATATCATCGGCATAGTCTATGTCATATAGAAATTCGGATAAAGTCCATCTGATACCGAAAGGTGCATCTCTGTTGGTTTTTTCCATTACGCAATCAAGAAGTAGCAAAAACAACGTTGGAGAGAGGATGCATCCTTGTCGCACACCAGTGGTGGGAACGAATGGCCGACTCTCATTTCCATTAAAACGTATCCTACATTGTGCATCCCTATATAGTTCACGTATCATGTTAACTATTTTTTCAGGAATTCCTTTGTAGGTTAGCGCCGACCACATGGAGTTTCGGGATATAGTATCGAATGCCCGTTCAAAGTCAACAAAAAGTAAATAAAGAGGAGTATTATATTCAGCAGATTGTTCGATAATTATGCGCAAAGTATTGATGTGATCAGCACAGGATCGATCTTGTCTAAATCCTGCCTGCTCAGTACGCAAAATCTGATCCACAACAGGAGAAATTCTTTGCAGTATAAGGGTGGCCATAACCTTGCCTTGGGTAGTGTGACCACTGTTCCTTCCTTCCATTCATCTGGTATGTGGTTAGATGTCCAGGCTTCATGGATAATAGGGGTAAGAAACTGAGCTAAAGTACCAGCGCCATATTTCAAAAGTTCAGGAGGAATGTTGTCTGGACCTGATGCTTTATTGTTTTTAATTCTATTTAACGCATCTTCAATTTCTGAGCATGACGGTGGACCTGTAGATATATCCCTCCTGGGATTGCGACGAGTTGTAAAAAATCGATCGTAGTCTTGAGTCTCGCTACTAGTTGATGAAGCTTGCAGTGAAAAGAAATCGCGCCATCGCTCAAGTTGTTGTTCGGGTGCTGTTATTTCAGATCCATCGACTGCTTTTACAATCGCGGTGCCTCTTATATTATTTCCACTTAGCTCTTTAATAGCTGAATATACACCACGCAAGTTACCTGTATTTGCGGCTTGCTCCGCCTGTTCAGCAATGCCGTTATAATATTTTTCGCGATCAGAACGAACCAAGTTACGAACTCGACGTGCAGATTGCCGATATTGGGATCTAGATTGCTGTTTTTGTGCGTGAGTTTTAGCATTTATGCGATCATTGTGAAGTTTTTTACGGTTTTGTATCTCCATCCAAGATTCATCGCTAATCCACGGCTTAATCTTGCTACTTTTTAATCCAAGCACTGATCCAGCAGTTTCTTTACAAACTGACGATACGTCTGCCCATGTGTTTTGATGTTGGTTCATAAGCAAAGCAGTCCTTAAGTTGTCGTTGTATAACTGTGCAATATTACGGTCAAGGAGCCGTGCTGTATTGTATTTATCGGGGCTATCCCTAGTTTTGATTGCAGCTGGTCGCAAACGAAGCGTAGCTACGAGTAATCGGTGATCACTGTCGATATCCGCTCTTCGTCGGATCTTTACATCCATTAAGGATCCCAAAAATAGCTTACTCATCAAGACATGATCGATTTGGTTACGTGTGCCATCGTACCTCGCTAAGTCCTAAGACATCCAAACTATGTGCAGCCATTTCCCTACGAACTTGCTCGATTCGAGATGTTTCCGAAAGAGTTCTAACGTTCCAAGTACCAATCATAAACCGTTGTTTAAAGCCATAAGTCGTCAACGAGGGGGATCGTTATTTAAATTTATTGACGTTTTTGTAATCGAAGTTATTTAGGAGTGAGGGCTGATTAGACCACTGCACTCCGATCCTATTGTTGGGGCTGCCAACTACCTCTAGGCAGGTTAAAATACAGCAGAGTTTCAGTGGTATTCTGCATTCTGGATTACCACCTACTTACCTGAGACGCACCGGTGTTTGCATGCCATTCAGGTTACTCATAGCTGCACGCCTTCTCACTCTAGCTGCCGTCAGACGGGTGCCTGGGCGACATTTCCAGGGTATACTTGGTCAGAGACCGGAAGTAGTGAGCTGCTTGGGAAATCCAACAGAGGAATTGCTTCTTGCTATTCCCAAGTGAATAGCAGACAGAGAGCGTTCCGCACCGAAGTGCACCTCTGAGAAAGACCCCATCCCCCAAAATTGACAATAAAAAGAATGTACGACTATGACATATTGTCGTTAGCAGGTATTGTAGATGTAATTACATATATGCAGTGAGTGACAATAAAATGGAAACTTTTAACAAAATATATTTTTGACGGCTTTGAACGGTCACCAAAAAATTGGATCCTAAAAATAGAAACTATTTTATCTATAATATTGATAGGCTAGGCGATTTCTTGTGACCGATGTTTTGTTCTACCATTTGAGCCCGATTTTTACCAAACATATATTTTTTGAAAGGTATTTCCTTTTGGCCGTTTTGCAGATTTACAGATTTTTAAATGCTGTCCTTTATTTTGAGTTAATTGCATTTAAAGTTGTTACTAACACATACATAAAATTATACATATGCCATGTGTGTTTTATTAAATTTGTTAATGTGTTTGTTAATGAGTTTGTTATCTTCATTCACAATAATAATAAACCATAAAAGTGTTGGTTTGTGAATTGGCTAAGTTGAAAATTAAAGCTGCCTAGAAATTGCACTCGAATTTTGAGCGCTGGAATCTGTTAGTTAATATAAAAATATGTATGTTTTATTTATTTTTAAAAAAAGAAAAATATTAACAAAACATAGCTTAATTTCGGAAAAACATAACAAAACTTAAATGTATTCATATACCTATATGCTCTTGTCAAGATTTTGGAAACCTTTATTTATTATACAATATTTGAAAACTTTTCTTCCATTTTTGGTTTCAATATTTTGTTTGGTATCCATTATCTTTTAGTACTGTGCTTCACCACCCAAGGATGGGGTCAATTAAATTGTTGATGATTTTGATTGAAGTTTTTTGAATCTTTGAAATAACTGCCTCTATGAGAACTGTTTTGTTTGTGTATTTTTCGATCTCAATTTCCCATAGATTTTCTATGGGATTGAGATCTGGTGATTGGGTTGCATAAGATTGTAGCCATTCGGTAACAACTTTGGAGGTGTGTTTTGGGTCATTTTCATCCTGGAACTTTCAGACCAGGTCCAAATTTTCCTCCGCGTATGGATACATTACATCATTTAGAATTTGTCTGTATCCAATTTCTATTAGAGTATCTTTTACTACATTAATGAACCCATTCATTGTTCCGAAAGGCAACCCCATACCATAATATTGCCACCGCCAACTTTATTTGTATATTTGGTCTAGTCTTTTTCCCTTTGGTCGTCGTACATACATACGTTCTTAGATCATGGCCTTTAAATTAAACTTGGACTCATATTCAAATTGAACAGTATTCCAATTTCGTCTTGACCAGTTCATGAGTTCTTTAGCAAAACTTATGCGAGCCAGAATATTTTTCTCTGTTATCAGTGTTTTCTTCACAGGACAATAACAACCAAGATCAGCCTTAATTGCTCGTCGGGAAACAGTTCGAGCACATATTTTTAGATTTAGATTGTAAATTACCTCTTTAAATAGATATTTTTGTAATTTTTGAAACTCTCTTACTATTAAATTATCCCGTCTTTGACTTATTTTACGAGGCCTGCTGCCTCGTCGCAGTACCTCATTCACGATATTTCTTGATAATTTTTGATATTATGGTTTTGTTCATAGAATATATCTCGCAAATTTTCTTTGCTCAAGACCAGCAGTAAAATCATCTCTTGTTCTGGTTTTTAACGCTTCACAAAACTTTATTCTTGCCATTATTTTATAATAATTAATTATAAAGAAAATGTCGGAAACTACAGTTATTTATATATTTTATATTTATGTATATATTTTTATATTTTCCTTCATAACATCTTCTTTTTTTGTTTTAATTAACACTGTCAATTTTAAATGACAAGTCATTTGCACCCAAGATTGTCAATTTTAAATGACAAGTGATGAACAACTACAAGAATATTTTTTAATTTTATATTTTTATTAAAATCCACTATACTCCCTGAAGATGATATTCGATGAATATCGAAATATTGGAGAATAAAGAAGAATTTTAATTAAAGAAAAAGCCCAGGCCTCGAACTCGAATATTTTATTTTTACAAAACTTAAAAAATAAAAATTCAAAATTAAAAATTAGAAATTAAAAATTAAAAACTAGAAATTAAAAATTAAAGATTAAAAATTAAAAATTATAAATTTAAAATTAAAAATTAAAAATTAAAAATTAAAAATTAAAAATTAAAAATTAAAAATTAAAAATTAAAAATTAAAAATTAAAAATTAAAAATTAAAAATTAAAAATTAAAAATCAAAAATTAAAAATTAAAAATTAAAAATTAAAAATTAAAAATTAAAAATTAAAAATTAAAAATTAAAAATTAAAAATTAAAAATTAAAAATTAAAAATTAAAAATTAAAAATTAAAAATTAAAAATTAAAAATTAAAAATTAAAAATTAAAAATTAAAAATTAAAAATTAAAAATTAAAAATTAAAAATTAAAAATTAAAAATTAAAAATTAAAAATTAAAAATTAAAAATTAAAAATTAAAACTTAAAAATTTTTGTTTCATTCTGTAGTTGTTTTTACTATTTTTGTGTTTTTGTATTGAATAAAATTATTTTAAAATTTCCTGTTTTTAATATTAATAATTTGCAGCCAAGAATAATTCATTGTTTTAATATCGTATGACTTCTAAGGTCTAAAAACAGGCTTATAGGGATCAAACTTTGGGTATTATTATGATGCCGGCTGCGTTAAATAATGAATTTCATTGGTGTTCTATGAAGTACTTAGGGGTTTTCTACTCTAGTAAAAGAAAAATAATGGAATTTTTCAAATAGTAATTAATTATTTTTAATGATCATTGTTTCTTATAAAAGAAATTGGCGAACAAGAAAACAATTTAACTTTAAATTAAATTATTCATCTTTGTTTTAATTTGTGTGCGCTCCTATATTTTTTTTTTTACCGCAGCTGTATATGTTTATAAGATAATCTGGACTTTACGACTATTTTATTCAGTCTTATAGGAGCTATTTCTGAATATGCACCGATTCAGTACCGTTCATCTCACGGCAGATTAAAACTTATATACTAAATTTCACAAAAATATATTCATATTTGTGACCTGTAGTTGGTTAACAAGATTTACATGGACACACAGACGGACGGACGGACGGACAGACATCGCTATGTCGACTCAGAAAGTGATTCAGAGTCGATCGGTATAATATAGGGTAAATCAATACGCACGACAATATATTGACCTACAACTAAGAATTTAAATAAACAATATAAACGCAAAAAAAAAATAATAAATCAAAGCAATACTTAATAACAAAATTTGCACTTTTTACTAATATTAAATAAACAATATGCGTTATACCTTAATATATTATATTAATTGTATCATTTCTCTTTCAGCCCTAACATTATATTCGCTATGCTTTATGCGTTTCGCCTGGAAAGTACAACCTAGAAATCTTCTACTCTTTGCCTGTCATTTAACCAATTCAACAGCACAAACAATACAGGGAGTCCGTTGTATTCACTATAATTATTTTACGGAAAAGGAAAAGGAGAAGAAAAAGGAAGCTTAAACAACTGCCCTTCAATATAGCAAAAAAAAAAGGAATATTGAAATCATAGCAAGACAATTGGTCGTACAAAAAAAAAACTTACTATGCACAATATTTGATTTAGCTGTTGTTATTTTGTTTTATTTAAAACACTTGTTAATATTTGCAAAATACAAACACACAATACGAACAAACTTAATAAAGTTAAATGATATTAAATGATATTAAAATTAGTTAAAACAATAAAATGCTATTTTAAATCAAACCACTTTTTGTTATTTGTATAAAAACTTTTAACAAAAAAAAAATTGCACGCAATTTAGAATTTACAATAAATTGTATATATTTTACTTATGATCATTGTTGACAAACAAGTTCACAGTAATGTTCACAAAATTTCAAAAACAAATTGATATTGAATTTATAATTTGTAAGTAGAATATGATTAGAACAAAAAAAAAATGTTTTTAAAAACTTGTGTTCATAATGAAGTCATCAAAACTAGTCTAACTAGAACAACTAGTCATATTTAAATATTATATTTTATTTCAAATAACTATAAAAGAAAAACAACTGTCTAAAGAAAACTAAGCAGAAACTTGTTTATTATTTTTAAAACTAAAAGGGAGCGGTTTGTATTTGCGATGTTTATTATTATTTATTTACTGCTGTAATTAAAAGAAAAACACCATTTCACATTTATTTTCTATTAAAATTTTTTAATATTTATTTAAACTAATAAAAATTATTTTAATTTTCGCCTTAATTTTCTAATCTAAGTTATAATAATTCCTTTATAAAGTTGTTTTTTTTATATGTATATATTTTATATTCGTTAAAAAAATTTAACATTTTCCTTTCAATTGAATTATTTTTTGTTTAAAGGCATCCTAAACGAATGCAATTCATTCATTATTTTATAATTATTATAAAATGTATTTTGTGTTTTTGTTGTTTTTTTTAAAGTATGCAAGAGAGGTCATTAAATTGTATTGTATTTTTGTCTGAGTATTATTTTTATGTGTTATATTTTAGAAAACTTTAATTGCTAAGCTATAATTTTTCTTTATATGACAAATTGGATTTGATTAAATTTATTTTTTATTTTTGCGTTATTTATATTATAATTCCAAATAGTTTTGTGCGTCAAAATAAATATAAGGTAGTTACAACCTACAACTCGCATCCAACTAACAATTTTCCCCAGCCTCTAACACCATCATGTTAAATCGACAGTTATACAGTGAGCGCCACTTATCGTACAGCAACTGTGGGCTTACAAATTTTTTTTATTAATTCCCAAACCAAAAAAATATTCTACGCCAAATATGGTTAAAAAAACGATGGTACAAAATTTTTGAATAAGTTTTGAAAAAACTAAAAAATAATTTTGTGTTTTTTAACACGTTGGCGGTCAGTAGAAATTAGTTGTTGGCAAGTAAAGGGATATTTTCTATAAATCGCTGATTTCTAAAGATAAAATGTTGGGGTTTGGACCAAAATAATTTAAATTAATTAATAAACAGAAAGAGACTAGTTTTCAATGCTATATTTTTTGACGGCATATGCCGTTTTAACCCAAAATATTTTGGGACAAGACGGTTAAAGCTGTCTCGTCGGTAACATACGTTCTGTCCTGTAATAGGGAAAAAGTAAACATATGTTGACAAAACGTTAAATGCCGTCACTCCAAAATAATAAATTATATAATAATAAATGTATTAATTGTTACACCAAAAGTTCATTTTTATTACTATAATAACATAAGATTACTGGCGAGCAATAATATAATAATAGTAAAATTAAATAATATGACAGAAATATACTTTTAAATAAAGTTAACAAAAATTAATTCAATTCAAAAACAAAACAATAATTAATACTAGCAGATTCCAGCCCTCGAAATTTGAGTGCAAATTCTGGGAAATTTTATTTATTCATTAAATAAAGACCCTAAAGGTATGCTAATCAATTATAGCCAATTCACAAATCAACACAAAAAAACAAACTCATTTTTATTACAAACACATTAACAAATTTAATAAGCACACATAGCGCTATAGCATCCCTGCAGGAAGCCTGGGGTCAAGTGTCCCCAAGTCACCACTTTTGTATACTATTTTGTTGACATTGTCAACTAAGCGTCTACACTATTTACTTTACTTTATCTGTAAAAAAAAACTCCATAGTGAAGTTGTTTCTGTTTCTTCTTGTTTTCTATAGTTTTGTTTGAAAAACACGTGGTTGGACGAAAAACTTAAGTTTTAATACAAGATTTAGAAAAATTGAATATAAAAGGTAAATAAAAAAATATTTTATAATAAATCAAATAAAAAAACATAATAAGTAAACAAAGTTATAAAAGAAAAGTGAAAGAACAATCAAATTTGTATATCTGGTTCCAATGTCTACATATGGTCCCATGAGAACTACCAATTCCCTAGTAAATCTCTGGTTCCAATGTCTACATATGGTCCCATGAGAACTACCTAGTCACTACCTAATCAATAGTACCAATGTCACTAGTCATTTGCAATGACACGTACATGTTAAATGTCTATAGAAAACATTGTCTGGGGTATAGTTGGTCAGTAGTACTGGTGACAAAGTCAATAGTGAATCAGTACTGTTTCACTATTGACATTTCCTGCAGGGATTGCATAATTTTATGTATGTGTTAGTAGCAACTTTAAATGCAATTTACTCAAAATAAAGGAAAAAATTTAAAAATTTGTAAATCTGCAAAACGGCTAGAAAGAAATACCTTTCAAATAATATACGTTTGGTCAAAATCGGGATAAAACGGTAGAACAAAACATCATTCACAAGAAATCGCCTAGCCTATTAATATTATAGATAAATCAAAACCAAAACAATCAGGTATGTGATGGAAATCGATCGATTTCAAAAGTGAAAACGATTTTAAAATCGACAACGGTGTGACGAATTTCGATCGATTTCATTTCCCACATTTGTATCATTCCGTAGCATTTCTTTTGAAAAATACAACAATGTATTGACAAGTTGTAGTGAAAATTGTAAAATAAGAATCAAACATTTGTGAAATTTATAAGTAAATATTTACAAAATCATAAAATGTTGATTATTTTGGCAGCATCCTATTTGTTATTAGAAGAGGATATTAAAAAAGAAAATATAAAGAGGAAACATTTACGTGACAACTGGGATCCGCAAAACAAAATGGAATTTGAAATCGACTCTATAAAATGAAAAATATAAACGCATCACAACATTAATTGAATTTAAATTGTTTTAGTGTCTAAATAGATTTCCATCCCATACCTGAATAATTCAAGCTTCTTTATGACAAAGAGGACAGATTTTGCACGTGAACGAAATTTCTTTGCGAATTTTTAATTTAGAGCATTCTACATCTACATCTACATTCTACATCTTTGGTATATTGATTTTCTCTTTTTCCTACAGGTACTGGAATTTTTTCAATAAAATGATTATTATCAGAAATAGTTGGAGTTTCAATATCTTTATTTCATCCACCTCCAGCAGTGGGTCACAATGCTACAAAATCTCGCCCATTATGTCCATTATTTGGCAACCGTATCACAGAATGGATAAGAATATCTCGAAATTCTAAATATTTAATTTTCTTTCCAGTTTTTTTATTATAATATTAATAAGCTAGGCAATTTCTTGTGATCGATGTTTTGTTCTACCGTTTTATCCCGATTTTGACCAAACGTATATTATTTGAAAGGTATTTCTTTTTAGCCGTTTTGCAGATTTACAGATTTTTAAATTTTTTTCCTTTATTTTGAGTAAATTGCATTTAAAGTTGGTACTAACACATACACAAAATTATACAATGCTATGTGTGTGTTTATTAAATTTGTTAATGTGTTTGTAATAAAAATGAGTTTGTTTTTGTGTTGATTTGTGAATTGGCTATAATTGATTAGCATACCTTTAGGGTTTTTATTTAATGAAACAATAAAATTTCCTAGAATTTGTACTCGAATTTCGAGGGCTGGAATCTGCTAGCACAGATAAATTATAATTTTCAAACTGCGAGATCCAAAAAATTGAACATCACCATCTAATTGTTTTACGTGGTGATGAATAATAAGCACACATTTGATCGTTCCTGTCTATTCCAGACATAAATTTATTAAAGTTACTAATTTCTTCGGGTTTATATTTAATTTTTCTAAATTTATTCGCCACTTGAACCATTTTTGTTTTTGCTAATTACATCACGTTTATCTTTCCATTTACATACATATCATCCCTTCTTCTTCCATACATATCTTCCCTTTGCGACACCAAATATATTCTCCTTTGGTAAGCTTTTTTTGAATTATGGATTTAGGATTTAGTTTCCTATTAGCACGTAAGTGCCTGTGCAATGGGTTTTATGTGATAGAAGAGTTTCACATAATATGACACTATATATAATAATAGGCTAGGCGATTTCTTGTTACCGATTAAGTTTCACAGTTTTACCCCGATTTTGACAAAAATTTTATCATTTGAAGGATATTTCTTTTTAGCTATTACCCAGATTTACAGATTTTCATCGTCTGGAATATTTTTTTGGAGTTATGATCGTTTAAAGTTGCTACTAACCCATACATAAAATTATTCAATGCTGTGTGTGTGTTTATTTAATTTGTTAATGTGTTTGTGTTAATCTGTTGAGTTTGTTTTCTTCATTTAAAATGAGTTGAATTATGAAACATAACTCTAGGGTCTTTATTAAATGAAAAAATAAAATTTCCTAGAATTTGCACTCGAATTTCGAGTGCTGGAATCTGCTAGTTATAATAATTATCTATAAATAATTTTTGGCCTTTGTTGATATACGGCTGCATTAATCGTAAGACTAAAGATTGCAATTTTGAATTTTTTGTTCCATCTTTTCCCTGGTATCTTTCTATATTTAGAACATAGCCATCACTACTTGCCAATTCGAATAATTTTATGCGATATCTAGCCTTTTTTCCCTTTATATATATTGGAGGAAACTGAGCCGACCTCTAAACAAAATAAGTGATTCATCCAATGAGAGCTCTTCCTGAGGGACATA
The DNA here is from genome assembly GCA_963682025.1 of Cordilura impudica. NCBI lineage: Eukaryota > Metazoa > Arthropoda > Insecta > Diptera > Scathophagidae > Cordilura > Cordilura impudica. Next base: position 79,661,933 of record OY821517.1, read on the forward strand.
AGCTCTTTGGAAATTTTATATTAAAAGTTTTAGTAAAGGCTGAATCTTTTTAGCTTATGTTAATCACCATCAATAACATTACAACTAAAGCGACGCAGAAGCTGTTCGAAGCGTCTGCCTGACATTGTAATGGAAAAACCGAATTCTGGGTACTTTAATTTGACCTTGCAATAAACATAGGCTTAAGAATTGATACATTTCCTTTATAGTCGTGGGCTTAAAAATAGCGAGTCTTTAATATCTAGTCTTAATACCATGATTTGTACAAAGCTTTCTACCATATTCATTGGTACTTTTGACGATTAACTCCATAACTTCTTTACAAAATATAAAATCAAAGACTTCTCTGGGAGTTGAAGTTGCCGTTACATCCAAATTTAATACCGCAACTCTTCTTATCAAAATTATAGTTCGGAATATTTTTTGTATCCTCTACCCATTCACTTTCTAGTTTGTCCATAGAATCATTATTTTCGAACAGATTATTCTCCGATTCTATTTCATCGTCTTCATTCTCAGCCTCGCTTCCGAATTGTTCATCACCATCATCTCCTGCGCATTTTTTGAAATCAAAAATAATTTCACCACCTGAATCTTCAACTTGTTCATTTGCAGATGGTTTGTATGTAGGATCATTACCGAATTCATGCTCACAACTGCCGGAATTGGAATCATTATTTTCTGTACATTCCATAAACATTTTTAAAATTCTTCCTTAATTTTTTTGTACCAATAAAGAAATTATTAAATTTCTTCGAATTAAATTCTAAAAACTATTTAAATTACCTTTTATCTTACCTAATTCAATTAATTTTATATATTATAGCAAAAATTTAGCAAAAACTTAATATAATAAAAACTAGTTATTATTCTTCACAAAAAAAAAAAAAAACACCTATCTTGACTCTACTTTTACTTCTGAAACAAATTGTATGAAAACAGAGCAGCATATGCCGTCATGCATTTCTAGGAACATATTTTGCAACTATATACGATAACGGTTTGTATTTTAATTCAAATCTTACTAATTGGTCATGTATGAAAATAAAATGATTTTTAAAGGGTAGTTTAAATTATATTTCAATTCTTTATAAGGCATTTCGCGTCGGCATATGCAGTTTCGTCCAAATACCTGAAACAATGAACGACGGCATTTCCCGTCATGTCCCTATATTTGCAAAATTTATCGACGGCATAAGCCGGCTTGTCCGCCAACGTGTTAAAGTGTGGCAGCACTCTGAAATGCACGAAAATCTGGTTTCATTTAAAATGTAAAGTTGATAATGAAAATTCTATTTTGGGAAGACCTATGAATTTTGTAGTTGCAAGTCACTGATATTGTTGCGTGAGTTGTCTCCAGTGATTTACTAAGAGTTTTCTAAGATTTTAGCATTAAAATTTAAAAAAATTAAGCAAACAACTTTCGAAGAGCTCGAATTGGCAATTTACCATCATAAAAAAGGAAAAAGTTATGCAGAAATGCTTGGAATACTGAACAGGACATGCAGCAATCAAAAACTGAATTTAAAAGAAAATAGAATTTAAAAAAAGTCTGACTGCTTTAGATGAAAGGTGGTTAGTACAAAAATTAGCAATACAAAAGAACGTCAGTGATCCAACAGTAAGAAGAGTGCTCCGTAAGAATGTTTTTCATGGACGAATTGCTCGCAACAAGCCATTCATCAATCAGCGCAATACCGCGAATACCAATGTAAGCCAAAGGAGTTCTGGAATGATGTTATTTCCACGGTTTAATCCAAATTTGAAACAGATGGCATAGAAACAGTGAGGAAAAAATCCTATAAGGAGGTGAACATAGCTAATTCACGTCCAACTGCCAAACATGGAGGTAGGTACGTAATGGTGTGGGGCTGTATGTCAGTGCACGGTGCACCACTATGGCTATATAGATATCCTCAAGCGAAATTTGATACCCACGATCCCAAAAATAGCTCATCAAAGCGCGGACGTGGGTACTCTATAACTGCCCAAGATTATTAAAAACTCCCACACAATCTCCGGATATGAATGGATGGTATACCAGCACTGGTGCTGAAACAGTGCTCTTCGACGCTAGCCCGTCCATTGGCCAACCTTTTCAGCCTTTCGTACCGTGCGGGAGTCTTTCCCTCTTGCTGGAAAGTTGCTAATGTCCAACCATCCCTAAAAAGGGTGCGGCTAATAACCTTGAAAATTACCGTCCAATTCAATCTGCTCAGCGCTCTCAAAGGTCATGGAGAGCATGATCAATTTCCATCGTGTGAACTACTTAGAGGCCAATTCACTTCTTAATGATCGACAGTATGGCTTCCATAGAAATCGTTCCACGGGAGACCTGTTAGCTCTACTTTCTGAGCATTCGATCGTGTGTGGCACGGTGCATTGATATCAAAGCTTATTGCATTTGGTGTCGGTAATGACTTCTCTCGATTTATATCGAGTTTTCTCAGAGACCGAACAATACGTGTTGTTATTGATGGGGTCTCATCTAATGAGTTTCAGCTTAATTCAGGGGTACCCCAAGGTTCCGTTCTTTCTCCTGCTCTTTTCCTTATCTTTCTGAACGACCTTCTTGGTCAAACTTTTAATTCTGTATACTCTTTCGCAGATGACAGCAGCATTTGTCATTCATTTTCCTTTAACTGTAGGCCAAGCCTCTTGGAGGTTGGGGGCAAAACGCAGACAATGAATGACACACTCAATCAAGACCTGTTAACAATCTCCGAGTGGGGTAAAGCGAATAGGGTTGATTTTAATGCGCTGAAGACTCAATGCTGTATGTTGACCCATAGGGCCATGGAACCAACAATGTCATCTGTATATATGGGTGGTATAGGTATTGAGGAATCGGATACTCTTGATGTTCTAGGCATGAGAATTCAATGTGATGTTCGTTGGAACGAGCATGTTTTTCAAGTGTCGAAAGAAGCATTCAAGTGTCTTGGTTTTCTAAAACGGTGTAAAAATTAATTCACTCCTTCTGATCTCCTTAAAATCTATACCACTTACATCCGACCGAAAATGGAATACAAAGTCTATTTTGGAGCTACTGAACCGTGTACAAAGGAGGGCGTTGGCGTCATCAATGACAGTAGGGTATCCAATTCTATCGACTCATTGGAACATCGTCGGAATGTGGGTTGTGTATCACTGTTCTATAGATACTACCATGGGAAATGTTCTTCTGGGATTAGCGAACTTATTCCAAGTGCCCGAGTTTCGGTTCGCTCTACCCGCTTCTCTAGTAGATCACATCCGTTTGTAGTTTATTGCCCAGTTGACCGCACAACGCATTACAGAGAGAATTCGTTTATCAGTCGAACTAGTCGTATGTGGAATAAACTCCCCGCAGCGGTCTTTCCTGACAGTTATAATCTAATAAAATTTAAGTCAAATATCCACAAACACTACTCCTCCTTTCCTCATCCCCACAACCTATTTTACTGAAATCAACACAATGCACTGCATTTGTAGGGGGCATCCCCTGAGTGTTGGTTAATATAAAAAAAAAAACCCTATGCCATGCGTTTAGAGAACCTATCTCTTAGGCCCAACTAATTGGATAGAGAAAATAAGCATAAACCAAATTTGAGTGGCTTACTATTAATTTTTTTTCCTTGGAATCTGAAAAAGTTCATATCGGATGCTATATTTACATGGGGACGGTTTATTTTTGGATTACTGATTAATGGATGTAATAAACATACACAGTCCCAATTTGATCGAGATCTATATGATAATTGGGATATTATGGTAATTTAAGCCGCTCTCATAAGGGTCATTTGAATGGGTCTAAACAAAAAAAAAAAGCGGCTGGACTTCACGATGAGAGTAAGCTTAAATTATTCGGTTGTGATGTCTTCCAACTGTTAAGCACGGCCATGGTTCGGTCATGGTAAGGTGCTGTATGGCGGCGAATGGAAACACATATGGACCGCTTTATATATTTAGACATTCTGAAATGACGTTGAAAAGAATCCGCAAGCAAGTTGTACACACTTCCCGTATTGCCAAGGAAAGGTTGCTTTATAACGTATCAAAACAACTCCATTCGCTTCTCCAATCACCAGACTTCAACACCATAGAGCATTTGTGGGATGTATTGGAAAGTCGCATATGTAAAAAAACATATAGGAATAAACAAGAACTTAAGGATAGCCTGGAGCGTGAATTGAGCCAAGTAACTCCTATTTTCCATGAAGGATGAAGACAGTAGTTGAGGCGAAGGAAAGACCTTGAAATTGGCCATGGAAGTCGAAGTTGACTTCAAAAACCCGCTTTCAAAGATACAATTCGAAAAACTTTGAAAAAACTGGTTACCATGGACGATTTCCAGGAAGAAATCATATATTTCCCTAATATATAGAACAGAGACTAGAGGTACGAGGGAGTACATAAACAAGCTGCCATCGTTGTGGTAAAAGGTAATTGTTTCAGATAAAATTAAGTTTTGTATTTTTGGACTCAAGGGAAATGGTGTGGGGAAAAGTCGATACAGGCCTTAATAAAGAAAATTTTGTGCGGTACTGTAAAACATGGAGGTGAAGGTATAATGGCATGTGGTTGCATGGCGGAAAGTGGAGTTCGACAGATTCAATTTATTGATTCCACGATGGATAAAAGAGGTTACCTGGATATTTAAACCAAAGTGCTATAAAATTGGGCCTCCTGGATGATTATCTTTTCCAACAAGATAATGACCCTAAACGTACCACTGATATTGTAGAGCTTCGGCTAATTTTTAATACACCCATACAATTAAAAACACCTCCAATTCAGCATCTGTGGGAAAAAGCGTACACACCAAATAACTTCAAAAGCAATGCTAAAAGAGGTTATGAGCAGGAATGGCGAAATAAAACATCTGCTGAAAATACAAAGTTGATGCAATCGATGGCGAAAAGACTAGCAGAGGTGCTAAGAAGCAGAGCTATCCCACCAGTTATTAAAGATGAAAATTTTGTGACAAATCGAGGCTAATATAATATTATACGCAGACTTTTGATTCTTATTTTTAGTTAATATTTTTGATTTTTATTTTGCTATTGTTGTTAACTGTGGATTATTTGTATTTAATTTTTATATTACTTAATACTGAATTCAACTAAATAAAAAAGCGAAGCACACCGAGTTACATCTGGTATTCAATATTTTTAGCTTTTAAATTTAGTTTGATTTTTCTTTTAAAAAAAATCGATAACGATAGGATCATCAGTATCTTACGAGCCAAAGAAAATGCCCTGAACAGAAGTGATCTTCAATTGCAAAATTGCTCAAATATGTATGATTTCAGATGGACGCATACATGAACCCAGAGCCGAAATGAGATTCACCCATTTCTTTTTATTTGTTGTAATATTTTTAAGAAATGTCCTGCATATTTAAACAAAAGTACTCACCCAACCATTTTTTTGTTGCTAATAAATTTGTTTAAAGTTCGTCCTAATGGTATGAACGAAGTATTTTGCCAGCACTAATTTAAAAGATGTGTTTTGTCTTGTTCTGCGGTCATAAATCAACAACAGACTAAATAACTGTTATTTATCATCAATAAATTTTTAATTTGAACAACGAAGTCATGGACACACTTAATTAATAACATTAGAAACCCCAATGGGTTACAAACTCCTTTCACTCTATTTTAACATTATTTTTTCCATTTTTCTTTTTATTTATTTTTTGCTTATTCAATTTTCAAAACACACCCAATTAATATATTTTCGCGCAGCCAATACGAACCGATTTCAATAAAACACGAAGTGCAACTAAAGTAAAAGGAGTTCATAAATATCTTTTGATAACCAAAAAAAAAAAAAAACCTTAGATCCAATTTATACGAAGACTTTTTAGCTTGCACTTTTACCAATTTTCTTTTAAAGTTTTGTGCATTTTTATACGAAGACTTTCTGCATGCAACTACACTTTTTTCTATTAGCTTTTGTTTTTAAAGAATTACAAAAAAATAGGGATATTTTGAATTTTTTTCCATACTTTAAATTTCTTTAATTTTCTACTCTAATTGCTGCTCAGCCCTGATCAGCAACAAATACGTAACGCAGGTTAAAAACGCATCAAGTAAATGTTCTGCTAGTAGTGTGTGTGTATCAGTGTTGCCATAATTTGAAATTGTAAAGATGCTAAATTGCAAAAAGAAAGATGCTAAAACGTACTGGAGTCAAAAAAAAAGATGCTAAATTATTTTTCAAATTTCCTTACCTTTATATTGAACAAGTAAGAAAATTATAGTCGGTCTAGACCGACTATACGATACCCTATACCATGCGTTTAGAAACTCTATCTCTTAGGCCCAACTAACTGGACATAGAAAATAAGCAAAAACCAAATTTGAGTGGGATTTTTATTAATTTTTTTGGCTGCAGATATGAAAAAGTTCATATCAGATGCTATATCTATATGGGGACTAGGTCCAAAAATGGACCGATCCTGATCATGTTTGGAAAAGTCTCTTGTATTTTGCAAAAATATATACAAACCAAATCTGAGAAGAATCAGTGCAATATTTTTGTTTTTTAATAGATTTAAGTGAAGATCGGGAAGCAGCCCTATATTAGGCCAAAGGGATCATTTTTGGATTACTCATTAACGGACGTAATGAACGCATACAAAACCCAATTTGAGTAAGATCTATATGACAATTTGGATCTTATGGCAATTTATGTCGATTTCATAGGGGTAATTTGTATGGGGGCTAGGTCTGAACATGGACCGATTCTCACCAATTTCAATAGCATTCATCCCATGGCCGATAAAAGCTTATATACCAAATTTCATCAAAATATATTCATATTTGCGACCTGCAGTTTGATTACAAAGTTTACATGGACACACAGACGGACGGACATTGTTAAATCAACTCAAAAAGTGATTCTGATTCGATCGGTATAATTAAAGATGGGTCTAGGTCAAATATTTTTGGTTGTTACAAACAGCAGCACAAAGTCATTATACCCAAACCACATAGTGGTATATATTTTATATATATATTTTATTTTTTATATATATTTTAAATTTGAATTAAAATTTTTTTGGATTTCATCTGTAATTTTTTTTTATACCCTATACCACTATGTGGTTTGGGTATAATGACTTTGTGCTGCTGTTTGTAACTACCAAAAATATTTGACCTAGACCCATCTTTTATTATACCGATCGAATCAGAATCACTATCTGATTCGATTTAACGATGTCCGTCCGTCCGTCCGTCTGTGTGTCCATGTAAAGCTTGTAATCAAACTGCAGGTCGCAAATATGAATATATTTTGACGAAATTTGGTGTATGAGCTTTTATCGGCCATGAGATGAACGCTATTGAAATTGGTGGGAATCGGTCCATGTTCAGACCTAGCCCCCATACAAATGGCCCCTATGAAATCGACTTAAATTGCCATAAGATACAAATTATCATATAAATCTTATTCAAATTGGGTTTGTATCTGTTTATTACATCCATTAATGAGTAGTCCCAAAATGATCTATATGGGACAAATCTTAGTCATAGGCCCCATATAGAGCTGCTTCCCGATCTTCACTTACATAAATCTATCAAAAAACAAAAATATTTTACTGATTCTTCTCAAATTTTGTTTGTATATGTATATTTTTGCAAAATACCAGAGACCTTACCAAACATGGTCAGGATGGGTCCATTTTTGGGCCTAGTCCCCATATAGATATAGCATCCGATATGAAATTTTTCATATCTGCAGCCAAAAAAATTAAGAAAAATCCCACTCAAATTTGGTTTATGCTTATTTTCTATATATCCAGTTAGTTGGGTCTGAGAGATAGGGTCTCTAAACGCATGGTATAGGATATCATATAGTCGGTCTAGACCGACCATAATTTTCTTGTTTTAACATCAAATTGAGTTTTTTTAATTTTAAATTAAATATTTTGAATTTTAGACGGATTTTTTTAATTTCAAATATAACAGAATTTACATTATCAAAATATACGATTATATTACAATAATTGGTTTATGGAATCTAATATTTCTGTGATGTCTTCATCTTCAAGTTCTTCTTGGCTCTGATATTTTTTGACGATCGACTTTTATCAACGACATCGCTCGGTATATTGTAAGTGTAACAGCACCTATTTTTCAATTTCAAACCTTTTATATGTATTACAGAACATAACTCGGATTTTATTCTGTTCAAAGTTTGCTTTTAACTAACGCCATTAAACTAAACAAACGTTCAACTTCGGCTTTTGAGAATGACAAAACTAATAAAGACAATATAAATGCTGATAACTCTTTAAATGGATTTTCGGCAATAGAATTTTTGTTAACTTCAATCCTTAAAGAGGATGTATTCAGTGTTGTATCCCAATATTGTTCTGTGATGTAACTGCATTGGATTTGAATTTTTTCTGTTTCAGATGATCTAAATTTAAACTCTTCTAATATATTGGTTATCGGTTCTTTTACCCGGTTTAATGTGTTTTGTATTCAAAATTTTGGCATTTTTTTAATCCAATAATATTTTTCGGCAATCGACTTTTTAATTCATTAATATCTATTGTTGGTGTTTACAAATTAAAATTAAAATCGCATATACAAAAATAATGAAAAAAAATCAAAAAAAAAAAAAAAGATGCTAACAGCTACTTTTTATTAATAAAAGATGCTAAGTTAATAAATTTTGGATGCTAAACGACAAAATTAGTTGCTAAATCTAGCAACTAAAATGCTAAAATGCTAAAATGCCAACACTGGTGCGTATGGGTGAGTGGGTGAGAGAAGTATTTCATTATTGTTACACAATTTGTTTTCAATAGCACAAAGAAAAATATTGAGAAGAAATCTTTCTTTGTTCTCTGAGTGTCTACTGGTAATTTAACTTTAGTAGGGTTTCCAGCTCTATTTTTTATAAAATTCCCCTAGTGCAAAATAAAGTAAATAAAAAAAAAATTAAAATAAAACAAAATAATATTTTCATCATATAAAAACTTTTTTTTATTTTTTTTTATAATATTTCTTCAAAGATTTTTAACAATAAAAAATGAAGGGATTTTTGTTTTTGCAATTACTATATTGAAAAAAATGTGTGTTTTCGAATTAAAAAAAATTATATTGATTACTATTTTTCATGAAATGTTTTCTGTCTTTTCTTTTTAAGATGCTGTTATTTAGTAGTAGGTTTTGTTGTTGCTGATGGATTTGTGTTGTTGGTTGGTTGAAATTTGATGTTGTTGCATTTTATGATTGTGGCGACGTTACTTTTAAGCGGTTTATATTCGGTTGTTCGTAACACATTTTTTTAATCAGATTTTTACTCTATTGCAGTTTTAATGTTATTTAAAAAATCGGCTGTATAATAATTGCTTATTGATTATAAAAATTATTGTAAAAATTTTAAAAGTAAAAAATATTTTGTAAAAAATTTGTAATATATAAAATATTATATATATATATAAAAAAAAAATGAAAAACAATAATTAAAAACAAGAAATTATAAAGAAAAAAAACATGATGTAATTAAAAATTATATAAAAAATTTTAAAAACCAACTATTGAGTTTTGTTTTTAAGTATTAAAAATGAATAAAACGATCTACAATATGATGTGGCATTTTAATGTAGGAAAATCTTCAGATTCTGAGGATATACTATTTCGTTTTTTGTTCTACAGTATATAAATTTGTTTTTACAAATTTCAAATCTTTTATCATAGAATTTTTTTTTGTATAGAAAACTGTCTTAAAAAATTGTCATAAGACAGTCCTAAATTTGGATGAGTACCTAAATCTTATAATTTTTATACTACGAAATTTTAACTTCACTTTAGGATCAGCTGTTTGTAGGGTCCTTATTAATAGTTTTTGCATTAAATTTTTTATGGATTTCACGGTCTTTCACGACCGCATAGACATGTATATTAATATAACTTAACATCCAATGATTGATCAAGTTCATGAGGAAAAATTATAATTGGACTTTCTTTACAAAAGACATTCTGTTCACATTCTTAGATTCTGATTAAGATTTCACAAAATTCATATTGTAGTTTTTTTTTTACTAAATATTAATAAGGAAAAAACAAAGTTTAGGGGCAATTATTATTGATAAAAATTATAATATAATCTAAAATTTATTTAAAGATAATTGAACAAGAAAAAAAAAATTAAAAAATTATTGATATTTTTTTATACTTAAAATTATATAAAGACGGAAAAAATAAAAAAAATTCGTTTTTGAAATGATGTTTTCTCTTTTTTTTCTCTCAATTTGTTTGTTAATGCAAAAATATTGTCCTTTTTCTCTTTATTTTTTTGTAAGCGAAAATTTGTTTTGAAATATACTTCTTTTTGATGGAATTTTGAATGATGTTAAAATGCCAAACAATTGTGAAGATGCCAAATTATAAACCTGGAAAGATGTCAATAAATTTATAAATTTTGTGGTATTTTTTGAATTTGGAATTGTTAAAATTTAGAAAAAGTCCAAAATTTGTTTGTTTTTTTTGTATCTTTTATTATTTTTATTTTGTGTATATTTCAATTTTTATTTTCTTTATTTGCCAATCAATAATATAGTACATTTACAATTATATTTATTATGATAATTTTAATTATTAAATTATACAAATTTTTGTTGTTATTATACGTACGCAGTCTAAGAGATGAGTTTACAAATATTTAATTTACTTTTGTTTTATATTAAAAAAAAAAAATAAACTAAATAAAAAAATTATTAATCACAATTTATTTGAAAAAAATTATGATAATTTTTTTAATAACTATATAGATAAAAAAAATTAAATTTTAAAAATTTAAACTTAAAAAATAATTACACTTTTTGTTTGTTTTCTTCTTTCTTTTTTTTTTTGTTTAAATATTAATCAAAATTTACATGTTTTTCATTTTATTATTAATATAAAAATATTATGGTAAATATTTAGCTAAATATAAACTTAAACAAAAACAAAAAATATATTAAAAAAAATATTCAACACTGAAAAAAAAATAAAAAATATTTTATTTCTTTTTTTAAACTTAATTAATAAAATTTGCCAAACGTTTTCTTTTCCCAAACAAAATTAATTATTTTTTAAAATAATTCTTAAAATGATTATTATTATAAACAAACAAATATAAAAAAAATTTAAATTAATTTTAATATAAAACTTAAGAAAATATATTAAATTTTTACAGAACAAAAAATTTTATAAAAGAAATTAAACAATTTTGTTATTTAATGACTGCGTAATTTTTTTTTTGTTTAACTTAAACTTAAAACAATTAAAAATAAAATAAAAATCCATTTAACAAATAAAACTTAAAATATCAAACCAATTATATAATATATATTATAAAAAATAGATCAGTACAATTTTAAATTAATTTATATTTTAATAAAATAAAAGCTTACGAAACGAAAAAATATTTGCAATTTTTTTTTTAATAAAAAGTCACCAAAATTAAAAATAAAACAGCGAAATAAAAAAACAAAATTTTATAAATTTATTAAGAAAATACAACGAAATGGAAGGCAAACGCAATTAAAATTCGGTCAATACACTCAAAATAAAATGGTGAAAATAGCCTTAAAAATAAATTCTGAAAAAAGATGATTCTTGCGCTGGTTAATTTTAATTTTAATTTTAAGGTAGGTAGAGTGAAAGTGCTGGCCTTTTTCAAAGTTTACACCTGTTTTATATACTTGCGGAAAATGACCCCTGTAAATGGTAGAGAGAGGGTTAAAATATTTCGTACGGTTTGAGGGGGGGAAGGGTGAATGAGGCGCAAGAATCATTCACCTTTGTTGTTGGAACACAACTACGACGGGACCGTAAGAGTTTTCCGTTGTTAGAAAAATTGTATGTTTTACAAAATATGAATTTTGGTTATATAAATCACAAAAGTAGGCAACTCTGTTGTGAGGATGTGAGAGAAAAATTGTGAGAAAATCAAATCTATCTCACGATGGTGCTACGGCCATCAACATTGGTCTATTAATTATTAAAATTAAAAAAAAAACAAACCTTGGATTTGTGGTACAATATGTGCAATCTTTTTTTAATATCAGATTCTCATTTTTTTAATAATTTATTTTTTGTGTTTAAAAAGTTTTTAAATTTAAATTTAATTGAAAATGTATCTGAAAACCCCTTAGATTTATTCCAAGTTCTAATAAGGCGATCTTATTGCAGACATGCATGATTTGGAAATTTTACAACTTAAGAGGTTAAATGTTCTTAATTTGAAATCTTTTAAATTGGTGTTTTTCAAGCCATTCGCTCATTTTTAATCTTTATTTATTTATTTTTATCATTCGAAACCTTTTTTGAAGAGGTTCTAGAATACTAAATAAATGTTTGGATAACAATTTGGAAACTACGGAACTCTCAGCTCTGATACTTAATACATTTTTTTTTGTCTGCTAACGACATTTTGAGAAGGCAAATAATATTCTTCAAAATCATTGCCTAGTATGGAGGTTTTACCTTAATAATTAAAAAAAAAAACTAAAACTTTATAAATGCTTTTTTTATAGAACTTTTGAAAACTACAAATAATATTTACATTATGAGAACGTATATTCTACAAAATCTTAAAACGGGCATTTAAAGCTCTACGAAAGAGTACTAAAGGAAACATCCATTCTACAAATTAATTCAAACCTGAGTATTAAAGATTTTAATACAAAAAATTTTCCTTTGAGTGATTAAAGTTGAAAAAATAAAATTATTATAATCTACTTCTTCCCGAAAAAGCTTTACCATTAATTTTTTGAGCGTATATTTGAAGAAAATCATATTTTTTGTTTTTCTTTAATTTTTATAAAATTTTGTTTTTATTTTTTAATCAACACCAAAAAACAAAAATTCTAAAATTTAACAAAAGAGAAAAAGAACAAAATTTTTAATAAACAAGAAAATAAAAAATATATTACCAAAACGAAAAACAAAATATATCTTAATATTTTCTGTTTTTCAAAATAAACAAATAAAAAAAACATGATGTTAAACATTAATTAAAAACGTTTTTTTTAATAGAAAATGGCTACTTGTTACGTTACTTGGGGGTAGGGGCGATGTAATTTTAAAGTGTGAGCTATTTAAGAAAGACTTAGAGAGAGAGAGAGAGAGAGAGGGAAAGAGAACAAGAGAGAAGAGGCTTAGGAGGAGTTAAGACAGTTTACTAAAATTTATTATTTTAGGGATTTAAATTTAAATTTTTGTTGAATTTCTTTTTTTTTTTGTCTCAATTCTATGTTAGTTTTTCATTTTTATATTATTATTAATTTTCTTTTGTTGTTGTTATATAATTCTATGTATATATATAAATGTGTGTAAAGGGGGGGATTACAATAAGATTTATTATTAATTAAAATTATTATATAATATATATATTTTATTGAAATTTTTGAAAATAAAAAAAAACTTACTGATTCAATTATTTTTTCGTTTAATTTTTGTAATAAAAATGTGTTTTTTTCTTTGCAAATTTTGTAGTAGTTTTTAGAAATAATATTGGAAAAAAATTAAAGCATTTTTTTAGTTAAATTTATTAATTTTTAAATCGCTTTTTGTTTTTGTTGTAGGCATTTAATTCTCACTGTTAAGTTTCCATATTTGAATTTATTTATGTTTTTATAGAATTGTTTGTTTGTTTTGTTTTGTTAAAATGTGTATTTTTGTTTTTTTTTTTTTTTTTGTTTAAAACTTATTTTTTAGATTATTGTTATTTTTTCATGTGTTTATGTGTAGTTTATTTTGTTATTAATTGTTGTTTATTCGTTTATATGGTAAATTTTGTTAAATGGCTTTAAACAATGGTATTATTTTCTTGGTTTATTTGTTTAAATAGGATACGTTTTGTTGAAGGAGTTAAAAATTGTCTTATTTTAATTATAAGATGTGTATTTCTTTTACTTCTTGTTATAATAATATCAAATTGAGCTTATAGATTTGCTTAGATTTTTGTTTTTTGCCTTTTCTTTTCTTTTTTGGGTAAAATCTTAAAATTATATATTTTTGTTTAATATTTTTTTTTTATTAAATGTGTTTATTTTACTTAGTTTTAAGGCTATAGATATATTGGAAATTTCTTATTTGTTTTTTTTTTTTTTTATTATTTTCTTGTCTTACAAAGATTATTTCAATTACTTGATTAAACCATAAAAAGGAAATTATTTTTAATATATTTTTTTTCTTTTAATTTTACTTATTGTGATGTGTATTTTAATTCGTTGCAAATGAGTACGGTTTTGTTTTTATTAATTTTAAATTTATTTTTTTTAATATATAATTTTTTTTTCTTAATTTTTAACTAAAATATATGTAATTTTTTTTAGAATTGTTAATATTTGTTTTTGTTTTGAAATAATTAAGAGGATTTTAAACAAATTAAAAAGAAGTTAATGTAAATTTAAAAAAAAAAAAACAAAATAAAAAAATATTTTAATCTAAAACATTATGTTGCATTTGCCCTTTCGGGTTTCAAAAGGTTTACTGAATTTAAATATTAAATATTTAAATATCAAATATTTTAGTTTTCACATCTTGAATATTTTTTAATGTCAAATATATTTTCTAAATAAGATTAACAACATAATTCGGTGAATGATTTTTTTTTTTTCTAAATAAAATTTTACTTTTCATAAATGTCTGGAAAATTTTCCAAATATTATTTTAAATTATTTAAATTTTCCAAAAAATAAGTATCCATTTTTCATAAGATTACCAAAATATATTTTGTATTGCAAATTCAGTGACGTTTTAAAAGTTACAAAAATTAGTTCAATTTCTTGAAAAGTATACCAAAAATTAAACTTTCTTAAATTAAGAGCACTAAAAATGATTATTTTCGAAATAGTTTTTGAAACTTGGCAAAAATTAGACAAAAATTAAATATATTGTAATTGTAAAATTTGGCTGAAATACAATTTAGGGGAATTTCTCAAACTTTTTTTCTTTAATTAATTAATTTTTTCACAAAATCAATTAATTTTTTAACAAAACTAAGGAAATTTAATTAAATGAACTACAAATTAGTGAATTTATCAAACTTTTCTTTATTTAATGATTTTAATATTTTCATAAAATCAATTAATTTTTAATAAAATTAAACTTTGCATTAAAATTATTATTTATTTTCGTGCGTTCGTTAGCATTGCTAAAATTTATGAATACAATTTATGAAAGTTATCTTAAATATTATGAAATTAGTCATAAGGTGAATTGAAAAATGAATTATATATTTAGCAAAAAAAAAAAAAAATATGGTAAATTTTATGGGGAAAAAAAGCAACGAACAATTTATGAATCTCTGAATACAACTGATGAAATTTTGCTATTAATTTTATGAAAAAAAAAACAATTATTTAATAAATAAATAAAATTAATTTTGTGGAAAAATTTCAATTTTACGAAAACGTTATTTTTTTATTAATAAAATTCAATAATATTATTAATAAAGTTCATTAATTTCATGAATATAATTAATTTACTATATGAACAAAATTCATTTATCTAAAAAAAAATTATAAATATTTTTCAATAATATAAATTAATTTTATAAATAAAATTATTTAATATTATGAATAGAATAAGTTTACTTTATGAACAAAATTCATTTTATAATAAATCTATTAATTTATAATATTTAAAAAGATTTAAAAAAACATTGTCAGCATTTATGACACTTTCTTTAGAATTTATGAGTTATAAGTTCTCATATTATGAAATTTTCCATTATTTTTGTAAAAAAAAATAGCTTTCAAATTAATTTTATGAAACAAATGAATTTTTTTTTTTAAATTACATATTTTTTGAAAAGAAAAATATAATTTTATGCAGATTATGCATTAATTTTATGAAATAATTAACTAGTTTTATGAAAAAAAATAATTAGTTTTATGAATAATGTTCATTAATTTCATGAATGTACTAATTTATCAAAAAAAAATTATGAATTGTATGAAAACAAATTCAATAGATTTTTAAATAAAAAGCATAAATTTTATAATATTCGTCGATTTTATAAATAAAATAATGTTATGAGAAAAAATTTATAATTTTAAATATGTTAAAAGAGTTCAAAACATTCACAAAATTTATGAAATTTTTCATAAAATTTAAAATAAATGCAATATGATATTTTTATAAATTTTATAAAAAAAAAACATTCATTGTTGTATGAAAAAAATCATTAATTTCTTGAATAAAATTGTATGTATCTTAAAAATAAAATTTTTTAACTTTATGAAAAAAAATTATAGATTTTATTAAATAAAATTCATTAATTTCAAATATTTAACTAGAAGAGTTTAAAACCATTCAAAAAATTAATCTTTGCATACAATTTTTAAAGATGTTATATTTTGAAATTTTTCATTAATTTATTATTTTTTATTTTAACATATCTTGACTTATAGCTTGAGCCTAAAAATCTCTAATTCAATAGTATTTCATAAATTTTATGGAAAAACTTCATTCGTTTTATGAAAAAAAATCATTTATAATCTGAATAATTTTTAGTAATTTTATGAAAAAAATAAATTAATTACAAAAAAAAAAAAAACTAGAAGTATTATGGAATGAAATACATAATTTTATAAAAAAAATTAAATATTTTACGAAAAAAAATTCAAATTTTATGAAAAATATTATAACTTATGAAAAAAAAGTCAAAGATATTGAAATAAATTTCATTAATTCCTAATATTTGAAAATAACTAAAATTAAGAAAGTTGTCATATTATAAAATGTTTTTATTAGTTTGATGAAACATTCATTAATTTTATGAAAAAAATAAATTTTTAAATAAATTTTTTTAATTTTATGAATAAAATTCATTAATTTTAGGAAACTTTCATTGGCTGAATTTTAATTAAATATACTGTGTATGCAGCAATTTTCCATAATTTACGTGATATAGAAAAAATTCATTAATTTTACGAAAAAAAATTATTTATATTAAGAATAAAATCCATGAATATAATGAAAAAATTTATTAACTTTATAAAAAAATGTATAAGTTTTACAGAACGAAATTCCTTAAATTTATGGAAAACAAAATATTAAATAGTTTATAAAAAAATAATTTTAATAATTTTAAAAATAATTTTTAAAAATTCACAAAATTTATGAAACTATGCAAACAACTTATGAAAGTTGTCATATTATGAAATTTTTCATTAATTTTTTGAAAAAAAAAAATAAATTTTTATGACACATTTGTTTTCTTTTTCATTTGCTGAAAAAATAATTAATTTTTATAATAGATTTCTTTAGTTTTATAAATAAAATTCATTAATTAACGAAATTCCTTTGACTGAATTTAAATTAAATTTAAAAATTTGGAAATGTTTTATTTCGAAATATTAAGAAAAAATTCTTTAGTTTTATGAAAGAAAAGATTATTTATGTTCTGAATGAAATCCATTAATTTCATGAAAAAATCGAAAAATTTATGAAAAAAAAATTAAATTTATGAACTGAAATTCATCAATTGTATGAAAAAAATAATAAAAAATTTTGAATTTAAATTTATTAATTTATAACATTTAAAAATAATTTAAAAAAAATACACAAAATTTATGAAACTACGAAAACATTTTATGAAAATTGGTCTATTATGGAACTTTTCATGAATTTAATGAAAAACATTAATTAATTTTGTGGAAAAAAATTATTTTTATAATAAATTCCTTTGTTTTTATAAATAAAATTCATTAATTTTACGCAACTTCCATAGGCTGAATTTAAATGAAATATTTTGTTTATATAGCAAGTTTGCAAATTTTAAAATTAGTTAGATGATTTGGCAAAATTTACAAATTTCGACATTCTTTATTTCGCAACTTTAACTGAAATTTTAACAAAATTTAATCGTATTTTTAAAATAAAAAAGCAACATAATGTTTTAGACTAAACGGGACTTTATTAAACTCTCAAGTAAAAGAAATATTAGTTTAAGATATTTTCGGAAAATGAATTTTGCAGGATATTTAAAAAATTTTTTTTTTCGATTTTAGTTGCAATTATTCAATTGTTAGGGCTTAAAAAGGTCGAATTTAAGTAGTTAAATTTATTTTATTGATTTTTTTTATAACATTTCTGACTACAAAAGTAATTAAGAAATGTCCCTCGTTTTAATAAAAACAAAAACAAACAAATTAATTAAATTTTTTTTTTTTTCAATTTTAAAAATCTAATTTTTTTTTTGTTTTTAATAAACTTTTAATTCAATAGCAGCATGTTTAATTATATAATAACTAGACATGCAAATACGAGTATGTTTAAATATAATTTTCATATATTATTTTTTTAAATTGATTTATTTCAATCATACAAAAGTCATTACTAATTTTATTAATTTATTTTTTTTTTATAAAATTTACTTTATAATCAATTTTGTTTTAAATATTTTTATTCAATACATTTGAATTCAGTCATTAATTGTTTTTTTTCCAAGTTTCTAATTTAAACTTTTTTTAAGCTTTGCTTACAAATCTTTCAATAATTGTTTTTGTTAAATTTTAAGTTAATTTTAATGAAAATTACAAATATTTTTGAAAGTATGTGTTTACCAAAAGAAAAAAAAACTCCTTTGCAACTTATAAAAAACTAATATATAAATTTCTACCCAAAAATCTAATTCTGTTTTCTTGTGCATTATATAGATTTGATTTAAAATGAAGCTGGGGTTTTTTTTTTCAAACTACTTTACTTTTTTGTTAATTATTATAAAATGTGATTTTTTTATTTGTTAAATATTATTATTTTTTTCTGTGTATATTTTATTAAAGGGACGCCTGTTAAATATTGTTTTCAACTACTTTTTTTGTTTTATAAATATTTTTTGTTTAATAATTTTGTCCATAGTATTGCTTGGTTTCCTTTACTATAATATGTAATTATTGTGTTTTTAGCGTTTTTATTTTAAGAGAAATTGTTTTTAAATTTTTCTGAAGGGATTCCAAAAAAAAAAAAAAACAGAATTTAGAATTTAGTTTTTTAACTCCAAGTTGAAAACGTATCCGTATACCATTGTTCACCATTAGTGCCTAATGGTTGTTGTGGTAGTGGTAAACTGCCCCAACTGCCGCCATTTCCTATTAAACCGCCTGGGTAACGTCGCTTAATATCTGCTGGATTTTGGTGACCTCCATCAAATTTACGTTTACCGACTACTACTTTAGTGTTTGAACCCAACAAACATTTTGTAGTCGTCGGTCAGGAAGTAGGCAGTGAGTGTGTGAGCAATTCGTTCCACAAAATTAAGGGCAGTGTTTTTTTTTGTTGTTGTTTTTTTTTACAAAGAGAAAAACGAGAGAAGAGAAAGAGATAAAATATAATTTGAATATTATTAAAAAGTTTTATAAATATAAAAATTTTTTTTTTGATTATTTCTTTTAATTTTACAATAAATAAATAAATGAAAAAAAAAAAACATAATTAAAACCAAACAAAAAATGTGAGAAAATATTAAATAGAGTAATTTTCCTTGTTGAACGAAATCTTTTCAAGGGAAGGTTTTGAAAAATTTGGAGCCAAAATTTGTTGTTAATTATATGTTATCGATTTTTTTTTTAGTAATATTTTATCTGAAGATTTGTACCTTCCAAACTTTTTAAAATGGTATTAAAGTGTGTTTCCATATACCTGTTTTGGGCAAAACAAGTAGTTTTGCTCTAAACATCTAAGGTCGACAGCGAATGACATACAATATGTAAAATAAACGAAAAATTATTCGATATTGATTACAGGAATTCACTTAATGTTTTTCTAAATGTTCATATATTTTTCGTAAGAGCAAAAGTTTTTAAACCACATTTGTGAACAGTAAAAAATTCGAAAAATTGCATAGTACATATTAGTAAAGTTAACGAGAAAGAAAAATAACATCTGTAAAAACATTTAGAGGCTTATTCCATAAATCGTAACAAAACGAAATGATACAAATTTTTATGAAAAAATTTAATTCTGAAATTTTTCCATTTTCAATTTTTTTTATATAAATTTTGAAAGTTTCGTTAAGTTTCGTTTTATAGAATGAGCCTATTAATTATATATCAGACATAGAGATAAACATAAAATAAAAGGTTTGTTTTTATATTACATTTTATTATAATCGGGCCTATGCCCGTTGGCGTTGTCGTTTTAATTGTGGTTTCTATGTCGTTGTCGTTTTTGTCGTCGTTTCGTTCCTAAATTGGCATTCTTGAAATATATTGAAACGAAGAAGAGAAGTTATCGGACAGAAGTTATTTCGGACCCTAATTTTTCAAATTGCTGCACTGTCGTTATTTTCATTTTTAATTTAATTTTTTGTAGTCGTTTCAACTTCGATACTAACAATGGCGACGACAGAAAATAACGTTTCTTTGTCGTTATTATCTTCGTTTCAAAATGGAGAATACCAATATATTTTCGATATATGTCGATAACGCCAACAGTGATGCCAAACTGTCGTTTTATTTTGTTTTCAAACGACAACGCCAATGGGAATAGGCCCGAATATATTTTATATAAAATTTTGAAATTTATGGAAAATATTTATTTTGATTTAAATCAAATTTTTTTTCTGTTTATAACTCAAAGCGCTTAAGTTAATGAAAACAATTTAAAGTATTTCACTAAAAACTATCATGTTTTCAGCGTATTGGAAACACACTTTTTATAATCAAAATTCAATAATAATCTCAAGAGAACTGTACCGATTTATAAAAATAGGGTTTTAAAGTATTTGACGGGACATTTTTTGTAAAAGTACAAACACATTTTTGATTTGGTTTTGCAAGAGGTTATTTAAATGATTTCCTTCATATTGTCATTAAGAATTTAAAATTTTAAATTAACCATTC
This sequence comes from Cordilura impudica, assembly GCA_963682025.1. Classification (NCBI taxonomy): domain Eukaryota; kingdom Metazoa; phylum Arthropoda; class Insecta; order Diptera; family Scathophagidae; genus Cordilura; species Cordilura impudica. The sequence continues at coordinate 79,682,771 of OY821517.1, forward strand.
AAACCAGTCAAATGACCTCAAATAATATTCAGCCCTGTTCTAAAAATCGCTTAACACAAAAAAAACAAAAAAAACTTAAGGGAAAATTTAAGAATTTTTGCTGTTTTCAAGATTTCAATACGAATAAAAATTTTCGTTGTATTTCACGAAAAAACTTCGTGAATTTAAACCAATGTCCTTTTGTTCTACTATATTTAAGTTGTTATTTAAATTTTAGTTGTTTATGTTCAATTCATATATTAATCCATATCACATATTGAAATTTTAAATGCCGTATTAATAAATTATTTAGTGTTTTTGTTGACATCGGATAAAAATTTCGTTAATAGAAGTGGACTGTTGTTTATTGTCAGTTCTTATATGTTAATATATGTAATTTGAAGAGTTAAAAAAATTTTTTTTTTCTTAATGTTAATATTTCTAAAATTATTTTTATTCGGCTGTGCCGAATCTTTGACACCCTCCACCTGTGCATTTTATATATTATTATTTACTTCTTACTAACACCAATATCGAACCTTCCACATAAAGTATTTTTCTGTTAAAAATTATTGAAAGAAATATAAAATGAAGCAAATGTTAGTTCAAAATATTGAAGATTTCTAAATAAAATTTTTTATACAACATCAAATTTTTTAAAGTAATTTTATTTTAGACTGAATGTAAAATTGCACAAAAAATATATTATCCAATAAATTTTAAATTATCCGGATTTTTTGTTATCATCAAGGAAGTGGCCACACACTCATTATTCTATGAATTGAAAAAAAGTAGCTTATAGATTAAAACAAATGAAATAAATTTTAAAAATATGATTTAAAATCTGCGCTTGGTTTTTTTCTATCAGCTCGACTTTTCGCGATATAGGGTACGTTCGTAAATGCAGTAGTTACGCATCAAGTAAAACGTTCAAAAAAGCATCACTTGGCAGCAGTGATTTACGTCAAAAGTTTTTTTATGCAAACAATTGACAGTGCTGCGGCAAATTTTTGCAACTATGGCATCATTTTAATTACTGATGCAATAGAGCGCGATGCTTAAAAAAATTAAACATTGCTGCAGAATGGAAGAGTAAGTAGTGCTTTCTATAAAAATTGTTAATACAAATTTAAATAATATCGTTTTATTATTTCAAAGTAGTTTTTTATTTCAGGAATCCGCCTTCTTTTTCGATTAAATTGATTTTTAATAACCAAACGTAGTTTCATCTCCCTTTTAGTTCTTGTTTTATTATAAGTTAACAAAAAGTTATAATTTTTAGAAACAAGATTTTCAATAATATTTGTTAATGTTATTGTGACGAACATGTTTTTTTATCTTTTGCAAAACATTCTAAAAAGAAAACTGTGCAATTGTTGAGCAGTAAAGGCCTAGTTACCCACATGTTCTTAAAATGTAACCGTATCGTGTCGTAACGTTGGCATTTAGTCAAATTATAGAACGTAAAAATCGTACCAGCATGTTGCTGTGTAAAATTAACCAAACTTTATCAGCTGTTCACAAATGTCACGTACAAACGCAGCAAAAATCTAAAATCAACAGAAGCTAACGATACGATATATTTAGCTTAAGCTGATTCGCGCCGATACCGTTACGCGTGGGTAACTAGGCCTTAACAAAGTATCTGCAACAGCTGATCACGCATCAGCAACAAAACTTGGCATAACTGACGCTCAAATTGATGCTCAAATTTACTGCATTTACGGACGTACCCATACCGTTATGTCCAAAATTTAAATTGACGGTCGCCATTTTTTGGTGATTTTCAAAATTGTTTTTTTTTTAAGATGTATTTGTTACCTTTGGAAAACAATAGAGTTTTTAAAAAACACCAAAAAATGGCTGAGTAATAGTAGTTGTTTAAGTAAAAAAATAAAATAAAAAATAAAATTTTGTTTATTTAAAAATCGTGAAAAATCCTAAACTGGAAAAAGTGTTATTACTTTCACGTAAAGTTACATAACCTATGAACAAAATGAGGCATATATCATAAAAATCGATGAAAGCGTTTAGCTTTTATTCACAATTAAGCAAGGTTCAGAAAATACACACATGAAACACACAATGTTCTGTTCAAAAGCAGCCAACACATATCTTTATTTTCATATCAATTATGTGCGTTTCTAAATTTTCTACGGTGCCCAACACAACCATGACTGTGTTCGTTTTAATATTTCGTTATTTACACGAACATTTTTGTATCACGTACTTTTTGTTTCAATCACACATAAACCACACATTTTTGAGTGTTGCTTTATTTGAAGTTCATGTTCTGGTACGTGTACTGAAAAAAAAAACAGAACATGTACAATAAACAGGTTATATTTTAAGTCGTGTTTAAAATATAACTGAACTCGAACCTGTTTATTGTACATGTTCTGTTTTTTCTTAGTACACGAGCCACAACACGACTTAAAATATAACTGAACTCGAACCTGTTTATTGTACATGTTCTGTTTTTTTTTTCAGTACACGTACCAGAACATGAACTTCAAATAAAGCAACACTCAAAAATGTGTGGTTTATGTGTGATTGAAACAAAAAGTACGTGATACAAAAATGTTCATGTAAATAACGAAATATTGAAACGAACACAGTCATGATTGTGTTGGGCACCGAAGAAAATTTAAAAACAAACGTAATTGATATGAAAATAAAAATATGTGTGTGTTGGTCTAAGTTATGTTTGTTTACATATATGTACGAGTTTTTTATTCAGTGTGTGTTTTTTTCTGAACTCTGCAATTAAGTGAAGGTACACACACATATTAAAAAGTGTTATTTTTGTATGCAAATCGCGATTTTTATCAATCATTTGAGTTTTCTCAGTAAATTGTGAACAAAATCAAAAGTTGTGCACCGATTACAAAGAAATAAAGCTCATTTCATTTGAAATATGTTGAGCTAAATGATTTTAGACCAAACCTGTGATCTATGTCGCATTTTTATTTTTTATGATTTTTAAAGAAACAAAAAAATTTTTTTTTTTTAAATTGTTCTTTTTTTTCAAAACCTCCACGATATCTCTGAAACTGCTGGCCAAATTTAAAACCAATGTAAGCACGGCTTAAAGATAATATTCTTGACAAGTTTCGGATTTTTTTGAACTGAATATGATGAACCGTTTTCCAGTTATTCCAATATATGTAGTGGAAGTGCCTTAATTTTGGACATAACTGTACATCGCGAAAAGTCGAGCTGTTAGAAAAAAAAAACCAAGTGCAGATTTGGATTCAGCGTCCCAAATATCTTTAAAACCATTCAGTTCTTAATCAACAAAAACCTTGTTCCCTTGTGTTATTGTTAAGTATATTAACCAAACCGTAAAAATATCGTTCTCATAACTTTGTTCGTTGTAATCTTTGAAGTATAGTTTATCAATTTATGTTAAAAAGTATTAGTTTTGCAAGTTTTTTGGAAAAATATTATCGTAGGAATTGACAATCCAACGAAGCCACTTGGACGATAAAAATTTGGTTCGAGTCAATGAGGCTAAAGCTGACAGAACACAACATTGAAGCTGTACTTATAAGTAGAAAAGGAATGAGAGAAACCCTAAAGGTTCAAGTCGGCAGTAGCAAAATAATCTCATCAGGGGCTATTAAATATTTTGGCATGATGACCGCCTGGGCTATGTGTGCAAAATGGCAACTGATGTCGCAAATGCTTTGGTTAGGATGAAACCAAACGTAGGAGTACCACGGCAGAGCCGAAGACTATTACCCTCACGCGTGACAAACTCGATCCTATTCTATGGATCACCAATATGGGAGAGCTCTCAAAAATAGAGCCAAGGACATGACGTCCATCTTCAGAAGATGCTGTTTAAGAGTGTGTTGCCGATATTTTCGGAGGCAGCTAGCGTCGTAACGGGAATCATCCCAATAGATATAGCAGCACAGAAGCTATCAGAGATGTACGAGGCAAAGAACAAAATTTCGGCCATTCCAAGGCGAATCATACAAATAGCTGAAAGAGTTAATTCAATCAAAAGATGAGTAAGTCGATGGACCTATTAATTGATCCCAAACATCGATAAGTGAATAAATCGTAGTCATGTAGAGGTTATTTCCAATCTGACATAATTCCTAACTGGGCACGAGAACATTGTGAACTTGATCCTACGGACGGATAAGAATTGAGTTGCAAACAAGGCCATGCGAAAATTAGAGTAAGTCCGCTAGGACCTGATGGCACACAATCCTTGAAGAACACGGTTTGGGAGGGTATGGAGAACAGCTGTGATGCTTGAAGTACCGGGGGGATAGTGGACGGTGGTGTTGGTTTTGTACGTAAGTACCTTTCGTGGATCGTATGTATCTTTCAAAGTTTCCACACCTCCAACGCAAAAAAGGCACACATACAGACAGACTGACATACCGACAGATAGACAGACAGACAGATGCCCAGAAATACGTGAAGATGCGAACACGTTTTCTTTGAATGTCCCAGATTCGAGGAATATACACATAATGAACAGTGAAATTGGTCAGAATATAGACCCTGAACACACAGTAAATGCAATGCTGAGATAGAACTGGAATTCGGTCTGCAAATTTGTAACCAACATCAACCAGCAGCTACGAATAGAAGAGGCCAGGCGAAAGCTGATAAGAGCATCCGCAGCTCAAGATACAGTAGCTTAAAGCGCTAACCAGCCCCGCGAAGACTGGGGAGACGGTTTTTTAGTGAGTAGGCGACCCACACCATTCTTAACTTTGGAAGATTTTTCCGCCCCCAGCTATCAAAGAAAAAAAAAAATAAGACAGACAGACAGACACACAGACAGAGAAACGGATGGGTGGACGGACATCGATTTCTCCTTTTATAAGGAATAAGAATATATGGGATCAAGTTTATGGGGACTCCGGAATTTATTTCGATGAGTTACAATTGGATTGACATACTGATATGTACCCCCTGCAAAGTGGTGTAGAGGGTTTCGAAACATTCCAAATTTTAAATATCGAAAGGTCTGTGTACTGTGCTCATAAAATGCAAAAAAATTTTGATTATTTTGATTAGTCATAAGGTGAAAATATTCAAAAAAGGGGAACAATGGGGAAATATTCTCACGCTATGACCTGAAAGAAATCAATGGCTGCAAATTTTTGCGAGTGCTCGACTTTGATACCTTTCGATTGATGTATAAGATAAGGTTGCTCTTAATTCAGAATATATAAAAAAATACACTTTTCGAAAAAAGTGCAAATAAAATTCGACATTTTTTTGTCAGAAAAGAAAACGGCATAATATATACCGTCTGCACAGTGGTGTGATGGATATAATGTCTGGTTATTCACCATAGACTTGACAGTTCTTGAAAAGTTTAATTTTTCAATTAGAATGAAATTGAGAAGTCGCATTAAATTTGATTTTTAATCCCTTCGTAATTATTTAGTGTAGAGCAAGGGCATTCGTTTTAATTTCACCAGGCTTTTGCCATATGCAATAAAACAAAAAATAATTCTTATTGAAATCTTGAAACAGCAAAAAATTAAAATTGTCACTACATTTTTTTTTTTAATGTAATGTTAAATTGGGTTGTGATGAATCTTTGATTCTCTGAACACTAAGATACAAAGGACGATTTTTAAAATTTACAATATAAATAACCAAAATTTTAAACCTTTTAAATACAATACAATTACATTTTCGTTTGTTTAAAGAGAGCAATATAAACACATCGATAAACACTGTTCACATTTACAAAAAAAAAAAAAAAAAACAACAAGCAAACAAAAATGTTCTGCACTATTTTTTGTTTTTTTTTTAATGATAAAATGGACTATCTTTACATTTTCGTACATCACTCCTCGGATAATGAACGTAGAGGCTCCGAATTCAAGATCAACATGCTCGAAATAATTACAAACAATATTATCCTAATTTTACTTCGGGAGATTTATTTTGCGAATGAGCGTCAATTCAACAGACAGACGGACAGACAAAAGACGGACAGACGGACATCGCTATATCGACTCGAGTTATAAAGATCAGGAAAGCACATACTTTCTGGAGTCGCAAATAGTTTTGTCGATGCGTTACCAACTAATATATACCGTCTGAGAAATCACATTAAATTCGTTTTAATTTCACTAGGCTTTTGCCATGTGCAATAAAACAAAAAATAGAAATCTTGAAACCGCAAAAAATTAAAATTTTCACTACATTTTTTTTTATTAGGAAAATGATTTGATTTGATAATTTACCTAAATTAATAAATAAAAAATTGACAAACAAAATCCATCCAAAGAGTAAATTACAATTTTGTTAAGCCAAATTAAATTATTGTCGACATAATTATAAATTTAATGAACTCTTTCGAAACTCTAGTTTTGAAATTTATACATAGTTTTGACTGTCATTTATAATAGAGCCCAAATGAGAGAAAAAAAGTAACTAACAAGTAGCATTTTGTTTGAATTTTAAATTTTACCGTTTAATATAATCAAAAATACGAATTACGAGTATTATGATTATTCGTACAACCCATTCATATGTACATATAAAATACTTACAAATTACACTTTACTTTTTTGATAATTGAAGTAAATTTTCACTGAAAATTTTGCTGTTAGCTAAACAGCAGCTTTCCAATTATTTAGCAAAGATTTGCGTAATCTCCGGGACCTTCAATACTTTACCCTTAAAAAAGATTTCGTTTTAGGAAAATTTTTTATATAATTTTTGTTACACAAGATTCAATTTTATTTCCATGAAAATTTTTGTTTTTTTTTTGTAAACAAAATTTTGATTTAATTACAACAAAAAAAAAATTAAAATTAGTAAAACATAAAATGACAATTATTTTCGATTGTTGTTTTGGAAATTGGAAAAAATTGGTATTATTCAGAAGAAAACATATACAGAAAAAGTATTACAGGAGTATCAAGAGTTTTTTTTTGTTTGTTACAAATAACGCGAACAAGTAAATGACATAATTATATAAAGAAAATGGAAAACTTAATTATATAAAAAAAAATATTTTAAAAGATATACAAATTAAGAATATAAAAAGATAATAGAAAAGGGATTTTTTTCAAGTAAAACCATAAGATAACGCCAGCAGTGAAAGAAGATTTAATATTGAATTGAGCTGATCTGATCTGAATTTATTTTTGAGGGATGCCTTGTAATTTCTTGAAAATCTTGATAAGGAAATAAAATTTAACAAACACAACGAGATTCTTGATTTTTTTTTCATAATTTTTCAATAACCATGGAAATAAATTTGCTTGATTTTAACGAGTCTTTAATATACGTTCACTGGGTTTATGAGTGGACTCCAATCGACGCTAGAAAATTAGTTGGGAAAATAATATTAATTGAAATGATAAAAAGTTCGGATTATAAAGCGAAAAACAGGTTAAAGTAATTAATTGTTTAATGTGATTTTATGAATAATATAATGTAAGATAGATTTCTAGTTAAATAATTAAAATTTGATTTGCTTTTTTTTAAAATAATAATTAATTTGATTTGAAATTGATTTCTATACATTTGATTTCCATTTACTGTTGTTTTTAAGAAGGAATGATTTTAAAAAGTCGAAATTGCGGTAAAATTATTATGTTTGAATTGTATCAACTTTTTGCTACGGAATTTTTTATCTTAAAAGAAGATGGCTTAGAGTATATGTACAAACCAGACCGGTGCGGAACGTTTTTCTTTGCGGCAAAAATTAATACCCAAAACAACAACGTAAAATATGTTAGAAAACAAAAATGTATTTCTTAATATAAATTTATGTTTTTGATTGTGGAAAACCTAAAAAGTTATGCCACCATAATTAATCGAAAAACCCGATTTGGATGCTTTCCTGCTGATATTCCTATAAGCTCGAAGTCTGATTGTATATGATTCAGATTTCGTCTTTATAGCCCATAAGGCTTGTCCTAAAAATTTGCCATCGTTTGAAAATTTCCCTTTGAAAATTTGAAAGTTAAGAGAAAGAATCAATTGCATTTTATGAAATATTTTTAGTTTTTGGCTACAAGCCAATTAAAAAAAACAAGTAAGAAAATTATAGTCGGTCTAGACCGACTATACGATACTCTATACCATGGCTTAGAGACCCCATCACTTTGGTCCAACTAGGTGGATATAGAAAATAAGCATAAACCAAATTTGAGTGGCTTTGTTATTAATTTTTTGGCTGAAGATATGAAAAAGTTCATATCGGAAGCTATATTTATATGGGGACTAGGTCGAAAAATGGACCGATCCTGACCATATTTGGTAGTCACTTCTATTTTGAAAAAATGTATACAAACCAAATTTGAGAAAAATCTGTGCAATACTTTTGATATTTGATAGATTTAATTGAAGATCGGGAAGCAGCTCTATATGGGGCCTATGAATAAGAATTGTCCTATAGGGATTATTTTTGGACTACTGATTAATGGACATAATAAACACATACAAACCCAATTTGACTGAGATCTATATGATGATTTGGATCTTATGACAATTTATGTCGATTTCATAGGGGTCATTTGTATGGGGACTAGGTCTGAACATGGACCGAATTTCACCAATTTCAATAGCCAATGAAAGCTTATATACCAAATTTCATTAAAATATATTCATATTTGCGACTTGTAATTTGATTACAAGGTTTACATGGACACACAGACGGACCGGCGGACGGACGGACTTCGCTAAATCGGCTAAGAAAGTGATTCTGAGTCGATCAGTATAATAAAAGCAGCATAAAGTCATTATACCCAAACCACATAGTGGTATAGGGTATAAATTTTACGAAATGTAAAAAAAGAAAAAAATTATAGATGGTCCTGGCCCCTATCACATGGGCTTGAAAAAATAGTATTATGTTGAACCGTACTGGACAAGATCATTAATAGATAAAAACTAGTAAAAAAAATTACCGTCGGACTCGACCGACTTATATGATACCCTATACCGTACGCCTAGAGAAAGGGTCTTAAGTGCAATTAATTGGATATAGAAAATAAGATAAAAGGTCATATCGGCTACTAAATTTATATGGGAACGAGGTCGAAAAATGGACCGATCCTGACTATATTTGGTACGATCACTTATTTTTTTTGTTGAAAATTTGAGAAAAATCTGTGCTAAATTTTCTTTTTTGATGGATTTAATTGAAAATCGGGAAGCAGCTTTACATGGGGCCTATGACTAAGAATTATCCTAGACGGTTATTTTTGAACTACTCATGATTGTGTTGGGCACCGTACAAAATTTAGAAACACATATAATTAACATGAAAATAAAAATATGTGTTTGTTGCTTTGATCTATGTTTGTTTATCTATGTTTGTTTATATGTACGAGTTTTTTATTCAGTGTGTTTTTTTTCTGAACTCTGTTATTAAATAATGAGTGCTACATATTTTTGGTTTTAAATTTATCATTAAAGAAATCAAATTCTGAGAACTTTTTCCATTAACAGTAATCAAACCATTGAAATTTATTTCCAATATTTCCATATATGACATAGAAATTGAACTATAAATGAATTATATTCTTATTGTTCTAACACTGATATTAATTAATTAATTAATAAATAAATCATTAAATTTTTTAAATTTTATTGTTTAAAAAAATTTTAATTTATTATGATAATTATTATAATATTATTAATTTTTTCAGTGTAAGAATATATTATTTTTATTCCTGATTTTTATTATTTTTCTTCTTGCTCTTACTTGGACAGGATAATAAAGTCTGATGCACTATAAAACCTGTACTATTTTAATGAAAATTAAAAAAAAATAAAATAAAATTAAATGCTTAAAATTTGAGGTATTTCCTTTTTCTAATTAATGTCTCTTAAATAAAAAAGGGTAGTTTACCGCAAAATATAAATAAATCTAAGACATATTCCTTCTGATTTAAAACACAGTCAATAGTGATATCGATCATTCTCCGAATAAGTGTTTGTGATTAAAAAAATATTATATATTCGTTATAATTTAATGTGGAAAAAATCGCTGGGATGTTTTCATTCTTACAACCAAATATTCATAAATTCACATTTACAAATCTAATGATTCAAAACTAAAAAAAGAAAAATGCTAAATTATAATAAAAATATTACTACTAAATAGAAGGAAAAAATGGAAAATCATATTGCACTGCAAAGGCAAATCAGTGTATGGAAAATTAAAATACAAAAGAAAATTGTATGGAAAAAAATATTTCTTTTTTTTTTTGTTTTATAAAAAATAATAGTGAACACACAGATATATAATAATATATATATATAAATAAATATATATATATATAAAACGATTTTTATATATAATAAAAAATGAATCGATTAGTATTTGAAAATTAAAAACAATAACATTTTACACAATCAAATAAATTTGTTTAAAAAAATATATTGAAAACATTTATTTATTAATTTGAAAAAGAAAAAAACAGTTTATATAAATTTATTTATATTAAAAGAAAAAAATCAAAATTAGCAAAGCATTAAAAAGTAATTTATGTCGGAAGAAACACTTAAATAAGATAGAGAAGAAAAAAAAAACGAAAACACATAATATGAATTTAGATTAAAAATATTTTAGGAATGTTCCAAATATCGTTTAAAAATCAAAATTTAGTTTAAAACTAAAAAATTTTTTTTTCGGAATTTTAAAAAATTTTTAAATTTATTTAAAAAAAAAATTATTTTAAAATATATTAAAATTATTTTTTTTTAAATTTTAACAAAGTTTTCATAATTTTCAAATATTAAAATAAGATTTTGCTTATTAATTACATAGATTTTTAATCGAAATTATGGAACACCCTAGATTTAATTAAATTTAGTGTAGTTTTCAAGGTGTTATGAGAAACGAACAATCACCGTATGAATTTGTAATAAAATTTTTTTAAAATTATAAACTTTCCACTCAACTGTTCTAGATGAGAGTTCATTGCAAATAATCAGACTGTTAAACAATTTAGTACAGTCAAACCTCCTTAAAAATAAATTTTATGATAGTTATGTGAAATATAATTAAACACAAATATGTTTGGGTAATGACTGGTGTTAGTAAATTTTGTTCCACATAATGATATTAATTATTTTCTAAATCAAACATATTTATTATATATGTATTTATATTAGGTCAACAATATAAGGCCAAATCATTGCTATTTCTTATACAAAGAAAAAAAACAAGGTCAATATGGGGTGGTTTCAAAACAATTTCTATAAACTATGGTTCTCTTTTTTTTGGATCTTAAAAAAATTATATATACAAACGTCTTTTGTTGAGGGTATGATGAAGCAACAAACCTACAAATCGAATTTCCGAAAAAAAACAACAAAATTATGCTGTTTACAAATGTAGATTTTAAAGGATTTTTGTTTATAAAAGGAAGGGCTACAAGGATTTTTATAAAAAGGTTACCATAAATAAAAACACAATAAATGCACATATTAAAAAAAAATATAATAAACATAAACAAATTTTTTTTTATTTTTTAAATACTAATCGATTCTTTTTATTATTATTTTATATAAAAATAATTTCTTTAATATTTTATAAATAGAAAAAAACACATATACAAGGCTTTCCATATACAAACATTATAAAAAAAACAGTTTTTTTTTTAAATACATTTTTCTTTTGTTTTATAAAAACACTTTTACTGCTTTAAAATACATAGAGAAAATTACAAACAACATGCATTTGTTTTTTTGTTTAAAATTATATATTTTTTTCTTTATAAAAAAATATAAATTTTTTTGGTTTTGAAAAAACAACAACAACGCCTATTTTTAAGCAAGAAAAAAATTAAAAATTTTTTTTTATTTATTTTTAAAAAATTTTATTTTATTTTAATAAGTCAAATACAAAAACAATGATTTCTTACAATTAATTTAAAAAGAAATTAAAAATTAGTTTTCATTACAAATTATTTATTTTTTTAAGTTAAATTAAAAATTATTATTAAAAAGAAATTGAATAAAAAACAAAATAAGATTAATTTTAAATTAAAAAAAGTTAACTCAACATTTTTTTTTAACAGTGTAGTAGTAGTTTTATTTTTTTATTCATAGTGTTTTACATTAAGGGTTGTTTTGTTTAAAAATTATAATTAAGAAAAAAAAAAAAAAGAAAACAAACAAACAATAGCAGTAAAAGTTTATGAGAAATTAAATGTAAAAGTAGTAGTTATAGTTAAGATTAGTTAAGAGTTAAAACAAATATTAAAAAAAAATAATGATTACGAGGATACAACAATTGTCAAATTATAATAAGTGTAGTCAGACATTGAAAGGAATGCAATCTCGTTAAATATAGTTTTACAAAAACAAAATTTATTTAAAAAATTAAAAAAAAAGATCTTAAATCAAGTGAAGAAATTTGAATTTTCTTAATCTATACAAAATTATTTTTAGTATTAAATTTTTTGTCTAATCTATACAAAATTAATTTAAACAATTTAAAAAAACGTTCTAAAATTTAGTGAAGAAAATTGAATTTTCTTAATCTATTAATCTAAGGGAAAAGTGAAAATCGATATTCTTTTAAGAAAAAAAATTATAAGAACGATCCTCAAAGTTATTTTTTGTTAATAATTAATTTATGCCAGTTAAATAAACCATTCGTGAATATATTAAACTTTTGAAGATCAGTTACAAAAGAAAAACTTAGGTAATTTATCATACTTTGAATGTGAAAAAACTTAGTTAACTTAACAAAATTAAAATTCAATGTATTTACATTTTTTAAATTTAGCAAAGTAGTTTTTATTGACATTGTCTTTTATACAAGTTTTTAGATGCAATTCTTTGTGTTTCGGTAGAACTATGTCAAAAAGAATTTATCAGATTATTGAAAATCAATCCTAACTAAAAATCAAAACAAGAAAAAAAAATTGAATTTTTCTTTGGTTTTCATCATATTTAAAATGTACGACTGTCACATACATAGTCGAGAAAAGGCCCTTGTGTTTTTTATAAGTCCGTTTTGATTGCAAAAAATAATACCAAAAATTTTTTTTAACAAGTACGGATGCTTTCCATCAGATTTAATACAAAAAATCTAAGCTATAAGCGTTATTTTTTTTTCACGAAAATGATACAATTAATAACCAAATTTTAAACCTTAGAGAACAGTCAAAATCTATGAAGGAGATGGCGAAATTAATGGAAAGTTCGAAAACAATGGTATATTCGTATATGTTCTGACGTGCGTGCGACTCATTTTCAATTCACTCTAATTTTACATTTAATTAGTTTCTTCTTTATTGAGAAAATAACTAGTTCCATTCACTCTAATTACTTTCAATTAGGTTTTCTTCATATAGGAAATAACTACTTAAAAGGAAGTGAAAGTGAAAGCCAGATTCGCGTGGATGTGAAAGTCAGAACAGGTTATGTTAAGACGAAAACAAGATGTGGAAAGCGAAAAATTACTGCACGATTTATAAGCGTTTAGTTAGTATATCCACTTCAGTTACCACAAGTCCAGTAATTGCGGAAAACTGGTGAAACAGGCTTTAGTGGCATAAAAGAAATTAAAAAAAAATATTGTTATTAATTTTTCCAGGCTTTTTTGAAGTTATTGAAGGAATTCAGTGGTATCTCTGGTATTGTTTTTTTTAACACAAATAAAATTTTAAGAAAACCAAAATGAATACTGTCGTTCCTATTATTATTTTTTCAATACTAAATAAATTTAAGGGAAAATGTAGACAATCTAGTGCCATTTAAATTTTCAGACAAGATTGGAAATAATTTAAATTAACTTTTGAAATACTCTAAATTTCCTTTTAATTTACAGAACTCTATACTAATTTGTTGAATATCGTAGATAGGAAAGAAATTAAATATTATATAAAATATGGGTCGGCTTAGAGGATTTTTTTTTTTAATAGTTAAGAAAAATTAAAATAAAGGGAACTTTTTCGATCATAAAAAAATGCATCTTATACTAAAGAACATAAAAAGACTTAAAGGCTTATTTAAGACGGCCTTGTACAACAGCTATTTTGGCGGCTGACTTTTTGTTATTTTTTCCCACAGTAACATGTTTCCATGTGGTGTGAGCCCTAAAAAACATTGGCGGTTTTTTTTTGGCTACAAAAATTAATGTCAGCTATAATTACACAAATATGTATAGATGCAATTTAGACAGACAGAAGGGATTGCAGATGACATTTTAGCTGACGAATACATGTTGTGTAAGTCCACCCTTCTTTAATAATAAGCAGTAAATGAATCCACAGAACCAAATCAGAACTCTCAAAACTGTAACAAAACAAATTTGATTTTTTTTTTAGAATTTTCTCTGTCTGAAAGATCTTTCAGTGGCAGAAAACATGGAATAGAAATGATTTGAAGAAGGTTTGTCAACATTTCTAAAAACAATTCCCTGAAAAGTATTCCCGCGGCCGGCTATTAAAAACAAGAGCTTAGCTTATAAAAAGCATTATAATTAAAAATAAAAAATGCATTCTTTTCAATGTATGACTTTTAAGAGTAAGTGTAAGTGTACGAGTTTAAGAGTAGGTGGTAGGTAGTAAATTAAATAAATGTATGTATAAGTGAAACGATAACTAAACAAAATTAAAATTACAAATGTAGTTAAAATCTAAATTAGAGCTTAATAAACAATTATATATATCCAACAAAAAAAAAAAAAAAGTGTTTGTGTATTTGTTTGTTCGAACATTTTGTAGGAGAAGGAATTTTTTTTGTTTGAATATTTTTATTCTCAATATTTGAAGAATAGTGACAATAGAGAGAGAGAGGGTGGTTGTTTTTTGTATTTTTTTTTTGGTTTTGTTTTGTTTTTAAAATTTTTTCTCACCTGGTAAATTTTGAAGTGGTTTGGCGTGCTGAATGCCACGAGCGCTGGGACGTATTTGTCCCACCCCACGGACCCCCCCGGTTGCTTGCTGAGCCCCCTGAGCGGTGGCCCCCCGCTGAGCTGCCACCGCCGCCGCCGCCACCACCACCGCTTGAGGGGCCCCCTGACGATTGATGTTGCCACGGAGCCCAACGGTTCGGCCACGCGCCGTGATTCCACGCCCACGGCCAACCCCCTTCATTTCATAAACAAAACGCAGCGCACATAATGCACACACACACACACACGCATTAACAAGAAGTAGATCATAGACATCAAGTTACCATTTTATAGATAGATCCACATATTTATGTATAGGGTCGGTCCGTAGTTAAGAGAGTTCCACCACATCATATTTTAATTATCCATTTTGACCATATTTAATATTCGTATTATATAAAATATATATATGGATCGCCAAGTTTTTAATTTTTTTGATTTTAGATTTATTTTTTTTTTTTGATTTTTGTTCAAATTTTTTGTTTCGTTAACATAATAAATTTTTGTTTTTGGGTTTAAAATTTAGTTTAAAAAAAATTTACAAAATAATATAATAAAATTTTGAGGGTTTAAAAAAATTTCGTATTTATCAGGTGGG
Source organism: Cordilura impudica (assembly GCA_963682025.1). Taxonomy (NCBI): domain Eukaryota; kingdom Metazoa; phylum Arthropoda; class Insecta; order Diptera; family Scathophagidae; genus Cordilura; species Cordilura impudica. The sequence goes on from OY821517.1 coordinate 79,698,211, forward strand.
GAGAGAGGTTTTTCAAAAAAAAAAAAATAAGGTTTCATGATATATTTTCAAAGGGTTTTTGGGAGGTTTTTGTATCAATCATAATTTTGTTGTTTTTTTTTGCAAGAATTTTTTAAAAATAGAGACCATAAATTGTATATAATTTAACAGGTTTTCAGAGGGTTTTTGGTTTGATTGTCATTCAATTCAATTTTAAGGGTTTTTGTTGGTGTTTTTGTATTTGACGAACATATATATAATTTTTTTAAGACGATTTTTATATTTGTTTTTTATTTTGAGTTTGAGTATCAACATAAAAAAAGAAAAAAGAAAAAGAAAAAAACAAAATCGAAAATGAACGCGTTAGATTTTTAAGTGTTCAAAAAAATTAAATTGTTTTTTTTTTAATTGATTTTATAAATTAAAATGAAAACATTAAAAAAAAAATTATATAAAATATCAATTAATTGGTGGCTTGTTTTTTAAATCAAATGTAGTGTTGTAATCACATTTTTAAATTAATTAAATAATAAAAAAAAAAAAAAATAATATAAATATATTTTAAAAAGCTTAAATAAAATAAAAGTATTTATTTAAAATAGTATTAAAAAATATATATCTATACAAATACTTAATACAAATAAATGCAATTTTGTAAAATTTAATTTATATTCTTTTAAGAAAATTTTGCGATTGACACATTTTGTTTTTTAAATAAATGCAAAAAAAAATTCATAATTGTTTTTTTTTAACTAAAATTAAATAAAATAAAGCTCTAATAAAGCACAGTTAGCAATTAAGGGTTATTTGTTAATAAAAAAATAAGCTTTTTAATTAGGACGAATTAAAGCTATTGCAGAAATTTCAACAAAAATTATCGCATGGACCATTAAATGATTATTCAATGATTTTGATATAAAATAAAACAAATGTGTGCCCATAATTGTGGAAGGGGTCTAAGTCAAATTAATTCAATTTTATTAAATATTTAAGAATTCTATATGACTTGGGCCCCCTACATAGTTATGGGCTCATATGTACTATATCTGTTTTATTAATTCATTAAAATGAATACAATTGTTTTATTACACTCTCATATCATCCACACTATCGACCATGTTCTATATTTTAACGTGATTTCAAATCGCAAATGGAAATGAAAATTTCACTGTGTTTTGCCATTATAATAAGTTAAATTTTTTCTTATATTTACATTCTCCATAGTTCCCATCAATAAACATGTTTGCTTACGTTGAAGCAGATAACAATAGTTGAAAATAAAAAAATATTTTTTTTGAAACTAAATAAAATAGATTTTTAAAAACACTTTTTTGGAATTGGGAATCCAAATCATGAGTGACATTTTCACTTTCATCATAAAGTGAAATACAAAACATGGCCGCCTTTTCTTTTTTTTTTTGATCGAATGATATTTATTTATTTTAATTTAGTAATTTCTATAAAAATAGCTTATTTTAATATAATATAATAAGCATAAATTAATAATAAAAAAAATAAAAAAAATAGCAACTACAACTGATTCAAAAAATCTCAATACTAAAAATATATTTGCATAAATTTAGGCATAAATAAACAAGAAATTAAATTTTTTTCACACATTTTATTGTCGGCAGATGGTTTAATCGATGATGGTGAGAGTATTTAATATGGGGTATGTGCCAAAAAAGGACCTATAATAACTATACTACCCTAACCGCTAAAAGTTGATACAGCTAGTTAGTTTTATATGTAATAATTGAATATGAAAAAATTGTCCATTACATTTGTCTCAATAACTTTTTAAAAAACCACTCAATTTACAAATTTTTTGGTAGTAGACTTTGAAATGAATAGCAGAAAATTACGCTTTTAAAAAATTTTTCGCTAGACGCCTTTATTCATTTCAAAATGGCAAGCAAATTGGAAATACACAAAATTATAATGAAAATCTATCAAGCCCACCCTCTGTGGACATTTAAAAAAACTGCTGAAGAGCTCAAAATTAGACCGAAAGCAGTGTGTAGAGTCTTTCAGAAGTTTAACAAAGACAGGTTCTGGAAGGAAGAAAGGCATCTGTGACCAAAAGAAGGCAAAAAAAAAATCGTCACCATGCTGAAGAAAAATTCTAATATTTCGGACAGAAAACTGTCTCATAGAGTGGAATGCTTCGAGTCTTTTGTACGCAAGGCCAAAAGGACGCCGGTCTCAAGATATTCAAGGTGCAGAAAGCTCCAGATAGGAATGCTGTGAAGAACACGGAAGCAAAACAGCTTGCCATAAAATTAAAAAAGATTTCTTCGAAAAATTCAATTGCTGCATCATGGACGACGAGACGTACGTTTTGGCTGACTCTTAGCAGCTTTCAGGTCAGGAATTTTACACTGCAGACTCGCGAGGGAATGTAGACAAAAAATTTAAGTCTAAAAAAATAATCAAAATTTCCTCGCAAGTTCCTGGTATGGTAAGCTATTTGCAGATGTGGCTAAAGGAGCAAGCCTGTTGTAACTCAGCGAACAATTAACTCGCAAATATACATACATCCAAGAATGCTTGTAGAGAAGACTAAAACCTTTCTTAAGACGAGGTTTCCACTTTCTTTTGGCCTGACCTAGCTTCTTGTCATTGCAGTAAAGTGGCCTTGGAGTGGTATTCCAAAAATAATGTGGTTTTGGTGACTCGAGAAGTAGGTCCTCCATACTGTCCAAAGCTCAGACCAATTGAAAGATATTACTGGGCTTTGGTCAACAGAGAAATCAAGGCAGCGAACAAAATGGCCTAAAATGTCCGATTTCAGGGGAAAATGGACCTCAGCAGCTCTAGAGGTGCCATATAACACAATAAAATCACTGATGGAAGGGGTGCCAGAAAAATTGGAAAATTGCCAGAAAATTGAAAATTTTATAAAATAAAAATTATGGAAAACATCCAAATACACAGTAATTATCTCTATATAAATACGAGTTTAAAATGAGTTTCATTTCAGGTGGACAGTTTTTTCAAACGCAGTCCTTAATATATATGATCTGAAATATTTTAGACAAATGCAATTTTGTTAATATTTTTAAGTTTTTCGACGTTTTGTGTAGCTTGCTAGCAGTGCCAAATATTTTCGCATAATAGAAATTTCCCCTAAATGCAACCTTGTTTCTGAAAAGTCCCATTAAATCTGGAATTCTATCATCTTCAGTGACGAATCCAGATTTGAGCTCTGTAAGGGGTGGTACGGTGGTATGGTGTATGCAGAAAAATTAAGTTTTTTTTTTTGGGAATTCACCTTCTAACAAGATGGAGACCCGGCCCATACAGCTAAAGTTACAAAGAAATGGTCCTTAAAAATAATATTAATGTTCTGGACTGACCTTCATCCAGTCCAGACCTTAATTCAATAAAATCTGTATGGGCCATTATGAAAAGACGACTTAGAAATGATCCCGAAACAACGATTGCTGGATTGAAGACAAAAATCAAAGATTTATGGGATTCTATTACAAGTGATGAATGCCAAAATTTAATAAACTCCATGAATTGAAGAATAATGGGTGCAATTAAGGCTAAGGGTGATATTCTGAATCGACATCTATAAATAAGAATTTATAATGGTCAACATATTAAATACATAATTTTTAGTTGCATAAGGATTTTATATTTTTTAATTAAGAGAATTTGGCAATGAAATTACTGTTGTTTCTTTTTTTTTTATAAGGAATAAAAATATCTTCAAATTGAAAAAAAAAAACAAGTAAGAAAATTATAGTCGGTCTAGACCGACTATACGATACCCTATACCATGTGTTTAGAAACCCTATCTCTTAGGCCCAACTAACTGGACATAGAAAATAAGCAAAAACCAAATTTGAGTGGGATTTTTATTAATTTTTTTGGCTGCAGATATGAAAAAGTTCATATCGGATGTTATATCTATATGGGGACTAGGTCCAAAAATGGACCAATCCTGATCATGTTTGGTAAAGTCTCTTGTATTTTGCAAAAATATATACAAACAAAATTTGGGAAGAATCAGTGCATTATTTTTGTTTTTAATAGATTTAAGTGAAGATCGGGAAGCAGTCTATATGGGGCCAAAGGGATCATTTTTGGACTACTCATTAATGGATGTAATGAACGCACACAAACCCAATTTGAGTAAGATCTATATGACAATTTGGATCTTATGGCAATTTATGTCGATTTCATAGGGATAATTTGTATGGGGGCTAGGTCTGAACATGGACCGATTCTCACCAATTTCAATACCGTTCATCCCATGGCCGATAGAAGCTTATATACTTATATATATAAATTTCATCAAAATATATTCATATTTGCGACCTGCAGTTTGATTACAAGGTTTACATAGACACACAGACGGACGGACGGACGGACGGACGGACATTGTTAAATCAACTCAAAAAGTGATTCTGATTCGATCGGTATAATTAAAGATGGGTCTAGGTCAAATATTTTTGGTTGTTACAAACAGCAGCACAAAGTCATTATACCCAAACCACATAGTGGTATAGGGTATAAAAACAAAATTTTAAAAATGTATTTTTTTCGAAAAACACTGGTTCTCAAAGTTAATAAATTAAAACAGTATTCAGCTGTACGAACTTTTTTTGAGTGATTAAGGTAGTATTTGTCAAAAGTCTTTATCAGTAGTAGTCCAAGAATTAGATGGGAGAAAATATTTCCGTTAGATCCATTGTTACGCAGATATATTCAAGTGTTTAATGGCAGGGAAAATTAATATCTATAATATTAATAGGCTAGGCGATTTCTTGTTACAGATGTTTTGTTCTACCGTTTTATTCCGATTTTGACCAAACGTATGTTATTTGAAAGGTATTTCTTTTTAGCTGTTCACCACAATTACAGATTTTTAAATTTTTTACTTTATTTTGAGTAAATTGCATTTAAAGTTGCTACTAACACGTACATAAAATTATAGATATGCTATGTTTGTGTTTATTAAATTTGTTAATGTGTTTGTTAATGACAATAATAATAAACGAAAAAAGTGTTGGTTGGGGAATTGGCTAAGCTGAGAAATAAAGTTGCCTACAAATTGCACTCGAATTGCGAGCGCTGGAATCTGCTAGTTTAATATAATTCGATATTAATAATAAATACTTTCCGAAAAGGTTTTGTGATTAAATATCACTAAATCCATGCTATTTTTTAGATCATAGGAAGGATACCAGTCAAAATGTTAGGATTAGAAAGACGCTGAAAAAGTTGTTTGCACTTTTTGCAAAAGTTAGATAAACGTTAAGGACATAGCTAAATCGAAAGTGGATCGATAATCAACCGTAGAGAAGATTAAGTAAGCCAAATTAAGCACACAATTTAATCAGGATTAGGCTTTTAATGTAACCATAAAACCCAAATGTCCTGATGTTTATAATATCTAATATTTTTTTCTTCAGAAATTGAATAAATTTAATTCTTTTGTCGTGATATATATAAACAAAGTTTTCATAAAATTGCCAAGATTCCTCGTTTATTTTTCACTGAGAGCGGTGGTATCCAAGGACGAGTGTAAATATTTAAATATATTTTTTTTAATTTTATCCTTTGAAACTTTGAAGTTCTTTTACGATCAAGAAATGAAAAACTGTCTCTAGTTTCAGACGTATACAAAACCGGCTTGTGTGTAACGAATCGGACGGTGTTATTTTTTATTCATTTTATATTTTCAACACTGTCGGACACGTGGCGCGATTTGTCTGTAAAATATATTGAATATAAAGGACACTATTGACATTCTTTTGGCATGAAATAAAATAATTTTTATTTGAAATGACATTTTATAAATAAGTAATAAATCACTTCATTTGGCAGAGCTTTAAAAGAACTTCCTATAGAAGCGGAGATCGGCACTGGTTGAAATTTGGTATAAAAGAAGTTGTTTAAAAGAACTTCCTATAGAAGAGGGGGGTCGGCATTAGTTACAATTTGCTATGCAAAAAAAAAAATGTTCGATTTAAAGCTATCTTCATAATGTTATGCGTTAGAATATATTTTCTATAATATATTAATATATATTTTACTATAATATGTTAATATATATTTTATTATAGATGTATATTAAGGTATTTTATTTAATTTTTAATTTTTGTAAATTTATGCCTTAGAAGTTCTTAATGCAATTTATATTTAAATAGTTTTATATTAAATAAGAAAAAAAAATATTTTTAAACAATTTTTTAGCACTTTGGTATTCAGCTCACATAATTAAATAAAAACATAAAATTATAACTTAAAATAGAAAGCCTAAAAGCTAAGATGTAACAAATAATTAAAATAAAAAATTAAAAATAACAAAGCAAAGCAGCAGTTTAAAAAAAGCAATGAAAAGTGCAAAATAAAATGCAAATAAGAAAAAAAAAAAAATAAAGCATAAATTGTAATAAAACAGAAACGTTTTAGTATAGGAACTATTGTGTTAGATAATGATTGACTGAAGGGCTGAGACTGATTGAGAATCGTTAGAAAATGTAATTAATGGTTATTTGTTTAATACGAATTGGTTTTGAGAAGGTCTCATTATTTTTTGTTTAATGCTTTGTCAATTTAATTAATTTACATTTTTTTTTTATTTAATTTCGAAATTAAGGCCTAAATTTTTTTTTTATAAAATTATCCATGACTAGATAAGAAGAAAATTCTGGTGGTAATGAAATGTGGTGTAATTTTTGAAAAATTTTCGTATTTCGTATTTTCTGATGATTAAAATGTAGTCGTTGTTTTTGTTTTGGTGGTTGTGGTAAAAATCCGTGTACTTTTTTTGTGATAAAAAAAAAAAAAAATAAAAATATATATAAAATAAATTTGGAAAAAAATTAATTAAATTAAAAATATAAAATTAAGATGTGAAAAATATCAAAATCATACTAATCAAACTAGTTAAATAAATTAAAGTAAAGAAAGAAAGAAAACAAAATTAAAAACCCACCACATTATTACGAGCCGTTCTTGGTAAACCACCAGCAGCGGCAGCCGGACCACTAGCCGGCAGTGGTGCTACACCGCTGGGTGGATAATCAAAGAAATATTCTCCATCATAGGTACGATAAAATTCATCATAATATGAATCATTGTAGCCACCGCGATAATCCGAATAACCGTAAAAGTCATAATCATAATCTATAAAAATTTTGGGAAAATTTTGATTTTTGCAATTTTTTGTTTGATTGATCGAATTGGAGGTTTGCAAAATATTTTGCCAAAAAATACCAAAAAAAAAAAAAAAATATATAAATATAAAAAAAAATTAATTATTAATGTACAAAAAAAATCGAACTATAAATGTGATAAAAATATTTAAATTATTATAAAATTAAGCAAAGGGAAGCAGATTAACTAAATTTACTCACATATGTATGTATATTTAAACAAAGAATTTGTTGTTAATATATTATTTCAATACAGGCTTTTAATCTTTTGTAATGATAACTGAAGATTTAACCAAAACTACTATTGATTCAATAAAAAACGTTGTGTAAATGTTGATTTTTGGTGAAGATTTAACAATAAATATGACTGCAAACTTTCGGATATGATTTCCTAAATGAAATATTTAAGTGTTAAAGAACTGTTGACTGATTGGGAAGCGGTTCCTTAAACTATAAACAAGATTGTATATCAAGCGGTATTAAATATTAAAGAAAAAATACTGGTTTTGTGAAAAAAAAAATTATTCACTGGAAACCATATGTTTCAGTATGTCGCTCAGAAGAAAATTACTTAAGGTGAATTGAAAAATGTCAACAACAGCTGGATATATTATAAGTATTTTAAGGAAATAACGGTTTCCCGGAAAACCTGTATTTTGAAGTAAAATACCAATTTAGATTCAAATTGCTGCATTAGCCATATTACAAATACTTATTTTATACCAGAAATATTGTTTAGTCATTCTAGGCCGGCTATACCTATTATCTAAGGTCATACGGACCTGTGACTCTGGGGTCAAATCCCAGTCATACAAGGTGAGGTCGTAAACGGTTATTGAAAATAAGCATATTAGCATATTGATTGCCATAAATTTAATGCCTGAAGAAATATCAAAGTTTATATTAGTTCATAATTATTACATATAAATTAGGTCCAAAAATGTACCAATTACTACTCAATTTGAATAATAGGTTATTTCATGTTTAAAAAAAATTTGAGTTAGAATATCGGGTGACACATTTTCTATGATTGGGATGACTAAATATAGTCACACACGGTTTATTTTAAAAAAGTGTTGATTTATGGATAATTTCATCAAGATTAGGAATGTGCGATTAAACGTTTAATCATACTGCCTGATTAATTGAAATATTAATTATTCAATTAATCGATTAATCAAAAATTCTGTTTATGCAAAACTATAATAATCAGTAAATTAGAATTTTTTAAATATTCAATTTGAATATTTGGATAAAAAAAAAACCAAAAATAAAATAATTGTAAAATTTGTGGCAAGTGGTTACTATTGAAATTGAAACACTTCCTCTCTATTATATCATCACACCACATTGTTGTGGGCATGGAATCAATGATTCAATATCGAGCAACTAAAATTTATTTTTTTACGAGTGTCGAAAGCAATGAAGCTAATAAGAGAAAGCTGGTAATTTAAATTTGTTCTTATTCGTTGCTTTTAAATAATCAAAATATAAATCAATCGATTAACAAACTAAATGAATTTATCAAAGTTTCTGAATAATCGAATTATTGATAAAAATATATTTATTAATCGTACAATTTTGAACTTGAAACGAACTCAATATAAGAGCGAAAATTTATATGGGGTCTTAGTTCGAAATTCACCAATTTCAAGAGCCATCATTTTTAGACCTATCAAATCTTAATCATAGGAGCATTACCGTGATAAACCGCATTCATTTTTGATATCAACATTTTTGTTTGTTTTAACAAAAAAAAAATTTTTCAAAGTTATTCACGTAACGAAACGATAAAAAGTTGTATGTAAAATTCTTAATTTTGAAATATTTTTAATGAAATATTTTTATAGAATGAACCCTTTAAAAATTGCCGAAAACATGAACAACGTATCAATATGCAAACGTTCAAATTAACATATTATAAAAAGTAGTGAATAGAATTGAATAATTAATGGCTCATTTGAAATATTTTGGGCTCTACTTGATATTTCCACCACTTTCCACAATTTAAAAGAAAAATAAAAATACGCTTATATTTCTGAGTCGAATACCGATGGTTTCTATTTTTTTACGATTTTTATAATTTATAATTTATAATTTATAATTTATAATTTATAATTTATAATTTATAATTTATAATTTATAATTTATAATTTATAATTTATAATTTATAATTTATAATTTATAATTTATAATTTATAATTTATAATTTATAATTTTATAATTTATAATTTATAATTTATAATTTATAATTTATAATTTATAATTTATAATTTATAATTTTATAATTTATAATTTATAATTTATAATTTATAATTTATAATTTATAATTTATAATTTATAATTTATAATTTATAATTTATAATTTATAATTTATAATTTATAATTTATAATTTATAATTTATAATTTATAATTTATAATTTATAATTTATAATTTATAATTTATAATTTATAATTTATAATTTATAATTTATAATTTATAATTTATAATTTATAATTTATAATTTATAATTTATAATTTATAATTTATAATTTATAATTTATAATTTATAATTTATAATTTATAATTTATAATTTATAATTTATAATTTATAATTTATAATTTATAATTTATAATTTATAATTTATAATTTATAATTTATAATTTATAATTTATAATTTATAATTTATAATTTATAATTTATAATTTATAATTTATAATTTATAATTTATAATTTATAATTTATAATTTATAATTTTTAATTTATAATTTATAATTTATAATTTTTAATTGTTAATTTTTAATTTTTAATTTTTAATTTTTAATTTTTAATTTTTGATTTTTAATTTTTAATTTTTAATTTTTAATTTTTAATTTTTAATTTTTAATTTTTAATTTTTAATTTTTAATTTTTAATTTTTAATTTTTAATTTTTAATTTTTAATTTGTAATTTGTAATTTGTAATTTTTAATTTTTAATTTTTAATTTTTAATTTTTAAGTTTTAATTTTTAATTTTTAATTTTTAATTTTTAATTTTTAATTTTTAATTTTTAATTTTTAATTTTTAATTTTTAATTTTTGATTTTTAATTTTTAATTTTTAATTTTTAATTTTTTATTTTTAATTTTTTATTTTTAATTTTTTATTTTTAATTTTTAATTTTTAAATTTTAATTTTTATTTTTTAATTCTTATTTCTTAATTTTTAATTTTTAATTTTTAATTTTTAATTTTTAATTTTTAATTTTTAATTTTTAATTTTTAATTTTTAATTTTTAATTTTTAATTTTTAATTTTTAATTTTTAATTTTTAATTTTTAATTTTTAATTTTTAATTTTTAATTTTTAATTTTTAATTTTTAATTTTTAATTTTTAATTTTTAATTTTTAATTTTTAATTTTTAATTTTTAATTTTTAATTTTTAATTTTTAATTTTTAATTTTTAATTTTTAATTTTTAATTTTTAATTTTTAATTTTTAATTTTTAATTTTTAATTTTTAATTTTTAATTTTTAATTTTTAATTTTTAATTTTTAATTTTTAATTTTTAATTTTTAATTTTTAATTTTTAATTTTTAATTTTTAATTTTTAATTTTTAATTTTTAATTTTTAATTTTTAATTTTTACTTTTTAATTTTTAATTTTTAATTTTTAATTTTTAATTTTTAATTTTTAATTTTTAATTTTTAATTTTTAATTTTTAATTTTTAATTTTTAATTTTTAATTTTTAATTTTTAATTTTTAATTTTTAATTTTTAATTTTTAATTTTTAATTTTTAATTTTTAATTTTTAATTTTTAATTTTTAATTTTTAATTTTTAATTTTTAATTTTTAATTTTTAATTTTTAATTTTTAATTTTTAATTTTTAATTTTTAATTTTTAATTTTTAATTTTTAATTTTTAATTTTTAATTTTTAATTTTTAATTTTTAATTTTTAATTTTTAATTTTTAATTTTTAATTTTTAATTTTTAATTTTTAATTTTTAATTTTTAATTTTTAATTTTTAATTTTTAATTTTTAATTTTTAATTTTTAATTTTTAATTTTTAATTTTTAATTTTTAATTTTTAATTTTTAATTTTTAATTTTTAATTTTTAATTTTTAATTTTTAATTTTTAATTTTTAATTTTTAATTTTTAATTTTTAATTTTTAATTTTTAATTTTTAATTTTTAATTTTTAATTTTTAATTTTTAATTTTTAATTTTTAATTTTTAATTTTTAATTTTTAATTTTTAATTTTTAATTTTTAATTTTTAATTTTTAATTTTTAATTTTTAATTTTTAATTTTTAATTTTTAATTTTTAATTTTTAATTTTTAATTTTTAATTTTTAATTTTTAATTTTTAATTTTTAATTTTTAATTTTTAATTTTTAATTTTTAATTTTTAATTTTTAATTTTTAAATTTTAAATTTTAAATTTTAAATTTTAATTTTCAATTTTTATTTTTTAATTTTCAATTTTTAGTTTTTAATTTTTAATTTTTAATTTTTAATTTTTAATTTTTAATTTTTAGTTTTTAGTTTTTAATTTTTAATTTTTAATTTTTAATTTTTAATTTTTAATTTTTAATTTTTAATTTTTAATTTTTAATTTTTAATTTTTAATTTTTAATTTTTAATTTTTAATTTTTAATTTTTAATTTTTAATTTTTAATTTTTAATTTTTAATTTTTAATTTTTAATTTTTTATTTTTTATTTTTAATTTTTAATTTTTAATTTTTAATTTTTTATTTTTAATTTTTAATTTTTAATTTTTTATTTTTTATTTTTAATTTTTAATTTTTAATTTTTAATTTTTATTTTTTAATTTTTAATTTTTCGAAACTTTTATCGTTACGTTTTGACTTTTTTATAGAATGAACCGCTAAATATCTTTACATTTGCCGCTTATAGTTTGTATACATGGACAGACAGACAGATAGAAATAAAAGTCATATCCTGATCAAAAATATTTCATATTTCAGGAGGTAGGTATAGCAAGAAATATTGGCTTCTATAGAATCGGTATTATGTTGTTATCTCATCGCATAAAGCTTGTTTATATTTTAAATACTTTTATCACATTTCTACAATTTTTACTCAATTACTACTCAAATTAAATACAAAATTTCAAATAGTACTTTTAAAAATTTTTTAATACAAAATAAAAAAAATTATACTAAAGTTTTAAAAAAAATTAATACAATTTAAGTTTTGTCATGGTGTGTTATTTTTCTCGCTTTTTTTTAGATTAAAGAAAAATTGTCTACGGGGGGGAAACGAAGTTTCAAAGTAACAAAGTTGATTTGGCCTTATGTTTTTATTTTTTTTTTTCTCACAAAATATAAATTAATTTTAAGCCAATGTCTAACCGAAGATGACAAGCTGAATTGTGAATTTTTATTCCATTTATCAAATTATTTAGAAATCATATTAAAACAAAATTAAACCCCCCTTTAAAAATAATATGGGGATTTTAGGCGGTTTTTTTTTTTTTTTTGGTTTTTGTAAGGGTTACAAAATAAAATTTAATGTGTAAAAAAGTGTACTTTTTATTCAGAAATGTATGTTTATTTTTTTTTTACACAAAAAATAATACAAATTACTTACCGGCAAAACATCAATAAGTATACAGGGTGTTTAACATTTGCTACACAGAGAACAAACAACAACACAAAATTGCAACATTTAATTACAAAAAAATTATAGTATTCTTTTTTTTTAATGGTCAACAACAAAAATTTAGATGATGCTCTATTAAATATTTTATAAATTCTGTTAAAGTATTGAATATTGTTTTTTATTTTTTTTTTATTTAAGGTTAAAGAAAGACATTTATATAAAAAAAAATTTAATAAATGGAATAAAAAAACACAACAAATCTTTACATCGATTTTTTTTTTAAATTTAATTAAGATAAAAAGCATGCAAAAGAAATCTTAATAGAAAGGAGAAAGATAATATGGATTTTGATATACTGATGAAAATATAAGGATTTTAAGACAAGACAATTATATAAATGACAAAAAAGTGCTTAGAAAATTTGTTGAATGATGAAAAATTTAGCTTAAAATTTGTTTTTGTTTATGAAAAAGTTAAAGAAAATATAACAATTAAAAAGCTGGGGGCTATTGATTGTAACTCAAAGTATTAGGATAAAACAAAAATATACTAAGAATTATTTAAAATAACTAATACAAAAATAAACCTAATTTTGTCAATAATTTATAAGCCCTAAAGAAGTAAGCAAATACGCAAAACCTTTTAAATTTTTTTTATTATTATTTTTTTTTTTTTTTTAGAATATATGTCAACTGCAAAAAAATTAAAAATTTTCACTTTTTTCTTACAAAAAAATTAAAATTAAAAATTAAAAGAACAAAAATAACTAAAAAAAAATATAGATTTTTAAACTAAATTATAATTGTAATTTATAAACTTGATAATTAACAATAAAGTTTTTTAGGACTTACCATAATCTCGTGGCATAGGTGTACGTAGAGGAATTCTGGGAGCACCTGGTATACGCATTGGTGTACCTAATGGTATCATGCCGGGATGTGTTGGTGATAGATTTCTGTATGGAGACAATGGTTCAAATCTTTTGTTTAAATGGCCGTTAAATAAAACAATTGTATAAAATTAGGCGCAGCATTATTAATTGATAGTGGTGGGTAGAACAGTAGAAGTAGTAGTAGTAGCAGTAGGGGGTGGTGGTAGATGGTAGTAGATATTCAGTTTGTAAAATATATTGTAAATTGTGTGTAAATTGTTTAAGAAATAAACGGGTAACCGAAAAATAATTGAGGCAACGGACATAAAAAAAAGAAAAAGTATAAAAAATTTTAATTAAAATTGGTGTGTTTGGTAATGTTTAAAATTAATTGATATAAAAGCCGAATTAATGTATCAGATTTAAAGTCCAGGAAGTAATAAGTGAAAGTAAATTCATTTTTGAGTTTGATTTTTTTTGCTTTTGCTTTTGCTTGGCCAATATTTTAGGTTTATTTTTGATGTAGACAAATTTTGTTTTAGTTTTATGTTTTTTTTTTTTTTTTTTAGCAAGTTTTAACTTACCCCACTATACCAGGACGTCCTTGCATCATTTGCATCATCCTGCGTTCCCGTGCACGTAAAATTTCTTCCTTTTTCTTTTTGTCAGAAGGTGGCTTTGCTAAGGATACCTAAAATTGTATATTTAATAAAAATATTTTGTTTAAAAATTCTATGAAAATATCAAATTAAATAAAAGATACACTTGCTAGAAAAAGAATCCGAACACCTAAAATTAAAACTGTCATTCTACTAAAACAATAAGAATAAATTAACTAAGCTATATATTGGAAAAACAAAAATAAAGAAACAATTTTTCAAAATATGACCTTGAGCTCGACGAAATAATTTTTAAATTAACAAACGATACAGGTCGAAGAAAATATTACAGCTTTTAGTTAACTAAGATATTACAAGCTAAATATTTATTAGTTTTTTTTTAATTAAATCAGGTTTATTGCTTTTAACAAATTTTATACTGGTAAAAAACGTAAAAATTCATAAAAAATTATAATATTTAAGTAGTAATAGTAAAAAGTTTCATCTTCAAGTGTACGTATACTTATTCTAGCAAGTGTAGATTCTAAACGAAAAAAAAATTTTGTAAAGAAAAGTCCATTTTAGAGTAAATGTTTTGCTTAATTAGTTGCCTTCGTATATCACCAGATCGTACTGCAATGTATATAAGTTGTATGTCGAGGCCAACTTTAAGGTACCCTACACTATGAGAGTGTTAAGTTCAAAAATGTCAAGATCCAAAATATAAACTAAATTGGACTAATTTGAAAAATTTATAATTTAAAAAAAAAACAATATATCTAAAAAAAAAAAATGAATCAAAATAAGAAAATTATAGTCGGTGTAGACGGACTGTACTATACCCTATATCGTACGTTTAGATACCTTTTCTCTTAGGTCCAACAAACTGGATATAGAAAATAAACATAAACCAAATTTGAGTAGAATTGATATTAATTTTTTTTGCCTTCGGATATGAAAAAGTTCATATCGTATTTATATGCGGTCTAGGTCGAAAAATAGGCCGATCCTGACCATATTTGGTAGTCACTAATTTTTTACAAAAACATATACAAATTTGAGAAACAACTGTCCAATATTTTTGATTTTTATTCGATTTAAGTGAAGATCGGGAATCAACTGTGTATGGGGGCTATGACAAAGAATTGACCTATAGGGTTTATATTTGGACTACTGATATATGGGTGTAATAAACATTAAGAAAGCCAATTTGAAATATATATGATAATTTTTGTTTTTTGATAGATGTAAGTGAAGATCGGAAATCAGCTTCATATGGGGGATATGACGAAGAATTGTCCTAGAGAGTTTATTTTTAGACTACTGTCTAATAGGTGTAATTAATATATACAAACGAAATTTGATAATTTGGAACTTATGGCAATTTAATCGATCTGCACCGATTTTCACCAATTCCAATAGCGATTGTCCTATGGTCGATAAAAGCTTACATATCAAATTTCTTCAAAATACATTCATATTTGAGATCTGTAGTTTGTTTGATTACATACAAGGTTTTTTTACATGGACACACGGACGGACGGACAGACGGACGAGCAACGCTAAATTGAATCCAGAAAAAAATTCAGAGTAGATCGGTATAATAAAAGATGGGTCCAGGTGAAATAGTTTTGAAAATTGTCCTTTATATCAGGTTTAATTGTCTTAATTTATCCATAATTTCTAAAAAATGGAGTTTTTCAACATCAGCCAGACCATTATGTGGTCACCATAATGTAATTCTTTTTTGACTTTCTTTACAAATTGACTCATCGTTAAATGTTAAATTTTGACTTAAGGAAGAAATTTGAGCTCAAGGTCTAGGTTCTTGAAAATATTTTCTTTAATTTCCAATATTTCGCTCTTCACCGAATAACATTTACATGCCTATGAATATGCTATTCGCTGCACACGTCTAGAGATTCGATGGCAAAAATACACGAGTTGAAGTTCGAATTGTTGCAGCATCCACCTTATTCTCCAAATATGAACCCATGAGTTGTTCCCGGCTTTAATAGTGGCCAATCAATTCATACTACTTTTTTCAAAGCGCTTATAACGTTTTTAAATCGTATTATAGTAGTTAAATGAAAAAAATAAAAATTTGGTTTTCCATATATTCCATAGGTGCTCTAGATTGTATGGATACAAATAGACCCACGGAAGATCTTCTCAGGATGTCGGGAAAACTTGTTAAAAACTTTTGTTTAAAAACTTGATTTTTTTTGACTTTTATGTGATTTTTTAAGATTTTTTTTTTCCAAATTTATTTATTCAAGATTTTTTCCTGATTTTATCATTTCTTTTTTAAAAGTTTTCAGTTACGCATTGAGAGCACTGTCTAAAAAATGACTAGAATAATACGTCTTCTGCGTCATGGAAATAAAGATAATAGAGATTCTTCTAAATTAACTGGATCGCCAATCAAATACAAACATCTAAATGTCCATACAGTAGTGAACTAAAGTGGATACATAACTTTTGTTCAATTTGTGATATCCAAGTGTAACTTTTCCATTGTATAACTAGTACTTCCTTTACTATACATAAGTAAAAAAAAAACTAAAGAATTTCGTTCAAGAAACATGAAAACAGTTTTGTCCACTTATCTTTGCCTTTTTTGCTTATCTATTCCTAGTCCCGTTATATTTGAATGTTTTTGTCGAAAGAAATGGATTTATGTTTCATAAGTCAAAAGGCGAATGCATATTTGATTTTATTTTATTTCAATTTTCGTATTAAGAAAAAAAAACAAGAGTGTTAAATTCAGATATGCCGAATCTTTGATACCCCCCCTCGATTTTATGTTTACATTAATATTCGGACATATTGCACTATTTATAGCAAATATAAAAACATTTTAAAAAGTAAAAAATTTGATAAATTTGATAGGAAATTATTACAACAAATACACTGAATTTTAAAAATTTTATTGAAGAGTCTCTATATATAAATCCACATACTGCCACAATGATGCCCGATTTACACCATTTTAAATACCAACCCGCTCGAAGTAATGACATACAATATTACCCTAATTTTAACCATGTAAATAATTTATTTTGTGAACGCTAATTCACAATTGCAACAGACAGACAGACGGACATGCGGTCGGACAAAGAGAGACGCACATCGCTATATCGATTCGAGTTGTTATAAATATCAAGAATTTGAATACTTTATGGAGTGATTTTTCGATGCGTTACGAACGGACTGACAAACTGATATATACCCTCTGCACAGTTGTGTGGAGGGTATAAAAATGAAAAGAATATCAAAAAATCTTGAAGATTAAATTGAAACACTAAGCAACACTAAAGAACAAAGGGCTTTAATCAAAATACTAACGAAAAAATTTGGATAAAAGCGGTCACAATTTTCAATATTTTTTTTATTAACTTCTTAATGATATAGTTTAATGAATTTAGAATTTTATTGAACAAGAATGTTTTAAGTTTATACATTAAAAAAATCATTAGTTTCATTATTAAAAAAAATTATAAAAAATTTCGAAAAATTTTCAATTAATGTATCCACTTTAGTTACTTCTAATGAAAGAAATTTCACATTTTTCATAAAATAGGCAACAGACAAATTTTATATAATTTCGTCCAACTGTGTATGATACGATTTTCATCCAGATCCAACATCTGGAATTACAACTAACAATATATAATTGAAACTAGACATTTTCATATTAAACTAAATCAAATTTTAATATTTCTTTTGCTGTTTAGATCTTTAATGTCATTAAATTCTTTGTCTCATAAAAATCTCAAAAATTTTCAATATTTACATATTTGCTGTACTTACTTCAATATTAGCAGCGCCAACTTCTTTGCCATTTAAGTCTCTCATTGCAACAACAGCACTATCACGATCCTCAAAATGCACAAATGCATAGTCTTTTATTTTCTTAACACGTTCAACTTTGCCATATTGCTCAAATGCTTCCTAAAAAAAATAGAAAATTTCGTAGATAATTTAATTCTTTTAAAACCAATAAAAATAAAGGCAAAAAAACATAACGCATTGAAAAAGTTTTAAATTAAAAAAAGAAAGCTAGCTGAAGTGGCTTCGTTTGAAAAATCCCTCAATTCAATTGTTAAGGTTTCTGCCTTAAATGAAACATACCTTTAGTTTTTCTTCTGTAACATCCTGTGTTAAATTTCTAACATATAGAACTTTAACTTTAGACATTGTTTGTTCATCCGGCTCTTCTTGTGGATCAGCCCAATCGACAATAATATCACATCCCCAAACCTGAAAGTGTTCCTTTAATATTAATATTATTCTCGTATTCAAATAATTCCTTGTGTCATGATTTTTTTTTTATGGCTTACCTTAGTTCTGCCAGTTCCAAGTCTTCTTTTAGCCAATGAAGCTGCTTTATGTGATTCATATTCGAGAAAACAAAAACCACGATTTTTCTTTTTATCATCTGGAGAACTGTAGATTATCACTTCAATAAGGCCAGCTGTTGAAAATTTAAAATTAATTAGTGTTTCCTTTTGTTCAAAATAATTTTATATTTTTTTTTAATAAAAAAAAAAATACAACAAAAAATTTTATAATTTTGTTAACAAATTTACAAAAATTTTGTTATTAAAATTTGTTTTTTTTAAACAGAAATTTATAAATCTTACTTTACAAATAATGGCTGTTGTGTAAAATATTATAAATTTCCGATTTTTTATTTCATTGTTTTCAATAATACAATTCATTTTTTCAATTAAACCAATGCCAAAAACGCTTAATAATCTGATTTTTATGTAATTATTTTTTATACATATATTATTTTTATATGTTAAGCAACTTAAAAATAGTTTTTTTTTTTACAAAATAATGTAACACTTATTTTAAATTTAAATTATATTTTTGCTTTTTACATTTGTTTTATTTTTGTTTGTTTTAAATTTAACACCAACATCAAAGTAAATATACATTTATAAAAGAAAAGAGAACATAAGATAAAAACATTTAAGTAAAGACAGACACAGAGAAAGAGAGAGAGATAGTTATATAGAAAGTAAAACAAAAACACAGAATTTTTTGTTTGGCAGCTTTTTGTGTAAAAAATGCTTAAAATTTAAAATAAAAAACATTTAGTTACAACAAAAACTTCCTTAAGGAAAACATTGATATTTATATTTTTATTTTATTTAAACACCTGATGGTAAAAAAGGGAGAATGGTTGGCTTGCTTTTATTTTTCGAATATAACAGTCTCCAGTCATTACCATTTATTTAAATAGAGTTTTTTTTCTAAGAAAACCCGTTATTATACTTGTTTTTTAATAAAAAAAAAAGTGGGAACTTAGGATGGGATTAAAAATTTGTTTAGAAAATAAAACGCAATGAAATCAAAATTTTGTAAGAATTTTGACAATATGTACAATTCAGTTGATCAATATACAAAAGTACTTTTGGGTATATTCAAAGTTTAGGACCTCGAACCGGATTTTTAAATTAAAATAAAATAAAATAAAATAAAATAAAATAAAATAAAATAAACTAAAATAAAATAAAATTAAATAAAAATAAAAATGAATAAAAATAAAAATAAAAATAAAATAAAAGAGTAAAATAAAATAAAATATTATAAAATAATAAAAAATAAAATAAAATTAAAATATTATAAAATAATATAAAATAATACAAAATAAATTAAAATAAAATAAAATAAAATAAAGTAAAATAAAATAAAATAAAATAAAACAAAATTAAATAAAATAAAATAAAAATAATAAAAATAAAATAAAATAAAATCAAATAAAAATAAAAATAAATAAAAATGAAAATAAATTAAAAAAGTTAAATAAAATAAAATATAAAATAAAATAATATTAAAATATTATAAAATAATACAAAATAAATTAAAATAAAAAAATTAAAATAAAATAAAATAAAATAAAATAAAATAAAACAAAATGAAATAAAATAAAAATAATAAAATAAAATAAAATAAAATAAAATAAAATAAAATAAAATAAAATAAAATAAAATAAAATAAAATAAAATAAAATAAAATAAAGAAATAAATAATGACAATAAAATAAAATTAAAATAATGAAATGAAATAAAATAAAAATAGTAAAATGAAATAAAAATAAATAATAAAAAGTAAAAAATTAAATAAAATAAACTAAAATAAAATGAAATAAAATCAAACAAAACAAAATAAAATAATTTGATATAAAATAAAATAAAATAAAATAAAATAAAAATATATTAAAAAATAAAATAACATAAAAATAAATAACAAAAAGTAAAGAAAAGTAAAAAAAAGTAAAATAAAATAAAATAAAATAAAATAAAATAAAATATAATAAAATTAAAGAAAATAATATAAAATAAAATAAAATAAAATAAAACAATAAAATAAAATAAACATATAAGACAATTAAATAAAAATAATAAAATGAAATAAAATTAAAAATAAAATAATATATAAAAATAAATAATAAAATGTGAAGTAAATAAAATAAATAAAAATAAAAATTAAAATAAAATAAAAAAGTAAAATAAAATAAAATATTATAAAATAAAATAAAATTAAAATATAAAATAATACAAAATAAATTAAAATAAAATAAAATAAAATAAAATAAGATAAAATAAAATAAAACAAAATGAAATAAAATAAAATAAACAAATAAATAATGACAATAAAATAAAATTAAAATAATGAAATGAAATAAAATAAAAATAGTAAAATGATATAAAAATAAATAATAAAAAGTAAAAAAAATAAAATAAAATAAAATGAAATAAAATAAAATAAAATAAAATAAAATAAAATAAAAATAATATATTAAAAAATAAAATAACATAAAAATAAATAACAAAATGTAAAAAACAAGTAAAAAAGTAAAATAAAATAAAATATAATAAAGTTAAATAAAATAATATAAAATAAAATAAAACAATAAAATAAACAAATAAGACAATAAAATAAAAATAATAAAATGAAATAAAATTAAATAGAAAATAACATAAAAATTAATAATAAAATGTGAAGTAAATAAAATAAAATAAAATAAAATAAAATATAAAAAATAAGTCAATGAAAAAATAAAATAAAATAAAATAAAATAATATAAAATAAAATAATAAATTGTAAAATAAAATAAAATAAAATTAAAATAAAAAATAAAATAAAATAAAATGTAAAAAAATAAAATTAATAAAATAAAATAAAAAATATATAATGACAATAAAATAAAATAAAATAAATAATAAATGAAATAAAATAAAATAACATAAAAATAAATAATAAAAAGTAAAGTAAATAAAATAAAATCAAGTAAATAAAATAAAATAAACTAAAATAAAATAATATAAAATAAAATAAAAATAATAAAAAAAAAATAATTAAATAAAATAGAAAATAAAATAACATAAAAATAAATAATAAAAAGCAAATAAAATAAAAAAATTAAAAAATATAATAAAATAATATATAATACAAAATAAAATAAATTAAAAATAATAAAATGAAATAAAAAAAAATAATAAAAATAATAGAATATAATATAACATAAAAAAAATATAAAAAAGTAAATAAAATAAAAAGATAAAAATAAAATAAAATAAATAAAATAAAATGAAATAAAATAAAATGAAATAAAATAAATTAAAATTAAATTAAAAAATAAAATAAAATAAAACAATAAAATAAAATAATTTTGACAATATGCACAATTCAGTTGATCAATATACAAAATTACTTTTGGGTATATTTAAAGTTTAGGTCCTCGAACCGGATTTTTAAATTAAAATAAAATAAAAATAAAAATGAATAAAAATAAAAATTAAAATAAAATAAAAGAGTAAAATAAAATAAAATATTATAAAATAATAAAAAATAAAATAAAATTACAATATTATAAAATAATATAAAATAATACAAAATAAATTAAAATAAAATAAAATAAAATAAAATAAAATAAAACAAAACGAAATAAAATAAAAATAATAAAAATAAAATAAATAAAATAAAATAAAATAAAATAAAATAAAATAAAATTAAATAAAATAAAAATAAAAATAAATAAAAATAAAAATGAAAATAAAATAAAAAAGTAAAATAAAATAAAATATTACAAAATAAAATAAAATTAAAATATTATAAAATAATACAAAATAATTAAAATAAAATAAAATAAAATAAAATAAAATAAAATAAAACAAAATGAAATAAAATAAAAATAATAAAATAAAATAAAATAAACAAATAAATAATGACAATAAAATGAAAATTAAAATTAAAATAATGAAATGAAATAAAATAAAAATAGTAAAATGAAATAAAAAATAAATAGTAAAAAATAAAATAAAATAAAATAAACTAAAATAAAATAAAATAAAATAAAATAAAATAAAATAAAACAAAACAAAATAAAATAATATGATATAAAATAAAATAAAATAAAATAAAATAAAATAAAATAAAATAAAATAAAATAAAATAAAATAAAATAAAATAAAATAAAATAAAATAAAATAAAATAAAATAAAATAAAAATAAAAATATATTAAAAATAAAATAACAAAAAAATAAATAACAAAAAGTAAAAAAAAGTAAAATAAAATAAAATAAAATAAAATATAATAAAATTAAAGAAAATAATATAAAATAAAATAAAACAATAAAACAAAATAAACAAATAAGACAATTAAATAAAAATAATAAAATGAAATAAAATTAAAAATAAAATAACATAAAAATAAATAATAAAATGTGAAGTAAATAAAATAAATAA
This sequence comes from Cordilura impudica, assembly GCA_963682025.1. NCBI lineage: Eukaryota > Metazoa > Arthropoda > Insecta > Diptera > Scathophagidae > Cordilura > Cordilura impudica. The sequence goes on from OY821517.1 coordinate 79,721,194, forward strand.
AAATAAAAATGAAAATAAAATAAAAAAGTAAAATAAAATAAAATAAAATAATATAAAATATTATAAAATAAAATAAAATTAAAATATAAAATAATACAAAATAAATTAAAATAAAATAAAATAAAACAAAATAAAATAAGATAAAATAAAATATAATAAAACAATATGAAATAAAATAAAAATAATAAAATAAAATAAAATAAACAAATAAATAATGACAATAAAATAAAATTAAAATAATGAAATGAAATAAAATAAAAATAGTAAAATGAAATAAAAATAAATAATAAAAAGTAAAAAAAAATAAAATAAAATAAAATAAAATAAAATAAAATAAAATAAAATAAACTAAAATAAAATGAAATAAAATAAAACAAAATAAAATAAAATAATATGATATAAAATAAAATAAAATAAAATAAAATAAAATAAAATAAAATAAAATAAAATAAAATAAAATAAAATAAAATAAAATAAAATAAAATAAAATAAAAATAATATATTAAAAAATAAAATAACATAAAAATAAATAACAAAATGTAAAAAACAAGTAAAAAAGTAAAATAAAATAAAATATAATAAAGTTAAATAAAATAATATAAAATAAAATAAAATAAAACAATAAAATAAACAAATAAGACAATAAAATAAAAATAATAAAATGAAATAAAATAAAATATAAAATAACATAAAAATAAATAATAAAATGTGAAGTAAATAAAATAAAATAGAAAAAATAAGTCAATGAAAAAATAAAATAAAATAAAATAAAATAAAATAAAATAATATAATATAAAATAAAATAAAATTAAAATAAAATGTAAAAAAATAAAATTAATAAAATAAAATAAAATAAAATAAATAAATATATAATGACAATAAAATAAAATAAAAATAATAAATGAAATAAAATAAAATAACATAAAAATAAATAATAAAAAGTAAAGTAAATAAAATAAAATCAAGTAAATAAAATAAAATAAACTAAAATAAAATAATATAAAATAAAATAAAATAAAATAAAAATAATAAAAAATAATTAAATAAAATAGAAAATAAAATAACATAAAAATAAATAATAAAAAGCAAATAAAATAAAAAAATTAAAAAATATAATAAAAATAATAAAAAAAAAAATTAAAGAAAATAGAAAATAAAATAACATAAAAAAAATATTAAAAAGTAAATAAAATAAAAAGATAAAAATAAAATAAAATAATATAAAATAAAATTCAATAAAATAAAATGACATAAAATAAATTAAAATTAAATTAAAAAATAAAATAAATAAAATAAAACAATAAAATAAAATAAAAATATAAATAATGACAATAAAATAAAATAAAAATAATAAAATGAAATAAAACAATAAAATAAACAAATAATAAAAACTAATGTTAACAAAACAAAATAAAATAAATGAAATAAAATAAAATAAAATAAAATAAAATAAAATGAAAACAAATAAAGTAAAATAATGAGTAAAATAAACTTAAAGCCTTGAAATATTAAAAACAATTTTTCATATAAATTTTAACGTCTTGTTTAACTTTATCCACAAAAATCTTGCTTAAGGCCCAAATTGAGATCGTGCACTAGATGGCTTGATTGCAAGAGGGAGAAAATTGACTTATCACACACCTATAGTTACAATGCAGTAACATCTTTTTGAGATTTTATATATTTATTTTTTAATCTGAAATTTTTTAAAGCCATCTCAATGAGATTTCATTGCGATTTAATTTCTTTTTTTTTTAATAAAATGATTTTTTTCTCAAATGAACAGTGCATTAAGAATGGAAAACCCAATACAATTAATTACATCTGTTTCGATATTAAATTTCTTACCATTATTATTTTTTCTAAAGAATTTAGCTGTAGCTAGACAATTATATATAATACTCATATTAATTATCACCAGAAAAAGAAAAGAATATACAAATACATAAAATTATAATTTTTAAAGCGAATTTGGCATTTGGTTTGTTTGTTGGTTGAGTTTTGTAAATTTTTAGAAAAAATTCAAATTTCTAAAAATTGTTAAGCTACAGTTATAATTTTTTGTTGTTGTATTTTTTTTTTAAGATTAGAAGAAAAATGAGGAAGGATATTTTAAATAAATTCCAAATACATTTCGTCTGCAAATAAGTATTTGTTGTAGATGATTTTTTGCAAATGGAATTAATTTGTCATAAATAAATTTGAATGAAAGCGAAAATTGCAAAATTAACAAAAATCCAATTTGTTTTTTTATTATTAAAAAATTCAATTTCAAAGTAATCTTCTGCATTTTACGCTTTTTATATATAAAACCAATTTTTTCACAATTTACCAATTTTTTTATTACCAATTTATATATTGTGGTGTTAAGAGGGGGAGATTTTATTATAATTATTTTTTTGTTTAGGGATTGTTTTGAGATTTTTTGTCCTGTTCTTTTTTTGAGATTTTTTTTTTTTAATCACCACTTACGTGCATGTTTAGTAAATTCCTCAATTAATTCATCATGATCTCTATTCTTAGGTATATTGCCGACAAAAAGCCGGTGATTATTAAATGATATCGTTACACCAATCTTTTTGCCTTTCCGAATTTCATAATCATTCAGCTGGAAATTGTTAAAAAATTGTAGCAAATACAAAAACACACACAGAAAAAAGGAACAGAATGTGATTTTTTGATTTTGTTTTTTGGTTGATTGTAAATAAAGTTTGTTAGAGAAAAAAAAAAAACAAAAAAAATTAAAAATAATATAGATTTAGCTTTGTCACGTGCCAAATAATGGAATGAATTATAAAAATAAATATACAAATTTCACTAATATTATGTTTGTTTTTTGTTTTTATAATGATATTTAAAGAGTAAGAAGTTAAAATGGTGGTGTAAGTAGTTAGTAGAAATATAAGAGAGAGAAAATAATAATAAAATTATAAATTTTTGATAATAATTTTTTTTTTTTTTGAGTAGAAGAAAAATATGCGGATTTCTACTTAACATTTTATTTGAAATTAAAGCATTTCATGAGTCATTTAAATGTTTATTTTTTTCGTTATTTTAACAAATTCCTACTGAATTTTTAATCACATTTTTTTTTATAAAATTTTAAAAATATATCGAAATAGTTGAAGAAAATTTTGTTTAAAAAATATTAGAAATTAAAAAAAAAAAATTTAATTTTGGGTGGTATGAATAAAAGCGAAATACAATTTTAGCATCAAATTATTGAGAAAAAGTAATTTTAAGTTGTTGACTGAGAGAACCCATTTTTTTAAATCTTTAAGCGGAATATGAATATTTATAGACCAAAAGATTTTTGAGATTTTTTTATTAAATATATAGATTTTTTATTTTTATTTCTCTGGTGCTTTAAAACCAGATAAATCACTTTTGAGGAAGAGTACTAGCCAGATCTCATATTTAAGGGGTCGATATAGCGAAGTCCGTCTGCCCGTCTTTCTGTCTGCCTATTGAAATCACGCTCATCTACGAAATCAACCTTTTACCTGGGTAAAATTGTTGTTTTTGTTTTTTTTGTATAAGAGAAGGAATGGTTTATCGATGAGAGTAAGAAAATAAGTAATCGGTAAATGTTACAACGCTTGGGAAATTTTTAATTCTTAGCTTTAAGGATCCATTTTGAAAATAAAATAAGTCATTCTTGTATTGAAATCGAAGCTAACCGTGTACTTTTTTCGTCCGAATTCCTGCATGTAAAAATAGTCCGCCATATTAAATAATATAGAATTTGAAAGATAAAATTAAATCGTGTAAAATAATGTTTTCAAAAATTCATTTTGCAAACAATTCTTGTTTTAATTTTATTTTTTTATATGGAAGGTATTTTGAAGACCTATCTAACGGATTTAATCCTACGAACAACTATTTCCAATTATTCGATTAATTTTTATCGCATATAATATTCTATGGTGGTTGTGAAGAAGAAATTCCTGAGGAAGAAGTCAACTTTTCATTCGAACACATATTTACCTAAATGTAATTTCAATACAAACAACAGACTTAAAAATATTTAAATATGTAGTGATGTTACCCCGCCAACTTTATTATAAAAAAGCAAGAACTGAAAATAAATTGGAAGTTTTTAATATTTTTAAATATAGTCATGAAAATTATCCTCGTCGAGTTATCGCCGCGTTGCCAATTAGAAATGAAGCCGCCAAACTTATTTTACAGTTGCCACGTTTGGCGAGAAAAAGCCATAGCTATATATAATATTTATATGTTATGATTTTTTTTAAATTAATCTATTTAAAATATTTGTTTGAATAAGTTCCAGATAATCCCATAAAATATGCTATATTTATATGATTATAAATATATAACACAAGTGATGGAGAATACGCTATAAAATTTACAAAAAGAAAAGTGCATTGAATGCATAGGACAATGGCATATATGCTATAAATCATAATACTCTTATAGCCGAAACTGTTTTTCAAGGTTTTGATCTTTCAAACCGTTTTAATAAAGTTTTGAGATTATGAACGCCTACAAAATGCCGGGAATCACTGAGGTAATGATTAAATACATGTACAATTTTATATATTTTTTATTATATTTCTTCATATTTTTTTATTTAATTTTTTTTATATTTATTTATTTCATAATTTTTATTTTATTTTTATTTATTATTTATTTATTTTTATTTTTTAAGCCATAAAAATATATTTTTATATAAAATTTTAAATGAATTTAAAATTTATCAAAAATTTTTTAGTTTTCTCAAATCATTTTCCAATATATTAAAATTTTCTTCAACTATTTCCTCAATGTGTATGTTTTTTTTTGTGTTTTGTTAAACTTTTAACAACTAAATAAATATTATTTGAAAATATTTTAATGCAAAATTAAGATATTTTTAATTGTATCTCTCGTTAAATTACGCACAAGTTAATGACTGGAGATTTATTAATTTGTTGAAATGAAAATTTTTGTTAATATTTAAAAAAAACTATTAAAAAAGCTTATGGAAATTCTTAATGAAATTTAAAATTATATACATAAAATTACGAATATAAATATGCTTATTACGAGTATATGAAAAATAAGTGTTGCCCTTATTAAAAAAAAGATGTTGTTATCCTTCTATAAGGAAGCCACAGTAGAAAACGCATTTGAAAAGATAGTCTCAATATGGATTAATTGTAATTTGTTTTTTTTTTTTTATTTGACATGAGGATGGAATGTGATATGAAAAGATGGTATAAAACTGATGATTAGGTTAATTAAAAATAATGATTATTTACAAGAAAATAAAAAATATTAAACTTAATAAAATTAACGCAAAAAGATTGTTTGGTGTTGCAAGAGGAAATCGCAGAATATTTTTTTAGAGAACAAAACTCAACCCTATTAAATCCTAAAAAAAGAGCCGTTGTTTACCTTATAAACTATCAATTATGGTTTTTAGCCAATCACTTTGAGCCAATTGGATTTTTGTCATTAAAAGCCAATTTTTTTTATTTAAATGCATTATATTTTCAAAATGCTTACCCATTTCAATGGACTAATAACTTGTTAATTTCTTTATAAAACTTTATAATCGACACGTTATTAGTTCATTTCATTTTGAGAATAAATTTTACAAAAATTTTGTTTCATAATTTACCTGTTAATTTACCAAATTCATCTAATATCTCCTCTTTGCCTTTCGATTTGGGTATATTGCCTACAAAAAGGCGCAGGTTCGGTACGCTTATATTTATTTTCAGACACTTGCCAGGTTTTATTTCATGATTATCGAGCTGTAGAAGTGAGTTGGGAAATATATAGGGGTTGTTGTTGGATTAAATGTGTTTGTTTTTTTTTTATGTATAAAATGGGATTAAAAAAAAAAATAAAGAAAAAATTTTAAATAAAAACCAATTAAAATTAAATTTTGTTTAACAAATGAACGATGAGTTTTGAATTATGATTAGGGAAAATAAAACAAATTAATAAACAATAAATAAGGACGAAAAAATAGAATACATAAATAAATAAGGAAATGGTTAATAGAAAAATACCAATTTTATTAAGAGAAAAAAACCAATTTAAAATAAAAAGAAACGATACATAATTTGAAAAAAAAAATCACAATAAAAATGTGTAGGAAAATGACAGTGGGATTTTATGAGGAATATAGACTGAAATACAGATCATACAAGAATATCTAGTAAGTACAAGAAGAGTGTTAACAAAGAAATTTCAAATTAGCAGTAATAATTCAAAATTTTTTTAAGAAAATATACTATTTAAAGAAAAGGTACCTTTTAAGAAAATATACTTTTTTTTAAGAAAATTTACTTTTTATAGAAAAGGTACCTTTTTAAGAAAAGGTACTTTGTAAAGGATACTTTTTTAGTACTACTTTCTAAAAAGGTAATTTTTGAAGAAAATTTATTTTTTTAAGAAAAGGTACTTTTTTAAAAAAAGATAATTTTTTAAGAAAAGGTACTTCTTTAAGAAAATGTAAGAAAGGGACTTTGTTAAAAAAAGGTATTTTTTTAAGAAAAGGTACTATTTTAAGAAAATGTACTTCGTAAGAAAGGGTACTTTGTTAAGAAAAGGTAATTTTTGAAGAAAACGTACTTTTTTAAGAAAATTTACTTTGTTAAGAAAAGGTACTCTTTTAGGAAACGGTACTTTTTAAGGGTACTTTTTTAAGAAAAGGTACTTTTATAAGAAAAGGAACTTTTTAAAGAAAAGGTAATTTTTGAAGAAAATGTACTTTTTTAAGAAAAGGTAATCTTTTAAGAAATTTTATTTTTTTAAGAAAATGTATTTTTTTTTTGGAAAAATTACTTTTAAAAGAGTTACTTTCTAATGAAAAAACATTTTTTAGGAAAATGTACTTTTATAAGAAAATGTACTTTTTCAACAAATTTTATTTTTAAGAAAACGTACTTTTTAAGAAGAGGTACTTTTTAAAGATATGGAACTTATTTAAGAAAAGCTATTTTTTAAGAAAATTTATTTTATAAAATGTTTTAATTGACCTTTTATTTTATGTTTTCACGATTTGAAGATAACTTTTTAAGAAAATGTAACATAAAAGGTACTTTTTTAAATTTACTTTTGAAGATAGTGTAGTTTTTATAAATTGTACTTCTTTAAGGCAATCTGCTATTTTAAGAAAAGGTACTTTTTTAAGATAAGGTACTTTTTAAGAAATTGTACTTTTTGATCATAAAAGATACTTTTTTAAGAAAAGGTACTTTTAAAAGAAATTAACTTTTTAAGAAAATGTACTTTTAAAGAAAATTTACTTTTTTAAGAAAAGGTACTTTTTTATCATAAAAGATATTTTTTTTTAAGAAAAGGTACTTTTTTTTTAAAAGTAGTTTTTAAGCAAATGTACTTTTTAAGAAAACTTCATTTTTTATGGCAATGTATTTTTTTAGAAAAGCTACTTTTTAGAAAATTATATTTTTTTTTAGAAATGATACTTTTTAAGAAATTATATATTTTTAAGAAAATTTAGTTCTTTAAGAAAATACTTTTAATAGAAACATATTTTTTTAAGAAAAGATAATTAAAAAAAAAATACTTTCTAAGAAAAAAAAACTTTCAAGAAAATAAACTTTTTTAATGGTACTTTCTTTAGAAGATGTACTTTTAATTGAAGGTGTTTTTTTTTAAGGATTGGTACCTCCTTTATTTCCGGTCTTGGTTTAATACAAGATTTTGAATTTTAGTTTTCACTTCATTTTGTGATTTTGACATTTTGAAGTTGTTTGGAATAATCCAAGCTAAAAGTTTTGGAGCCAAAATGTTAAAAAATTTAAATTTTATTGACTTTTTTAAAATTTTTCATCCATATTTTTCATAATTTTTTGGAAGATATTATGAGTATGATATTTAACATTTCAGTCTATTGAATAAATTATAGGTTAACTGATACGACAAAAACAAAAATAAATTAGTATTTAAGGAGTAAACTAAAAATAGTTAGTAAAATATTGGGGAAGAGGTAATTTACCAATAAGAATTTTGAATTTTTCCTTTAAGCAAAGAAAAGAGATCGAAACATTTCATGTTATTTTTTTTTTTTTTTTTGTGTTTCAACTTGCTGCACTTCCAAATTTTTTAAAGAAATTTTGTTAGATTAGTTAGTTTATTTCGTACAAGATTAGTGTCAAATACACATGTTTTTAAAGGACATGCTCGAAGTTTGTAGAAAATAAAACCAGACAATATATGGATGAAGAAATAAGAGAAACGTAAATCTTTGTCACTATGTAGCTTAAAAGGAATATGTGAAAAGAGAGAAATAAACTAAAAGGACAACTACTATTAAAATGAAAATATTAAGATAAATGGCAAATTATACATGATGTGAACAACGTTGATTTAGGAAAAAAGTTTTTTTATTCGTTCGGTATTGTATGCAAAGAGGAGTAAAGAGTAAATAAAGACATCCTTGTAGTTTTTTTTTTATTTAGAGCTATAATAAATATAAGAAAAAAATTTAGAATTTTGTTACTTATTTTTTGATAATAAATGACCTAAAACGGCTGCCAAACGTATGATAAAGTAGATTAGAGAATTTTAGTTTCTATTTTGTTTGTATTTGTAGCTGAACGTTGCATATAATACTTAGGAGGAGAAAACAAAAAATAAAAAACTTACAAACTAATTTTGGAGTTATAAAACAATAGTAACGAGCTACACTTAAAACTAACAAGAAGAACTTTTATATTTAAAGGTAAAAAATTAATAAGAAAAAATAAAATAAAGAAGGAGAAAATAAAATGCAATTTTTAGGTAGAGGTAGAGTTCAAGAGGGTTGAAGGTATTTTGTTTTTTTTTTATTTATTTTATGGTTTTTGGAAGGCCAGGTATTTTTTTTTTTTGTTTATTCAAGAGACTTCTTTTCAAACCGCAAAATTTTTAAAATCAAATTTTAACTGATTGTTTTCTAAATACTTTGGTAATGCAGTCATAGTTTTGTAGCATTTTCTTTTTTGATATTCCAAATTTTGGTAGTAGTAATTATCTACTTTGGAAAACTTTAACTTTATTTTACTTTATATTATCATGCAAAAGGCAAAAGTCAGGCGCCAAAAAGTAAAAAAACTGACTAAAATTAAGAATACTTTTAAAATACAGCAAACAAAAAAAATACTTTTAAATATACAGCTTAACTAACAGAAAAAAAAGATATTTTCAATATTAATAATAATAAAAAAAAGAGTACAGCAAAGTGTTTATGAAAAAATACCAAGCTCGATAGATAACTACAGAAATTTGTATTGAACGAAATTATAGGACTTTCAATATTCCTTAGTTTAGCAATAAATAATATGAATAAAATAAAACCAATCGTTCGCCTATTCGAAAAAAGCCTAAAAATATGTTGTTTTTTTTTTTTTTTTTTTGAAGCCAAATATTATTTTTCAATAATTTTGTAAACCTAAAATTATCAATCAGTTTTTAATATTTTCTTTTTTTTACATATTTCCAAAAAAATATCATATATATAAACTTAATTGAAAAACAAAAATACCTGTTTGACAGCGTTGGAGGCGGCTTCTCTTGTGGTGAATGTAACAAATGCATAGCCGCGATTTGTGCCAGTCATAGGATCCATCATTAATCGTAAATCCCAAATAGTGCCACAGTTTTCAAACAGGGGTATTAATTCATCTTCAAACATATCTTTGGGTATTTTCCCACAAAATACCTCGCAACCATTGCCCGGTACATGACCTTCCCAATTCGGAGGTGGTCCACCATATTTGCGCTGGCCTAAATAAAGTCAAACAAAAACAAAATTTAGAATTAAGAGGTGGTCATACCCTTTCGGTTATTTCGAATAATTACCCGTGGTTACATCTAAAGTATAACCGGTACGTTCTAGTATTGTTTTGATTTTCTCCTCATCTGGTCCTTTTACTTGCACTGTAGTTGCCGGTGCTGGTGCACCTTGTTGACTAACTCGACTTTTTTGTCGATAGGTTTTCATAACCCCACATAAAAACGCAGATTTATTCGATACATGTGCCAGATTTGATTCCAGGAACTGACCTAATACATTCAAGGCACCATCAACCGGAAACTCTTTAAGCGCATCCAGTGCGCGTTCATCTAAATCTACGTGGGCGAGTTTTCCTGTTTTATATATATCATCTAGTTTACCGGCAACCTTTGGGAATATAAATTAAGTAAATAATGAGAATAAAACGTTCTTTTCCTAAAAAAAAAAAAATAACACAATAAACAATAACAATTACCCCCTGATATGGTAGGGGATTGAAATTTTCACCATATGTTCTAAATTTCTTTAAAATATTTTCACATTTGTGTTTATAAGTTAGATATTACGATGTCCCCAATTGGGATATTTTATATATTCTTTTTCGATGCGTGTTTTAAAATTGATTGTGATATTAATAATCTATAATATTAATAGGCAAGGCGATTTCTTGTGACCGATGTAAGTTTCACAGTTTTACCCCGATTTTGATAAAAAATTTATCATTTGAAAGGTATTTCTTTTTCGCTGTTTTCCAGATTTACAAATTTTCATCGTCTGGAAAATTTTTTTGGAGTTATGATCGTTTAAAGTTGTTACTAACACATACATAAAATTATCCAATGCTATGTGTGTGTTTATTAAAATTGTTAATGTGTTGTGTTAATGTGTTGAGTTTTTTTTTCTTCATTTAAAATGATTTGAATTGTGAAACATACCTTTAGGGTCTTTATTAAATGAAAAAATAAAATTTCGTAGAATTTGTACTCGAATTTCGAGTGCTGGAATCTGCTAATTTTAATTAATTTTTTAATCATCGATTATCAACTTTTGAAGTTCGTTACCGCAGTTTGTTACAAAAAAAATCATCAGAATTGTTATTCAAAAGAAGAAAATTATGAGGGTGACAAAAAAAAAATGAATGACGGATTTGTGTAAAAATTTGCCACTCATATTTTACCAATTGACATTTTTCAGAAACCTACTATGTTTTAAATTCTCAGGGCTCCTCATAAAATTTGCAAAGACTTATTCTCTCACCCTTTTATATTATGGGAAAAATTTTTATTTTTAATTTTTTATCAAATTTCTCCAAAAATGTCTTATTGAAAAAAACTAAAACGATTTTATTAAATTTCATGTAATACGAGGCCGGTCCCATCACAACCCAGCCTGACAAGCAAACGCAACAAATTTGGAAATTATTTTCTTTATTTCTTAACATAATCTACTTTAACTCGATACACTTTTTCCAGCGATATTCAATAGCTTCGATACCCTCTTTATGGTAGCCATCAATCGTAGACTACACATCTTCAATGTTGGCAAATCTTTTACCACTGAGCCATTTTTACAAATTTGGAAATAGAAAATAATCAGGGGGAGCTAAATTTAGCGAATAATGCGCGTGATAAAGCAATGTGAACTTTAATTTATCGATCTTGACCATTTCCATAGTGGATGTGAAACAGGTGCAACGATGAAACAACACTTTCTTGTTCGCCATATGCGGCCTTTTTCCTTAATTTAAGATAGCATAATACTCGCCGTTGATTGTTTTTCCGTTTAGAACATGATCAACAAAAATTATCCCACGCGCATCCCATAACCTTGCCTTCAGATAGAACTGTCTTCGCCTTCTTAGGACACAATTCTTCCGTTCCAGTCCACTGTTTTGACTATACCTTCATTTCAGGTGTGAAGTGGTGGATCCATGTCTCATCCATGGTTACTAATCGGTGCAAAAACTTGGCTTTATTGCAGTGAAACATTACCAAACACTCTTCACGCCTCTGTTTTTGTTCCATTGTGAGCATACACGCACTCATCTTGCGGGCAGCTTTCTCATCTCCAAATTTTCGGTCAATATGCGATATCCATAGCACTTTAGCTAGCTCAGCCACCTTCAGCTGACAATCATCCCATAAAATTTTGAATTACAAAACGATTACCAATATTTTCCATGTTTACAAATTCACTAATGTAAATTTGCCTTCGGATATGAAAAAGTTCATATCGGATGCTATAACTATATAGGGCCTAGGTCGAAAAATGGACCGATCCTGATCCTGGTAAGGTCACTTATTTTTTGCAAAAAACATATACAAACAAATTTTGAGAAAAATCTGTACAATATTTTTGTTTTTTGATAGATTTAAGTGAAGATCGGGAATCAGCTTCATATGGGGGGGCCTATGAGTAAGAATTGTCCTATATAGTTTATTTTTGGACTACTGATTAATGGATGTAATAATCACACATAAACCCAATTTAACCGCGATCTATATGATAATTTGGGTATTATGACAATTTAAGTCGATCTCATAGGGGTCATTTGTTTGGGGACTAGGTCTGAACATGCACCGATTTTCACCAATTTCAATAGCGTTCATCCTATGGTTCATCCTATGGTTCATCCTATATTCTAAATTTCATCGAAATATAATCATATAATCAACCTGTAGTTTGATTACAAGGATTACATGGACACATAGACGGACGGACGGATGGACAGTCCGTGATTCTGAGTCGATCAGTATAATAAAATATGGATCTAGATTAAATATTTTTGGTAGTTACAAACATCAGCACAAAGTCATTATACCTTGACCACATAGTGGTATAGGGTATAATCAAGTTATATTGGAGACATTGTACTGAAAGTAGTACCTTTTAATACCGTATACCACTATGTGGTCAAGCTGTAATAAGTTTGTGAAATTACTGGACCACCTTTATTATACCGATCGACTCGGAATCATGTTATCTGTCTGTATGCATGTCTGTCCGTCCGTCTGTATCTCCATATACGCACAGTTCGAAAATGAAAATATACATACTTTTTTTATATAACGCTACATTAAAAAAAAATTAAATTAGTTATTCTATATATTAATACGTGAAGGTAAATATCTAGTTCCCCTTTTAAGTGCGGGCACGGAGGAGTGTGAAAATTGGCATAGTTATAGTTCATATGGAGGAGAAACTGAGAATGACAAAATTTATCTTTAATCTGTCTTAAAAATATATTAAATTAAATAAAATAAAATATTTCTAATAATTCGTTACGCCCTGTTAATGAGAATGATTTAAATTGTATATGAAACGCCCTGTATTGAATTGTGAATTGCTTAAATTGATTAGCATACCTTTAGGCTCATTTAAATATTCACAAATTTTTAAATTGAATGAAAAAAAAAATATTTTCTAGAATTTTCACTTGAATTTTGTTAATTTTATATAATGAAGTCATAAAATTATCTTTACATAAAAATAAGCTTTTTCCGAATATCCTTCATCAAGCTTTTAACGGTGTTAATTGTTATAGTTTTAATGGCATTCGTTCATTTTCATTCAAAATCTTATATTCCATTAGCAGTGTGTGTTTACTTTTCTTGAAATTTGTTTTTATTAGGGACCAATATTTGCGTAAAAGGAATTAATCTCTCCTCTTTCTCTGTTAGTAAGTAGTTCCTTTATAAGTGAAGATGACGTTTTGGTGCATTGAATAGCCTGCCAGACAAGATATTTCGAAGCAAACTTTTCAACCACAATAAAAGTTTCCTAATCTGTTAGAATCTCTCCTTTAAAAGCAGTAAACGTGCGGAAGTCTGCTTGGACGTACGTTTTGTCATCAAATATATCAACAAGTTTTCTTTCCTTAAAGTTCTAGTTTTAATGACTTCCTTTGCTGTTTTTAGAGTTTTTAATCAATTAGCATCTTAGAATTACAGTGATGACTTCCTTTTTTTTTATACATTTCTGATACTCAGTTTAGGTACTAACTTGAAAAATCTTAGTTCGCGGTTAATTTTCCTGTTGTTCTTGTGGTTCTTTGTTTTCTCGATTGTAGATAAGGTTTCAAAATAGCATTCGGAACATAAATTATACTTTGTCTACAATTAATATTCCTCGTTCGAATTCGAATTTTTACCACAAAATAATCAATCGCAACGGTTGAAATGTAAACTAAGTAAATTTTTAAGAGGTTAAAAAATATTTCGCTTTAAAAATTAAAATTTATTTTCTACATTAAAATCTGTGCATGTTCAGACCTATCCCCCCATAGAAATGTCACCTATCAGCCAAGGTCCAGCTTATTATGTATAGTTTGATGAAATTCCTTTTATCTATAATATTAATAGGCCAGACGATTTTTTGTTACCGATGTTTTTTCAACCGTTTTATCCCGATTCTGATCAAACGTATATTATTTGAAAGGTATTTCTTTTTAGCTGTTCACCAGCTTTGCAGATTTTTAAATTTTTTCCTTTATTTTGAGTAAAACGCATTTATAGATGCTACTAACATACATAAAATTATACATATGCTATGTGAGTGTTTATTAAATTTGTTAATGTGTTTGTTAAGGAGTTTGTTATCTTCATTCCCAATAATAATAATAATACAAAAAATTGTTGGTTTGTGAATTGGCTAAGTTGAAAAATAAAGTTGCCTAGAAATTGCACTGGAATTTCGAGTACTGAATCTGCAAGTATTTATACATCGACATTAGAAAAATAAATATCTTCAGATACATTTAAGAACTTAAGAACCAGATTATGCCTTTACACCCTTTAATCCGTAGTTCAAAAATAAAGAGTAAGTGACTAAAATTAGTCATAGCCCATTCCCTTATAAAGCAGGCTTCCGTTATGCATTTAAATCTATTTAAAGTGTGGTATATTTGTACTTATATATTGGTTTGTACATATATATTTTGAAACGCAGAAGTAACCTTACTAAATATGGTCTTGGACCTGGATCGGACCATTTTTGAACTAGACCTCATATAATAATCACATCAAATACGAACCTTGGCATAATTTTGCTGGCAATCCCGGTTAAAATTGGAATAACTTTTTGTTTTTTATGTACGGTTGACTTAAAACTCTCTTCTTGAACTCATGGTATAGGTTAGTCTATATTGTCGGCCTAAGCCGACCATAATTTTCTTACTTTTTTCTTGTGGAAAAATCCTCAAAACCTTTGCTTTCTCAATTAAATAATTTTTTTAAAACAAATTTAAAGCGAGGAAAAAATAATTTCGATAAAATATTTCCCTGATTCTACTTAATATTGTATTGAAATAATGTATATTAGCAGATTCCAGCGCTCGAAATTCGAGTGCAATTTCTAGACAACTTTATTTTTCAACTTAGCCAATTCACAGACCAACACTTTTTTGGTTTATTATTATTGCGAATGAAGATAATAAACTCATTAACAATCACATTAACAAATTTAATAAACATGCACATAGCATATGTATAATTTTATGTATGTGTTAGTAGCAAATTTAAATGCAATTTACTCAAAATAAAGGAAAGAAAAATTTAAAATCTATAAATCTGGTGAACAGCTAAAAAGAAATACCTTTCAAATAATATACGTTTGGTCAAAATAGGGATAAAACGGTAGAACAAAACATCGGTAACAAAAAATCGCCTAGCCTATTAATATTATAGATTTCCTATTTTGTTTTCTACTAAACTTAATTTGAATTCTACAAGTGTGTACAAATTGTATAAACCAAAAATATTTTTGACAAAAATTTTAAAATATACCAAAATTTAATCGTTCCGTTCGGAGCTGAAGCTAGAAAAACAAAATTGGCTTCACCGTTAACTTTTTTTAAATTTTTCGTTAGCTGAACATTGAAAATATTTTTATAGAAAAATTTATCACGATTCGTGAGTACAGTATTATTATGAACAATTTTAAATTGGTTGAAGATGGAGCCATAACTTTCATTTGAAAATGTGACTGCGAAGTAGGAACTGCAGCTAAGCTAATTATACTTCGGTTCCCCAGCCCTGGTTTCATTACGTTTCTTTTTCTAGAATGAGCTCCTTAGTTATGACCGGACATGAGTTTAGAAAATATAATTTTTTTAGTAATGTCTAACTAAACATGTTCGAACCTAATAAAGAATACAAATAAATATTCGATTTACTTAAAACCTCTCGAAGCGCTCTGAAGTTTGATAGCTATAATTTTTTTTTGTTATTGTTTTTTTTTTGTTATTTTGTTTCAAATTTTCTTTAAAGAAAAAGAAGAAATTCATTGATATGCCTGTTTCTCTTGCCAATAGAATCTAGTAGGTTTACAAATACTATTTTTCACACTTACTTTCTTATCTAAACCATATTCCAAAAGTTTTGGATAATCTACTGTTCTTGCACCATCGCCGCGATCTTCTGATTTTTGATTGATGTCATCTACCAGTTCGCCATTGCCTTCCGCCATTTCTAAAATGAATACAAAGAAAATTATAAATATTAATATATTATTCAAAATAAATTTAAAAAAAATACCGCAAAAGGTAAGTGAACTTTATTGTAAACACTCTGAAAGTAAAATACACAAAATTTACGCAAACTTTTTTTTTACAAATACAAAAATTTGCAAACAGAAAAAACCATCAAAGAGAGTATAAACCAAACATCACAAAATATTGACAAAATATATATGTATTATAAACATACCTACATATGTACATACATACGTATATTTCCACGCCTCCTCTTTTAACACTCTTTGAGACACTTCATCCAAACATTTATACGCACTTTCGCATACGAAAAAACACACCAAACACTAAATACAATTTGACAACATTTATTATTCTTAACAAAAATTCGTTTGAAATTTTACCTTGAATAGTTCAATGAACGTTCGTTTTTAGTGCAAAAAAAAACAATTTGCAAAAAATCTATTACAACAACTTTCGCATAATCTAACAACCGGCTAACAAAAAAAAGAAGAAAAAAATTCACAAAAATAGAAAAAAAGTGCGTACACCAAATCCAGAGAAGCGCCTAACATTAAAATGTTTGAGTTTAATGAACTTAAATGATCAACACCAAAACAGCTTGCGCATGTTTCATATTAGTATGAAGAATACGGTTTTAGGACTAAGGCCTAAAGATAGATAGAGATAGATAATACGAGAGATAGTCTAAGAGTCACGGTGTTAAGGGGGGTCCGGGTATCATGAAATTTTGTAAAAAAAAAAGCTTTACAGATAATGTGCGTAGCACACTCACTCACTTGCGTAGCGCGCAAAAATTATAATTGTTTATGTTATGTTTTTGCTTTCATCTAATTTGTTTGAGAGCCTACCAAGAGAGAGACAGAGAGAAAGAGATCGAATAAGACGTCACTAACTATGGCCATAGGCCTACAACAAAAAAGGCCGGTATACAAATTTGAAAATAAAAACAAATAACAAAAAAAATATATATATGTACATATATAAACAAACGATTTGTACACTCCATATAGAATGAGGTCATTCATTCATTACACATCTAAATTTGGGTTCAAATAAAAAATTTTATTTAATATTCTTGAATAAAATTATCAATCGTACTGTGTATTAATGACACCTGATGAGGGAGATGAGACAAATTATTGAGCAGTATTTTAAAACAAATGTAACTTTTAGAACTTCATTGAAAAATTTTTACAAAGCAAAATAAGTGCTTCGTAAAGTTGTTAAAAAACATTTCTCTACGATTTTATCAACAACTATGTAAATTTCATAAAAATCAAAGTAGGCTTCAAATAAAAGGTATTTCCCAGACCTATCTAATGGATTTAATTTTACGCCCATATATTTCTTTTCTCGAGTTATTCATGTTTGAACATGGAAAATTTTGACTTTGAAGTAGTCTGGTACTCTTCAGAAGTGGTTTGCGAAAATAAAGCAAAAGGGAAAAAACACTAACCCATAAAAACCAAGTTTTTATTATACTCCCTTTATTTGCAAATTAATTTACCTTCATGTACATAATTCAATAATTGATTTTTTTGTAAAAATTTTTTGCAAAATTTTTAGTTTCAGCTCGATTGGATCACGGGATTGGAATCGATCCAAAGTTTTGTCGATAAGCAGACACTATGTGTTAATATAAAGGAAGTAAAAAATAAAAAATATGTTTCCTAACCTGTTTCCTAATTCGAAAAATCTGAAAAATTCTCAAAAATCTTTTGGGTCATACGAATTCAAATTCCACTTTAAGAGTTGCATTTAATAATGGAATTTGGACTCGTTCATATGACCACCGCGAGCACGTTTGCAGCGATCGATTTTATGGAGCCAATTTTTCATAAATGTTCCACATATATCGGTCGAAAGGTTTGAAATTTATTTCTCAACGTTGTTTTTATTTTTCAAGTTCGTAAACTTCACTTGATATAAATGCGAACAATGTCACTCAAATTTGGTTTATGCATATTTTCGATACTTGGAACCTTTAAGGCATCTCTTGATATAGGCTATCCGATGGTCGGTTTATACCGGCTATATCTTCTTACTTCTTTTATTTTTAATTGTTACAAAGTTTTCACTATATTCGTCTATAGTTTCCTAATTGAAGGGTACACTTTCGATTGTCAATATGTATTAATTTACTTAATAGGTAATGGAACGCCATGACCAATCACGTTTTAACAAGGTTCAGAAAATACACACATGAAACACACAATGATCTGTTCTAAAGCAGCCAACACATATTTTTATTTTCACACCAATTATGTGTGTTTCTAAATTTTGTACGGTGCCGAACACATTCATTACTTTGTTTCGTTTTAATATTTCGTTATCTACACGAACATTTTTCTATCACCTATTTTTCAAACACACATAAACCACACAGATTCGAGTGTAGCTTTATTTTAAGTTCGATTTCTTGCACGTGTACTGCTAAAAAAAACAGAACATGTTCTTCAACGCGTACATTTAAAAATTAAAACATTATCCACTCGCGATCGGAAAAATCTGAAACACCCCTATAATAACGACAACAATTGTTTCAACCAAATTTATTAAAAAAATCTAAAATAATTCATTAGCAGTTATAAAAAAATTAAAATAAAAATAAAAACATGGTCTGAGCTATGTTTGTTTACATATATGTATGTACGAGTTTTTATTCAGTGTGTGTTTTTTTCTAAACTCTGCGTTTTAATAATACAGGAATTTCACTTATTCGATAAAGACAACAGAAATTCAATTAAGAGAAGAAAAATTCGAAGGTGACAACCGAATCGCTACATTCGATTTCGAGTTAAATTAACGAAAGAATTTTTTATTTGTATCAAAAATTGCAAACTTTAAAATATTTTTCATTTTTTCATATACATTGTGTTTCGTTACGTTACGTTTCGTTCAAATAAATTAATTTTTTTTTTTTGCAACCATATATCAAATAATAAATAATTAAAAATAAACAATTATTAATTATATATGTACATATATATTTTCCGGATAGATACTTTTTCAATTATTTTGCTGGTAGTAAATAGTGATAAGAAGCGGTGACGTATAATAATTTAACTGATAAGAGAATAAGTAAAAATAATTTCAACAAAATAAAAAAAAGCCATTATTTTTCCAATGCAACAATAATTATGACGAGCTTATTTAGCGAAAATGTTTATATTTATTTATAGATTTTATAATAATTGAAGTAATTATTATTGGTATAATTTCGCCAACGGCGAAAAAAAAAGACAATTTATATTTTAGAATATAAACACAATCAGCCCAATGCAATATTTTACATTGCGGAGTCTCATATTCTCATTTTCAACTCTGATTCTCTCTCTTTCTGTCTCTCTAATATTGCCATATCTGTAAAATATTGTTGTGGTTAAACGACTGTTGTAAATCGAAAACATATGTTTTTGAAGTATACGGAAATTATTGAAAATATATACATACATATATATGTTTATATATTTTGAAAACAAGTAAGAAATGTATAGTCCTTCTAGACCGATTATACGATACCCTATACCATGCGTCTCGAAAGGGTTATCAAATTTCATCCAAATAAATTCATATTTGCTACCTAAAGTTTTATTACACGGTTTCAGGGACACCAGACAGACAGACGGACGGCCAGACAGACAGAAGGACTCAGAAAGTGACTCTGAGTCGATTGGTTAATAAAAGGTTAAATATTTTTGGTAAGTTCAAACATCAGCACAAACCCATTATAGACGCACTACATAGTGGTATAGGGTATACATATGTAATATTCATTCATTCACTTGCACCAAATATACAGTGAGTGACAATACAATCGAAACTTTAAAAAAAATATAATTTTGATGACTTGAACGGTCAATACCAAAATATTGGAGCATTAAATCAAAAACTCTTTTATTAATTTAAAAATTTGTACGTTTAATTTATACTTCGAGTGTAATTTCTAGCCAGCTTTATTTTACAATTTAGCCAATTCACAAACCAACACTTTTATGGTTTATTATTATTGTGAATGAAGATAACAAACTCATTAACATACACATTAACAAATTTAATAAAACACATATAGCATCGTATAATTTTATGTACGTGTTAGTAGCAACTTTAAATGCAATTGAAGGAAAATGAAGGAAAATTTTTAAAAATCTGTAAACCTGCAAAACGGCTAAAAAGAAATACCTTTCAAATAATATACATTTGGTCAAAATCGGGATAAAACGGTAGAACAAACATCATTCACAAGAAATCGCCTAGCCTATTAATATTATAGATTAACATAAAATAGCTTAACCTCAGAAATAATAACAAAACTTTAAAGTATTAATTTTTTTTCTGTTGGCAAAACAATGGAAACCTTTACTAAACAACAATAATTGAAAACTTTCCCTCAATATTTTGTTGTGTATTCATTTTTTTAAAATTACTGCTTCACAACGCCGAAGCATGAAGTCAATTAAATTGTTGATGAAATCCATTGCAATTTTTTGCCATTTTGAATTAACTGCCTCTATAAGATCTGTAATTTCGTGTCTATATTTTTGGATCTACAATTTTCCTTAGATTTTACAATATATAGGATTGAGATGTGGTGATTGATACAAAACACTAACTGCATTACATTCGGTTTTAATTTTGTGGGTGTGTGTTTTGTCTCATTATCATGTTGGACCTTTCAGACCGGGGGCATATTTTCTTCAGCGCCATTTATAATTACCTCATTTAGAATTTGTCTGCATCCAATTCCAGTTATAGTATCTTTCGCTACACATATTGGACTCATTCCTTGGCCCGAAAAGCAACGACATACCATAATATTGCCATCGCCAAACTTAACAATTTTGTTTTTGTATATTTTGGGTCTAGTTATTTTCCTTTTGTTGTCGTACAAACGTTCCTCCATCATGACCTCTCAAATTAAACTTGGACGCACATGAAAAGATAACAGTATTCCAATGCCGTCTTGACCAGTTCATGTGTTCTTTAACAAAATTTATGCGAGCCAGACGATTTTTCTCTGATATCAGTGGTTTCTATACAGGACGACCAAGATTAGCCTTAATTGCTCATCGGCAAACAGTTTGAGTACATATTTTTAGTTTCATATTGTTAATGACCTCTTTAGGTGGACATTTCTTAAAATTCTCTTGCTATGCAGTTAACCTGCTCCTCACTCGTTTTACGGGACCTGTCGCCTTAACGTTGAGTTGTCATCGTACCTCTTTCACGATATTTCTTGATAATTTTTGAAATTATGGATTTTTTTATAGAATATTTCTCACATCTTTTTTTTTTTTGCTTAAGACCAGCAGTAAAATCATCTTTTATTCTGGGTTTTAACGCTTCACAAAATTTTATTTTTGTCATTATTTTATAAGAATTAATTATAGGATTAAAACATTGAAAAATACAATTGTATTTAAAAAAAGAGTTGAAAGAAAACTTCAGAGACTATAAATATTTAAATAAAGTTCAAGATTTTATACATTTTCTTTCATAACATCTTCTATTTTTATTGTTTTAATCAACTCCGGTACAGAAGTTTAAATGTTTCCATTGATTTGTCATCACGAACGTGAAATTTTAAAAAAACCGAAATTGACAAATTCAGAATTTTGTAAAAGTTGCCATTGAATTGCATATTAACAAAAAGTGTATAGAATTCTATTTCATTTTAAATTCTTTATTTTAAAGTTGGATTTATGTATATTTCATAGCAAAACATCAAACTTTAAAAGTAATAATTTTTTTTTTGAATTTTTAATATTTCTTTTATTTTATTTTATTTTTTAAACTTGTTCAACTCATACTCTCTGTCTGTCTATCGTGGGCCAACCCCATTCCCCCTTATCCAATTTATCTGAAACTTGGCCCATAGTCTTGTTGTGACTACAGATTAATTTTGGGGTAGTCACGCACAGTCACGTATAGTCACGCACAGTCACGGAGTGATCTAAATGTAATTTTCCCTCATCCGATCGATCTGAAACTTAACTTCGACTTAGTCACGCACAGTCACGCATGGCCATGCATGGTCACGCATGGTCACGCACAGTCACGGAGTGATTTAAACCCCATTTGCCCTCATTCAATCAATCTGAAACTTGGTTCATAGACTTGTTGTGACCAAAGATTAATTTTAATATAGTCACGCACAGTCACGGAGCGATTCAAAACTCATATATATAAGTTAAGAAAGAGTTTTAATAAAAACTTTGTTTTTATGGGTTAGATTATTAACAACTGTATATATCCTGGGAAAAAATAAGAGTGTTAAATTCGGCTGTGCCGAATCTTTCACACCATCCACATGGGTTTTACGTTTACATTAATGTAACAAATGTAAACAAAATATTTGAAAGATTAAATAATTTGATAAACTTAGTACTAATTTATTGCAACAAACACACTGAATTTTTAGCATTTCGTCATGGTATCTTCATATTTTTGGACATATCTTGGCGCAATGATGCCCGACTTACCCCATTTTCAATAGCAACCTGCTCGAAATAGTGACAAACAATATTATCTTAACTTTATCTAGTTAAATGGACTTGTTTTGTGAATGAGTGTGATTTCAACAGACAGACGGACGGACGGATATCGCTATATCGACTCGAGTTGTTATAAAGATAAATAATATATGTATATAATTTATAGGGCCGCAAATTCAATTTTCGAAGCCTTAGAAACGGAATGGCAAACTGATATTCTGCACAGTGGTGTGAAAAAAATGCAACCAACAAAAATTTTGGCCAGCTATGTTGTAAACGTTGTTTGGGGATTTTTTTTTCGCAACGGAAAAGTCTCGCGCCGATCTGATTACTCATATTTGTACTGGAAAATATATCTAAAATGTTCATATTAAAATTTTCATATTACGTATATTTTTTGGAGTCAATTTCCAAGTCATACATGAGTAATCTCGCGGGCTGTGTTTCAATTGTTTTTCATTTGAATTCAAAAGTCAACCGTATTGTAAAGGCAATCAATTTGTAGTTACATATGGTTTTATAAAACTTTTCAAAAGTTAATTCATAACTTTCAATGTTTTCTTTATGTATTTTTATTTTATTTTTATTTGTTGTTGTTAATCGAATAGAAAAAGCGAAATGTTTACTTTTTATGAATAATATACATACGTACATATATGTATGTTGCCTTATTCTTTCATTTCTTTTAGCACATACTAATACCAAGAAAAAATTTCAATGTCAAACAAATAAAAATATAAAAAATAGAAAGAAAAAAAAAACAGAGGAGAGGGAATACATCAAACATTTCTGTTCATTAATAATAGATGCTTTATTTTGTTAATTTGGCGTATTATTTTTTTGTTTTTTTTTGTCAAATGTATAATTATTTTTTATTTTGTTTAAATTACGCAATCTAATGTTTTAGTTCTTAATAAAATAAAATAAAGAAATAAAATAAAAACTAAACAAAGTCTACACGAACAAACATATGACTAACAACAACTATGAAATCACTTGAAAACACACAGTAGAATTAGGTGAGCGAAAATACAAAAAAAAAAAAAAAACGATATTCAAAATAAGAATAAGTGAGAACTATTTATAAACAATATTTTTAAGCAAAAAAAAAAAAGAAAAAACAACTAAAAACATATGATTGACATAAATTCTCACTGGTTGTTATAGTGACCTAATTTTGAATGTGAATAGTGATAATTTGCAATAAATTAATATGTTCTTTTATTAAATATTTTATAGCAACAAAAATATTTTTGCTTAACGTATGAGAATTATAAATGATATAGTTGTAAGATTAGTTAACACTTTTTTTTCGCTAACTTCTTCTCATTAACCCCCTGCAAAAAGAAACTGCTGATAGAAAGAAAAAATCTAAAATTATTTGTTTCACATTAACTGGGGACAATGGACAGATCAAGTATGGAATTGACCAAAATAACTCTTTTCAACGCAAAACGTTTTTGTGTGGAATTCGAATGATAAATAACATTGTTCGTTATTTGTTATTATAATTTTTTTTGGTCAATTGTAGTTTTTCTTTAGTCGAATTTTTTGGTAAGTTAATTAGACTTAATATTCCTTGTATAATTAAAAAAGTATTTTTGTCTAGTTCCTCAGGGGTAGTAATGTACATTTGCATTAATCTTTATTAATTACATTTAAGATAAACATAAAACACAAAAAACTCAAAAACATTTGAACACATATTGTTATTTTGCACCACAATTTTATTTTATTGCCAAAATTGTTCGTTGTTCACGTTCTTTTCCCACTATTACGAATGATGTTGTCTGCTGTATATATGGTCGTGAATGTTCCGTCTAAACGAAAGTTGATCCAAAATGAAAAACCGATGTTTTTGATTCATAGCAAAGAATTGCAATTAATTATGCATCATCAAATAAAGTTGTTGGGGATGCTTATATATACATATGCAGCCATGGACATAGAAATAGGACACTTCGTTGTACTAATATGTTTGCTTATATATTTCACTATAGTAAAACAAGTAAGAAAATTATAGTCGGTCTAGACCGACTATACGATACCCTATACCATGCGTTTAGAAACCGTATCTCCTAGGCCCAACTAACTGGACATAGAAAATAAGCAAAAACCAAATTTGAGTGGGATTTTTATTAATTTTTTTGGCTGCAGATATGAAAAAGTTCATATCGGATGATATATCTATATGGGGACTAGGTCCAAAAATGGACCGATCCTGACCATGGTTGGTAAAGTCTCTTGTATTTTGCGAAAATATATACAAACAAAATTTTAGAAGAATCAGTGCAATATTTTTATTTTTTAATAGATTTAAGTGAAGATCGGGAAGCAGCTCTATATGGGGCCAAAGGGATCATTTTTGGACTACTCATTAATGGATGTAATGAACGCATACAAACCCAATTTCAGTAAGATCTATATGACAATTTGGATCTTATGGCAATTTATGTCGATTTCATAGGGGTAATTTGTATGGGGGCTAGGTCTCAACATGGACCGATTCTCACCAATTTCAATAGCGTTCATCCCATGGCCGATAAAAGCTTATATACCAAATTTCATCAAAATATATTCATATTTGCGACCTGCAGTTTGATTACAAGCTTTACATGGACACACAGACGGACGGACGGACGGACATTGTTAAATCAAGTCAGAAAGTGATTCTGATTCGATCGGTATAATTAAAGATGGGTCTAGGTCAAATATTTTTGGTTGTTACAAACAGCAGCACAAAGTCATTATACCCAAACCACATAGTGGTATAGGGTATAAAAACGAAAGCCTAGGAGCCGTAAAGCAACAATTCATATTGACAGAAGCATAGTTCGAAAGAGCAAACTCGACCCTTTCAAGTCCTCTCGTCAGATAAATAAGGAAATTCAAGAAGAATTGAATGTGGAATTGTCGAATAGAACTGTAAGAAGACGACGGAACGAAGCAAACTTATTTGGACGCATAAGCCGAAAGAAGCCACTCCTTTCAAAAAAGAGTATTAAAAAGCGACTTGACTTTGGAAAAACCCACAAGGGAAAAAATTTATCCTTTTGGAAAAAAGTGCTATGGAGCGATGAAACCAAGGTAAATCGCATTGTACCCGATGGTAGAACAGTTGTACATCGCCCAAAGAACCAAGCTTTGAACATTAAGTACACACAAAAGACAGTTAAACACGGTGGTGGAAGCTTAATGGTTTGGGGTTCATTTTCATGGTACGGCGTTGGTCCTATCCTATCCAGCCTTTTATGTTAGTTCTGTAAAATTTTTTGTTATTTCTTTAAATAGATCTAAGATTTTTTTTTAAATAAACGTTGAATTATTAATTTTGGATGTAACCCTTCCGATGTGTGAAATATAAATTATAACTATTGTTTTATTTTGGAAAATATAAAGCATTTTATTTTAGTACTAACATGTGTCCTATTTACATGTCCATGGCTGTATGTTCCTTTCACTTCTCGAGGGAGTGGTTCCAATAAGCTCGATCTTCGGCTCGATGCTTGACTTCGTTCCACTTCATACGCAATCTCGAAAGTTCAGTTGTCAGTTGCCGCTTACAGGTATGCGCTGGTCTCCCGACTTGTCTGTTTCCCTGCGGGTTTCAATCTAGGTATTTCTTGGCAATATCATCGTCCGCTTTACGGAGGTTGTGACCTATCCATCTCCATTTCCGCTTACTTATTTCAGTTCTAATAGGCTGCTGGTTTGTCCATCTAGAGTTGGTTGTTGGATATTGTTACAGGCCAAAAAATCCGTAAGATTTTGCAGAGGCATTTGTTGAGAAATACCTGAAGGCATTGTATGTCACATGGTGCCATGTTCCAAGTCTCGCATCCATATAACAGACTGGATTTAATGTTGGAGTTAAATAATTTGATTTTGGTTTATTTCGAAATATTAGATTTCCAAACCGGGCTTAACTGGGCAAATGCACTCCGCGCCTTATTTATGCGGCTGGATATATCTGTTGCTGAGCCACCAGTTGTGTCAATTGTGCTACACAGGTAGTAGGACATAACATCTTTAATATCTTGATCACAGACGAAGAAATGGCGTATGGGTATATTTATCTTCAGCGATGTCACTGATGGTGGAAATTTTCGACTGCATCTCTGAGAATGAGTGGCTAAGTAGACATATGTCATTGGCATAATCTAGGTCCTCCAACCGTCCTTGTAAGCCCCATGTAATACCTCGCTTATGATGGCTTGTTGCCTTCTGCATCACATGATCGAGGACACAGTTAAAAAGTCGAGGTGATAAGACACAATCTTGTCTAACTCCAGTTTTCACCATGATCCTGTTGCTCAGTTGTTTTTCATGCAACACACGGCAAGTGGCATTCTTCTTGTACAGGGCACACTTGCATACCAGCGAGTTTAGCGTGTCAAAGACCTTCTCAAAGTCTATACAAATTAGGTATAATGGCGATATCCATTCCACTGATTGCTCAACGATAATCCTAAGACTGTTTACTTTGTCAATACAAGATGTTCCGGAGCGAAAGCCAGCTTTCTCATTTCTGAGTGATGGGGAAATTGTTGTCGAAAGTTTTTTGTTTATAATATGTGCAATTACCTTATTTACCATGCTTAACAAGGTTATGCCTCTCCAATTCTTCCTGTTGGTCAAATCACCTTTTTTGGGAAGATTTATAATGACTCCATCAGACAGCTCGTCAGGTAAAGATTCATGGTCCTAATAATGGGTTCCTGCACTGGTTGTTCGGTCGGCTGTATGTAGTTGTGGAGAGATATTATCTAAACCAGCAAATCTGTTTAGTTTGATAGATCTTATCGATTCGCTAATTTCACTTATCTCAGGGCAATCAGTAAAGATGTCGGCATTTGGTGTATGTGAAGCACATAGCATGCCGGAGTAGAAGCTCTCCCCTAGTGTAACCTCTTGGGTTTTCGATGCTATAAGTTCTCCCACATCGTTTTTAAAGGCTTTCCGGTCGATAATTTTCTATTTTTCAGCTTTTAAACAAACATATACATGTCCCTCACACGATGGGTTTCAGCCACTGCCTAAAGTTATTTCGCTATGTTGAGTTGGGGATGCTGGATATGTCATTGTTTCAATCCCTCTACTTATTTCGAACAGGTTGGTAATTAAAATGAGATAAATCGGGCATCATTGTGCCAATATATGCAATAATTCAAATTGTTTACTTTTTCAAATTGTTTGCTTTCATTTGTTGTAAATAGGGCAATAAGTCCAGATGTTAATGAAAACGTAAAGCTCATGTGGAGGGCATCGAAGATTCGGCATAGCCGAATTTAACACTCTTACTTGTTTTTAACATTTTTTTTACAATTTTTACTCTATTAAAAAAAAAAGTTAAATACATAAAAAATAAAAAAATAAAAATAAAAAAGTAAAAATAAAATAAATAAATTAATTAATGGTTTAAAATGTATGTGTAAAAGATTTGAGAATCATTTCACAGTTTTAAATTTTTCGTAAAAATGTTTCTCAAAATTTAATTTGATCTAAATTAGTTAACTACAATATAAATTTTACTTACAAAGTATTTAACTGGGACTCTGGCATGATTAATAGGGTACTTTTTTTCGACCACGCCCACTTTTACGCCCACTTTTTTAAAATTATGTAATTTGCTCCCATATAGTTCTTAACAGATTTACTTCAAATTGTATACACATTATACTCTAGGCGAGGTAGAAATAAACATTTCTTACACCACGCCCCCTTTCACGCCCCTTTTCACGCCAAATTTTGTTTGAAAGTTTTAAACTTTTTGTTCTCTGTACAAATTTGTTCCTTCCAACGGATTTTTTTTTTATTTGGTAAGTATATTGCTCTTAATACTGTTAACGTCGCCATATAACTATGAACCACGCCCACTTCACCGCCCCCTTTTTTTAATTCAGATACTTACTTACACCACTAACAATGTTTGCTATACAAAATACTTTTTTTGTAATATGTATTTACCTAAAGTTTTATACACTTTTTATCTACAGATAAGGTAGCCATACATTTTTTTATTACCAAATCCCCTTTTTCGCCCCATTTTACCTTAAATTATAATT